>JAKKZN010000018.1:17949357-17979203 GCA_033441825.1 Pangasius elongatus
TTTTAAAGGCTATGGTCTTAAACTTTTGATCAGCTGATGAACAGCCTGTTTGAGTTTAAATGCAGTTTTCAATAAATCGCCTACTCTCTATTTTTTATCTCTTGCTCTTGTTTCTTCTTTTGGCATTTTTGAAGAAGTTCTTACAACCTGATAATCCACCATTATAACGTTATAATCCACCAGTGCGAAGTGTGAATACTTGTAATATTTTCCTTGGTCTTAAGATTTTGTTCAGGAGTGTATATCACTATATATATATATATATATATATATGTAGGCAGCAGGAGTGTTGAGGAATGTGCCAACTACAATGTGGCACACCTGATGCCTATTTGTTGTTGTTATACTCTCTATCTAGCATTTACAGCATTGTCATTGTCAGTGGAATAGTGTTTAATTGCGGCGGTGACCCAATTGTGTCGGCATCCAGAATAAACAAGGCTATACCATTCTTCCTTAAAGATATACTTATAGTAACTCATTTAATAGAGCAGGAAATGTTTATTAACAATGGGTTGGTCCCGATTCTCCCTCTGTCTCTGTAATAATAAGACTCTTGGCAAACTCTTTAATCTGACAAAAACAAACCTACTTGGTTTAAAAAGTCCAGAGCTAAATCATGTAATGTGATTCAGTCATCAGACCTTCACGGTGCTGCATGCTCAGTATGAAACACTAGATCTCTCTGTAACAATAACAATGATGGGTGTTTATGCTTGTGGTGGACCAAGTCATACCAGATAGACTTGTCCTGAAGTAAAAAATAATGATTATGCAGGTGAGGAGCAAGAACCACCTGCTCCTGATACACTGAACCAACTGAAACCACATGACAGCAGGGTTGTTATTTCAGCATCCCCTTTAAACATTGAGACCACCACTGTATCAGAGGCTGCTGTAGGACAGCTCAATGCAGGCAACAGAGCAGAAGACCCAAGCAACTGTGAATTCACAGCTTCAAAAGAATCTAATAAGCCAACCACCATAGCAGAGGCATGTGAGCGTGATGGGGCTGACAACACACTAGAGTTTAAAACACCAAGCAGCAGTAGCTTTATTTGTGATGCTGAAGAAATGATGCCTGAATAACGCCTGAACTTTGAATCCAAAAGCAAATCTGACATTGTAGATGAAGTTACTGACACAAATTCTCAGGAAAGTCCAGCTGGTAAAGATTCAGTATTACAGAAAGTCATGACACAGTGGAATGGTTGAATGATTTCCTAGATTCTACAGAAAAAAAATAGCAAAAAATAGATCTTGAAAAATATTTCGCAGTACTATTTTCACCACATCTAAACACACAGCTCATCGCTACTGAAATATTACCCAAGTAATGCAAGTAGATGCAACCTTGGGGAACTTGCACTTCTCCTTTTTTAACATATGCACACCAAATGTAGGTGAAGGATGCACAAATTATTTTGAGAAGCTTTCAGGAGAGCTTTTTTTAATAGATAAGCCTGTTGAAAGCACAAACAGTCCATGTTTCTACAGTTCTGTGTGCAAAGCTTGGGGATTGTTTAAAACATCTAGCATGAGCAGTGAACAATATGGCATTGGAAAACCACTATTTTTAACCCCCTGTTTAACATACAGCCCCTACCCCAAACACTTTAATATCCATGTTCCTTAACTCCTTTATGTCCATAGTAATGGATTGGCTTGATTTAATGACAGGTAAGTGGAAGTCTGAAAAGTTGGTTGCAGGAAGTCTGGGGCTCAGTTCAATAAGAACTGCAGATAGTATGATTCTGAGAATAAAAGCTGCCTTTCCATAAACCACAAACATAAAGTTTGCATTAAATGATGGTTTTTACATCCCCTTCCCACCTAAAGCCTGGGAGGAAGATGAAAGTCAGGAACAAACTCCATTACTCAGAGAGAGAACACAATATAGACCTTTATGCTGCTGCTAAAAAGATTATGTATTAAAGATGTACAGTATAATATATATGTAAAATAATGTAATGTAAGGTATATGTAAAGAATGTTTCTCTGTCATAGAGATTATTATACAAATCCCCTCTACCCAAAAGATCTGGGGATCTCCAATTAGCTAGCTATGCTCAGATCCCAATAACATAAAAATAGAGGACAGGATTTGAATTTAGTGGCTCTGGCTAAATCTCTGGTAGAACACATTACAGAATACAAGTTCTACCAGCACACAGAAAATATGCTACTTCTTAGTCTGAAATCAGGTTCAGAGAAGCACTGGTGGTGTCACAAAATGGAGGATAGAGACGGATACAAGTGCAGTAAAACCAGTAATACTCTTTATTTGAAAGGCAGGCAGCCAAATCCAAAAAATGAAGAGAAAACACATAGTCAAAAACAAGCACAGGGTCAGGCAATCAGCAAACAGGCATAACTAGACATAAATGAGAATCATAAAATATGAGAATGAGAACAGGATAAAAACAAAAGGCTTGGTAGCATATAGGCGGCAAAACATAGATACAATACTTTGCGACTTCGCAATGAAACACAAGGGTATAAGTAGACAAACTAATCAAGGGCAAATTAGGAACAGGTGATAACAATGATGACACATTAGGAACACAACCCCAATAACAAGACCAGGGAGAAGACTGAATGGAGAAGATGGAAACCAGAACAAAAATACACATGGCTATGTAAACAAAGTCATGTAAACCCAGAAGTGCCCTGTCGTGCTAGGGGGTAGCTTAAGTCCGCTGAGCGTCTGAGGGGGAAATCCCTGATAGAGTCCCCCACAAAGCGCCTATAAATACTCCCCCTCACACACTGAGCCTAAGGTCACGAGGCAGGCATTGTCTATCGTGTGGTCTTCTTCTAGTACAGCTGGGATGCAGACATGGGACATACTGGCAGGAAGCAAGCGGGGGTTCAGCAATGGGCTCACCGGGGTCAAGAGGCAGGGCAAGGACAGACTCACCAAGGTCAGGTGGCAGGGCTAGTACATGCTCGCCAGGGTTACTGGGCAAGAATCAGGCTTGGGAGGCTGTAATGTCAGCCTCAGGGATGAGCAGGTCTTGGAAGGCCTTACCATCAGCCTAGGCCATCAGCCTGTGACAGAATCATCGCAGGAGAGACTGTGCCGTCGACCTCTCCCAGAAACAGAACTTGGGAAGCCGCACCTAGTTGGTCTCAGGCTGGAGCTCTGGAGATGAGGCAGCCACGTTGGCCTCTGGCTGTAGCTTTGCAGGGAAGGAGACTGCCCTGTCACCCTCTGGCTGGAGCTCGGCCAGAGATGTTGCTTTCCCCTTGTCTCCAGCCTTCCTCTCATAGTAGTAGTGGTAAACAGCTCAGGCTGGCCCCCCTCAAAAATATTTTAAGGTCAGGGTTGAACTCGGGACACCCGAATTCAATTCAGTATTATTTGTATAGCACTTTTAACAATGGACATTGTCACAAAGCAGCTTTACAGAAATAAATACAATCAATTTAAATTGATTGAAAATAAATTTTCAATATGTGAATTTATCACTAATGAGCAAGCCAGAGGTGATGGTGGTGAGGAAAAACTCCCAGAGACAATATGAGGAAGAAACCTTGAGAGGAACCACACTCAAAAGGAACCCATCCTCATCTGGGTGCAATGGATAGTGCGATTATAAATAAATCCCTTCAATAACTGTGTACTATATGGACAAATAGTGCAATTGTGCAACCAGTAAATTCATCACAGTTTTCATAGTAAGTCTGGTTTGTTGAACCAATCCACTGTCCACTGATGGAGTCCTGAGTACAAAGTTGCTCAAGGCAACCGCAGCCCCAAAGCCACCACAGCAATCACAGTCCCAAGCTATCACAGTACAATTCCCCATATGAGATCCCTAAGCCATCTCCATGGCCTCCAAGTGGCACCATTCCCAGCAATCCCAATGATCTTCAGGCCATTCATGTGGGGACACAGCAACAATCAATCTCAACTGATAAGCACTCCAACCAAAAGTAGGACATCAGGATGGATCAGACAGGTCCGGAGAGCATAAGGGGTCAGGATCACTGGTATCTCAGGAGTAGCATGTGTCGCTCGACAGAGAGAGAGACAGAGAGAGAGAGAGAGAGAGAGAGAGAGAGTGAGAGAGATTGTTAGGTAAGCTTTTGATCTGTAATGGATAAGGACAATGTACTCCTTGACTAATAGTCGTACAAACTGGGCTATGTCACTAAGGCTGCTAGATCCCATGGCAATCAGCTCCACCCACTGGCAGGCTGTACAAGTGAGCCAGAACAACATAAACCCCAGCCACTGCTTCTCATCAGGCTTGGGTTCCACCAATCTTACAAAATAAAATTGGCATTGCAAAAGAAAACTTTCAGGATAAACAGGAAATCCGTCAAATGGTTCCAGGGGATACATGGAAGTCCATTAAAAAAAAAGAATCGAGTTAAGCTTTGGCTTGGTTATCCTGGACTTCTGCCAATTACACCTTCCTGCTGCACCTTCCTGTTGGGTCGAAGTATTCTGTCATGAAATGGAGGGTGGAGATGGATGAAAGTGCAGTAAAAGGCTTTATTGAAAGACAGACAGACAAATCCAAAAACAAAGAGCAAACATGTAGTCAAAAATAGGCACAGGGTCAGGCAAACAGCAAACAAGCATAACTAGGCATAGACGAGAATCATGAAACATGAAACATGAGAATGAGAACGATGTCGCACTACAGGTAGCGATGTCGCGCAAGGGGGAAATCCCTGACAGATGGGAACAGATGCTTCCAGGAAATTAGAAATCATGTAGTAGTATCTTGATAGTGGTACCAATAACAATTAGTGGAAGTGACCAAGTGAGATAATATCGTGTGTGAGCAGTAGCAAGCTCTCTGATTTTGTGCCCCCCAATGGTTCAGATTGAAAACCGTCAATGTATTGTCCGAGCATACAAGCACATGGCTGCCTGCCAGCAACGGAAGGAAATGTCTCAAGGCTAGAAAAACTGCACACATTTCCAGCAGGTTGATGTGATCCATAGACCAGTCCTTCAACCATTTGCCACTGATACCCCTGTGGTTCCAAACTGCTCCCCAAACCATGAGGGATGCATCAGTTGTTACCACCTCCTGACAATAAGGAAAAATTCCTAATGGAATGCCTGCTGTCAAAAAGGCTAGTGATGTCCATTGCCAAAGGGCACAACCAACTGCATGTCACTACTATCCACTGATGATGATAATGGGATGGATCCAACTGAAGGTTGCTGTTCCACACCTGCAGGGGCCACAGGTGAAGCAGTCCCAGGGGAATTAAAGAAGTGGCTGCCGTCAGCATCCTGATCAAATATAGTAACACCCCAAACACCCAGACGAAGCTAAGCAAGAAGATTTAGGATATCCATCATCCAAGATGGAGACAGAGAGGCATACATTGTGACCGAATTGATTGTCATCCCGATGAACATGACGGACTGCACTGGAGACAGAGAATTCTTTGCCCTGTTCACTAAGAGACCCAACTTGGCGACATGGTCCAGTAGCAGCTGGGTATCATGCAAAGCCTGTTCCCTCTTCTGAGCACAAAGCAATCAATCATCTAGATATGGTAGAATCTGCAACCCCTGGGACCACGGGACAACAGGACAACCTTCATACACCTTGTAAACACTTGAGGGGCTAAGGAAAGACCAAAAGGTAAAACCCTGAACTGATTGGTCTGGTTCCTGAAACTGAAGCATAGAAACTTCCTGTGAGGTGCGGCAATTGGATCCGTTGGTTGGATATGGATATGCAATTGGATATGCATCCATCAGATCAACAGTTATGAACCAATCTCCCTCTGTCACTGAATGAAGAACATTGGTTATGTGCAACATGCGAAAGTGAAGCTGCTTTAAGAACCTGTTGAGTTTCTGAAAACCTCCGTGTCACTTTGGAACTAGAAAATATGTCGAGTAAAACCTGTTTTACCTATGAACTAGGGGTGAACCTCCTCTATTGCTCTCTTCTCTAACAAAGAATGAATTTGGATCGAGTCCACCACAACAGTCGGGATGTGTCCCGAAAAAGTTGGAGGCCGGCATCGGAACTGCAGAGTATATCCGTCACACAGTGCTGCCAAGACCAAAGGATCCGACACTGTGCCTTCCCAATAACTCAGATGATCTGCCATAAAATGTCCGACCACCAGCCCGAGAGTCTCGGGCCTTGAAGGTTTGACCTTTTAAAATTGTTGGGGGAGGTGCTGAGGCAGACCCCCTGGGGCACAGCCGGGGGTGGGACTACCCTGGGGGCAATGCATCTGGGCGTCATCCAACCAAGGAAATCTCTGCTGGGCCTATGGTCAGTTAGACAGTGATGAGCAGGTGCTGTTGTCATTCTAAAATATTTCTGGCATAGACATGAGTGAAAATAAATTCCCATCAAAATTCCTTTGCTTTTGCTGTTTGCTTACAAAAAACATTACACACAATTTTGTTTTGAGCAATAACACTATATATATTATATATTATAGGTGTTATATATTATAGGTTTGTCGACAATGGAATGGCTGGAGCTTTATGTCCCAGGGTGCCCTCACGTCTGTGTTAGCTTCTGGCTCACCCTTTTAGTTATGCTGTCATAGCTAGTCTTGCCGTAGTCTCTGCTTGCACTCTGCACGCAAAGTACAGTATCCTTAACCATTAGAGGACAAAAGCATACCTAACAATCTCTTCCCTTCTCTCTTTCTCTCTCTCTGTCTCTGTCTTCAGATACCAGTGATACTGACCCCTTCTGCTCTACAGACTGTCCTGATCCATCCTGATGTCCTAATTCTGGTTGGAGTTCTCATCCATTACTGGGGGTGGCCCCACATGGACAGCCTGAAGATCATTGGGATTGCTGGAGATGGTATCACTTGGGGGCTGTGGATGGGGTCACGTGGGGATCTCATATGGGGAGCTGTACTATGATGGCTTGGGACTGTGATTGCTGTAGTGGCTTTGGGGCTGTGGTTGGCATGAGCAGTTTTGTACTCAGGACTCCATCAGTGCACATTGGATATATTCAACAAACAGGACTTCATGTACAAACTGTGATGAAGTTACTGGTTGCATAATTGCACTATTTGTCCCTGTAGTGCACAGTTATAGAAGGGATTTATTTACATTCGCACTATCTGGTGTCACCCAGATGAGGATGGGTTCCCTTTTGAATCTGGGTCCTCTCAAGGTTTCCTCATATAGGCTCAGGGAGTTTTTCCTTGCTACCATTGCCTCTGGCTTGCTCATTAGGGATAAATTCATACATTTACAATTTATTCTGGTTTAATTTAATTTGAATGTATTTATTTCTGTAAAGCTGCTTTGTGACAATGTCTGTTGTTAAAAGCACTATACAAATAAAATTGAATTGAATTGAATTTGATATATATAGTCTCTCATGATTTGATATATACAGTCTCTCATGATTTCATGAGGAATCTTGGTCAACTGTCTAGAGGAGCAGTGTGTTGCTTGGTGCTGGGGACTGTCACAGTAATGGAACAATCTCTTCTTTTGATGCATTCCAGACTGGTTAGCTTGACCTGGCTGAGCTGCATGAGTTCTGTGGTGTGGAATTCTGGGACCAGAGTTTTGGTCCTTACTCTGCATGAGACAAATGGACATGTCGATGAGGGAGTCGAGGGTGACTTGGTCATCTGAGCAGGCCAGCTCCATGAGTATCTCTACGTTGAACCGCTGAAGATATGTGGCTTTTTAATCTGACCCAAGAAGCAGAGTGAACACAACAGCATGAAACCCTTCCATTCTGCAGGATCTCCAGCATATTTCTCTGGGGGTGCAATGATCAAGGAAACAGATAGGGAGGTTGTTGCTGGATTTGTGTGGTGTGGTGGCGCAGAGCTGTACTAACTCTGCACTAAGTATAGCTATCTGCTGCTGATGCTCTTCAATCAGGTGTACCTGTGCCGCCAATACCTGATGCCACTCCAGTCTTGTTTTAGGCCTGCCCCATTGGAATGATGTATGTACGTACCATACCCAATAAAGAGACAAACTGATGATCTGGACCCACAAGACCCCTGCTACCAGACATCCAGGGGTTCACAAAACATATCAGCTCCTCAACAGTATAATGTGGTGGCCTAGCATGCCCACCAACATAAACAGGTTCATCTCCTCCTTCTCTCAGTACACCCAAGCCAAAGTCCCCAGAACCCTACCTGTCAGTAAATTAATGCCCCTTCCTATTCTCTAACGTCCATGGCCCTACCTAGCAATTGATTTCGTGACAGATCTTCCCATATAACAAGGAAACACAGTAATAATGGTCATCATCGCTTCTCTGCACATCATTCCACTATCCAACCTACCATCTCCCAAGTGCAAGTGTTGAGAATCTTTTTCATAATGTCTTCAGATGCTCTGGTATCTCAGAGGACATTATCAGTGATAGAGGCACACAGTTCACATCAACAGTCTGATCCAGTTTCGTGGAGAAATTGGGGGTCATGGTCAGTCTCCAATATCATCCTCAGTTCAATGGCCAAGTGCAACAGTCCAATCAAGAAATCAGCAGGTTTCTAAGGACCTTTTGTGTTACCAACAAGGAGGGCTGGATTTGGTTTCTCCCTTGAGCTGAGTATACCTAAAACTATCTGTGCAACTCTGCTACCCTTCTGACCCCATTCCAGGCTATACTTGGGTACCAACTCCCCTTGTTTCCCTGGAATGCAATTCAATTAAATTTGTATAGTGTATAGGCCATTAACAATGGCCATTGTCGCAAGTGGCTTTAGAGATATATACATATAAATTCAGGATATAAATTTGAAACTTATAAATTTATAAATTTATCCCAGATAAAGCCAGATGTGACAGTGGCAAGGAAAAACTCCCTGAGATGATATGAGGAAGAAACTTTGAGAGGAACCAGACTCAAAAGAGATCCCATCCTCATCTGGGTGACAACGGATAGTGCCAGTATAAATAATTCCCTTCTATAACTGTGTAGTACATAGTCAACAAATGCAATTGTGTAAACTGGAAATTCATTACAGTTTTCCCATGAAGTCTATTTTGTTGTTATTAACTGTTCACTGATGTAGACTTGACTGCAAAACTATTTGTGGTAATTGCAGTCCTAAAGCGAAGATAGAAATTTTAGTTCTAAGCCATTGTAGCAGTAGCAAAACTGTTCATATCGATTGCAATCCAAAACCACCTTCATGGTTTTTAGGTGGTACCATCCTCAGTAATCACTTTGAGCCATCTTTAAGCTGTCCATGTCGGGTCATCCTCTGCAACAGCAAATGATTTCCAAGTGATAAGAACTCCAACCAGAAGTGGGACATCAGGATAAATCAGGCCAGAGAACAGAGGTGGTCAGAATCACTGGTATCTCAGGAGTAGCATGCGTAGCTTAACAGAGAGAGAGAGAGGGGGGGGGGACCAGAACTTACTCACAAGCTGTGGATGAATGGTTAAAGCAGAGTGAACTGGTTTGGGAGAACCCATACCAGAGACTCAAACAAGTAGCACAAACAAAGAAGTTTGCAGATTGATGCGGAAAGGAGACCTCATGTTATGAACCTTGTGATCGTGTGTGGCTGTCCATCTGAGACCTCCGAATCAAGCTGCAAAAATCTCACACCACTACATAGGCCCCTATAAGATCCTACAATGGTTTAATGAGGTAATAGATATGCTGGAATTGCCCAGTCACTGTCATATAGCACCAGGACCTCACTGAATGGGAAGATTATGGCCCAGAGATTTTTTGGATACCCTCCTTTGCAACAAATTCCATGGCTGTCACCCGAGTCTGAGGTAGACCCAAAAGACAATCTGCTCCCAGAGTTTTTTTTGGAGGGGTGCTCTGTCATGTCCATGCCAGAATTGGCTATAAACTCCAACTCCCAAACTACTTCTCAACCTATAAGCATTGCAATCCCAAACTCCAGTTCACAGTCCACCTCACAGCCTACAAACTTTGCTGCCTTGTACTCCAGTTCCCACAGTATACACACACACACACACACACACACACACACACACACACACACACATACAAAACACTCCATTGTAGGATTATGAGTTGCATAACTAGCACAAGTAATCCCATCACAGAAACCATAAAACAATGGGCCCCCACTTTCAGACATTGAAGTGCCAAATTAATTACTATAAATAATGCCTGTTTGTGCTTGCTTAATTCCAGCTATCCTGTGAACAATAGGCAAATATTAGAACATCCCTGACCAGAGGATGAAGGAGAAGGAGGTAAAGCAGGCTCCTAATGGAATGAGACCTTAGTTCTTTCCCCAGGAACACAAAGTTCACCCTGTTCTCACCACTCTTCTTATATTCCAAATCTTTATGAGGACACTCCATATAGTCTGTAGGGACAATAACTGTGAAATTGATTCATTAACAACTGCCTATTTTCCTACATGCTTTATTTTGTACTTATCATGCTTAGAGCTACAAGGTTGTCATTATTCATTTAGCATGCATTATGGTTGATCACTATATTAACAACCAATATATGTCTTGTTTGGTATTTGTGTATTCGTTGGCTGATTTCCTGAAAGATGAGAGCAAGGAAATTTAGATATATGCATGTCTTAATATTTGTGATATAAAGTTTGATCCACACTTCATGAAAAAGTGGGAAATCACATGACTGCAGAAACAATGGCCTGATTAATGTCATAGGCCTCCGACTCCAGCCTTTACATCACACTGAAGCAACTCTTCACTCATCAAATGTTGGTGAATGCTTCCCAAGATGCCACTGCAGAACTGATCAAGCCTTCAACAAATCCACATTGCCTGGAAACACAACGACGCAATGAGGGAATCCCCATCCAAAAATACAACGTAAGCGCAAGTAAAGTACTTTCAGATTCTCACTGAACTAATGCTTTTAATAGAAAGTTTAAAGCCACAGTAACAAGAAACAGTAATAGTAACAAGTTTAATAAAGTCTTGTCTGATTTTGAAGGAAAGTGTCTTTTGTCTCTGTGTTTATAATTTACTGCCTTAAACTGCTGATCTTGTTGTTGTTCTTTTGGCTGCTCCCATTAAGGGTTCCCGTCCGCATATTTGATTCAGCACAGTTTTTATACCAAATTTTATGCAACCCTCCCCAATTTTACCCAGGCTTGGGACTGGCACCATGTGCAACCCCAGTGGATGGGGTTGGTTCCCTGGCCAGGAATCAAACCCAGGTGGTGAGAGGCCTAACCACTAGTCTTCCAGGGAACCCCAAACTGTTGAACTTGTTACTGTGCTCTTAACAGTATTTTAACTATATTTATTATTGCTGGTGGCCACAGAGGTAATATCCTATCAGGATTAATAAATACAGTAATTTCAACTTAAAATTTTCAACTGCAAAATTTCACCCTCTGAGCTGATCTGCTAGTTTTCCCTACCTAATTTTAGTGGAATATGTGGGCAGTCCAATCTAAATTGGAAAGCCCCACATATTTTGGTGGAGAATGCAGACAGTTTAATCTAAATTGTAAGCAATGTCCAAGTCATAGGTGTATATCTTTTCTATTATTGTGGATAATAGATCAGGGACAGAAAAGATGAGTCTGGTGTGTTAATGTGATGTATGCAATTTGTGCTGGCTTGCTGTGTGAATAGAGGGAAAGTGATAACTCCGTTTTCTTCCCTATTAGTAATATGCACTAAGAAACAAAGAAAGAAATCTCCTCTCAGTGTGGTAAGGATAGAGTTGAGCATGTTCCTCAATTTCTTCCTAGAACGCCCTATGTTATAGCTAGATTGATGCATTTCATGATTGATGCATTTTCCCCTCTGAGCTGATCTGCTAGTTTCCCCACACCACAAATTTGACGTATCATTCAGTGTTCCTGAAGTGCCAAGCCATTTCACAGTGATTGATATTCTGTTTGTTTCTGATTTTTCTGTTGTCCATTGGTTTTGAGATTTCCGTTATCCTGGTTTGTTCTTTACTGATCGCATGACCTTTTGCAAGATTTTTGTCTCCGTCTTTTTCTTTTTTTGAAATTGTCTGCAAACCTTTTTTCATTTAAAGCATTTTTTAACTGCATCTGCTTCTGCTGCATGACCGGTGTAAATTGAATTATGAGGTATCATGCTGACCAGAGCTACACCTTCTCCCTTAGAAATTCACAGACACATCATTTTATTAGATATGGTTCATTTATTAGATATGGTTTTTGCAAGTTTTTTTGCACATGTTTATGCTGCTACAGTAATCATTATATTATACTGTACATAGGCTGCTACTCTTATGTTTACACTTATGTTTACACTATTTCAGCTACTTTTATTGTACTCTTGTACTCTTTGCACTGTTGTCACTAGGTTCACTTTAGACAGAACTGTGTACTGGTCGGTGCTGTAGTCATTGTACTGTCTTGTACTGTCCAGTGCTGTCTGCACATGTTTGCACTTGTGCATTTTATGTATAAATTATGTAGTCCGTTGTAGTTCTGTGTTGTTCTATGTCGTCTTATGTAGCACCTTGGTCCTGTGTACTTGTATATGGCTGAAACGACAATAAACTCCACTTCAAACTTGAAACCTTTCTTTTATAAATTGTCTGCAACTGCGTAAGTTTGTTTCCTCTCAAGAGTGGGAAGCCCCTATCTTCTGGGATATTGACAAGGAGATTCACCATTCACAAAATACAAACCCTACTCCCAGAAAATTCTCATAGGGGAAAGTCTACGTTCTGCAGTGAGGTTAAGATGACTTTGGCACCTATTGCTATTGCCATTTGACACCTGGTACTGCACACATTCAATTATTACAAGATCTTCATTTCCCTGTCCTCATTACATTAAACACAATGTCAGATCATGCAGTACATACACCAAAACCAAGTATCCTATACCTATGCCACAACAACCCTGGTTGCACTTGACAATCAACTTTGTGACTGACCTTCAACACTCAAATGGACTGACAGCTGTGGCAGTGGAGGTGTGGTAGAGAATCAACTGTGGACAGAGACTTGAACCGGCAAGTAACATGATGATTCTCACCTCTGTGTAATTTGGGTGAGGTTACTTACAGTATGTTGTTTCTTTGTCTTTTATAAAGCTCCAGATAGAGAGGGGGACAGCGCTGACAGAGTTCATACATAAAACACATGCACACTCACACACCCAGGAGCATGAGATTGGAAAGCGTTGATGAACTTGAGCAAAGGCAGAAGCCTTAAATTATTGGGATGGTGTTTTATTTTTTTTCCATTGAGTATTGTGCTGAAAGCATGCTGAAGCACTAATTGTAAAAATAAAGTGAGCCTGAAGCTCTGTCAAAGTCCACCTATCTCCCAAGTCCTTGCTACCCACCTTCACACACACCGAGGTCTACAGTGGTGCCAAAATCTAGGAGGAGGTACCAGATGCCATCAGAGAAACTTCTCTGATTAGTGGGGTCATTAAGTCCCTCATCAGTTCCAACTAGGTGCAACAACAGGATCTCCTGAATCTGCATTCTGAGCAGGTTGAGAACTGAAAGGTGATCCAGATGCTGCTGCAACCAGCCACACCTCCAGCTGCAATGTCTCCATCTGCAGCTGCTCGAGCCAGTCCGGCCATGATACTCACAAAGATATTCTTCATGGATAATCTGGATCCCTTCATGGAAGGGATACAAGCTTGCGGGAGTTGCATGGGGATGGCCAAAGTAATAGTGAGCCCTACACCACCTCCCCTTGCTCTCAGAGGAAGCTGAGCTCACCACACAGCAGCTGCTGCCACATGTGTAGCTGTAGTACCAGAACGTGAAGAAGGTGGTGCTGCAACAGGTCAGCCAGGCTCCAGCCAAACACTGACGATGCTTCCAGGTCCTGATACTCACGGAGGTCTGCTGCCAGTTTGTATTTGCACAGCAAATCAAGGACTCCTGTTGGAGGTGAAAGCTGTCTGAGGAGTGGGACACCGAGGGAATTCTCGACCTGGTGGGGCTGGTGCAGTTAATCACATGGATCCTGGCAGAAACAACAGAGTGGGTCCTGTGCCACTGTCCAGTGTCCCTGGAGGAAGCCATCCAGGAGGAAGATTACCTGGAGATGTCCACAGTGGCAGGCGGCACTACTCTTTCTTCTTTCTCTTGTTAAAGGTACCTGTGGCTGAGGTAGCTGCTCTTCATTTTGCCATGCATTGTTTGCCTGATGTTTGACCCTTCCCTGCTTTTTGACCACACGTTTGTCTGCTCAATTGGATTATTAATAAATAGCTTACATCCACTTGCCTCAATCTTGAGATGTTACATGCTTGAAGTATTTAAATGCAATTTTCTTCCTTTTCACTTATGGAAGAACCCACATTTTAAGGAGTCTTAACTTTACTTTCAGTTTAGGAAAACATATTTTGTATATTACGAAATGTCAATGTATCGACCATGTCAATTGTATCAAGGCAACTATACATATTTAAAGATAAGGATATGTAATAATCTAACATACCATTTAGGTTTTTAAAGTTGGAGTAAAAGACTAACATATGAGAGTTCTCATGTTTGTAGTATCTTCTAGTTCAATCCTTAAATGGAGGATTCCTAGTACTAATGTATATTCCTTTGTACTTTTCAAAGAGTGTATTGGCATAATTCTTTAGCATTCTTTTAGTTTGATATCTTTTAATGTATTATTTTATTCTGGCTTATTTAGGATTCCAATCTCTAATCAGGAATTCCAGTCTGTCTGCATGATCGTCTGTCTCTTACCCGCTCAGGACCCCCAGAACCAAGTTAAGAACAAAAAATGAGCCAATGATGATTAGAGTAACAAAATAAAGCCATGGCCAGGAGTTCCCTACAGCATCATTCACCTGGGAATAGGGACAAAAAGGAGAGATGGAGAAAATGGAAAGAGAGAGGGATGATTAGCATACGACTGGCTAAGAACAACATAATGGGCCTTTCTTTTTAATAAATAAAACAGCTGTCTTTCTCTGGCTCTCTGTTCTTTCTCCTTGTGAGATGAAAGAGGATCCATTAGTCGAAGTGTTGTTCTACTGATGCTAGACAACAGAGTCCATAAACGCACATTCATACACATACAGCACATGCACATGCATGTTGCTTACCCACTCAACACCCCAAGAACCAGATTTAGAACGAAAAAGGATCCAAAGATGACGAGACTGACAAAATAGACCCAGGGAAGCTCATAGCCCATAGCATCCTGCATCTAAAAGGGAGAGGGAAGGAAGCACAGTTAGGAAAAGAAAGAGAGAACAAGAGAGAGACAGAGAGAAGAGGGTGAAAAGAATTTAAGCCAAAATGATGGATGCTAGGAAGTTGTTGTAACTATTTGAGGGGCAAATAGGCTGTATTCAGAGCATTTTATGTCAAAATGTATGTCAATGGATATATGGGAAAAGTTATTTAGGGGTGATTATTATTCTGGGTGGCCTATTCTGAGCATTTTGATGTCACAGTTGCCCACCTAATGCACACCTATTGCATTATGTGCTAAAATTAAACAATTTTATTTATTAAAAAAAAAAACTTTAACAAGTAAAAACTTTGAATTAGGTGTATTTAATACTTCAATGATACTACACTATATGGCCAAATGTTTATGGACACCTGACCATTACCGTTAGATGTTCACAAACCTTTGTCCATATAGTGTATGGTGTAAAATTACAAACATGTATTTTAACCCATGATTCACATACAGTATACTTTGACTGAGATTAAAATAGATTTTAGTAAGTATTATGATTTGCATTAATATTACATTTGCAGTATGCTAGAGATGTACTAAAACACAACAAATATTTATACATTTTGTAGTATACAAAAGTCTTAATATTAATAATTTTTATATATTTTTCATTAGAGAAGCCTCTTGTGGTAGCATGTTATTTTAAAGCTAGTAAGTATGTGGTAAGTGGCTAGTAATAATAGTTCTATTTCACCCCTTCTAACTGCCAGGGGAGAATGATCTGGATATGGATGTACACCATGTGGAGCTATTCGCTCTTCAGTGACTACAGCAAGAGCTATAAGTATTCTGTCCTCCAAAGCTAGCAGTAAGTATATTGTGAATATATTTTTGGTTAAATGCTATGGAACTGTGTGGCATCCTGCTCTGAGATGAATTACCTTCATTACCACTTCAAGCCTTATTAGTTATTACTACTTGTGCTGTTTGCTAGTTATCTCTATAAACTAGCTCTTACTGTGTTATTCCTCTGTACCAGCACTATTCTCCCTCAGCACTATCTCCTCTGAGTATTTCATGCAGCCCATGATGTAGTGGCCTTGTGTCCATGCATGTGCTGTTAGCATGGCTTTCCCTTGCCATATCATTTGATTTCACTACTGAGCCTGTTAAGTAAGCTGAATTCCGCTAACTGAAAATACTAGACCTGGAGTCAGGCGTATTGCAATTCACCTCACATTCTCCTCTGTGGGTCAGGTTCTCCCTCACTGTTATCTGTTCAGAGTATTCCACATTCTCCACCATCTAACTGGCCAGCACTGCTATCATGCTCAGGGGGTTTTACTATTGGTTAACTGAACTGGGTTGAAAGACAGGCACCCACCTACATGCTCACCAACTCAGTATGGACCACCTAAAGAGTGACTGGCTCAGACATCTTATAGTCAAATTGCAATTGCTGTGGTGGCTTTGGGGCTGCAGTTGCTGCGAGAAGTTTTTACTCAGGTCTCCATCAGTGGACAGTGGATAGGTTCAACAAACCAGACTTCATGTGAAAACTGTAAAGAATTTACTGGCTTCACAATTGCACTATATGTCTGTGTAGTACACAGTTATAGAAGGGATTTATATATAATCGCACTATCTGTTGCACCCAGATGAGGATGGATTTCTTTTTGAGTCTTGTTCCTCTCAAAGTTTCTTCCTCATATCATCTCAGGGAGTTTTTGCTTGCCACCGTCACCTCTGGCTTGCTAATCAGGGATAAAGTCACACATTTACAATTTATTTTGATTTAATTTAATTTGAATGTATTTATTTCTGTAAAGCTACTTTGTGACAATGTCCATTGTTAAAAACTCTATACAAATAAAACTGAATTAAGAAGAGCCAAATGACTGGCACAATTTGTGACATAATTAACTAAGCCTTTGTGCAAGGATTTTATGTAAAACCTATAAATTAACTCACAGCTCAACCTGACCCAAGCTCCATAGCCTGCAGTCTAGCTAGTATAATGCATCAAAAGTAAATTTGGGCTGGGCTACATGCTTGACATTGATGCCTGTATTACATCACTGCTAATCTCAAGAGATGAAGGAATGCACGCATGCTGTCCGAGAATTGTGGCATGCACTGGCAATACCTTTGCTTTACTGCTAGCACTGGAAGAATTGCTTCAAACTGCAGAAGTTGATTTAATGTCACCATAGCCCAGTTTCCTTGCTCCAGTGACCACATAGGCTCTGTCTGCCTCCCAAAAGATTTTGGAAGGGAGAAACACACTCTCAGGGAATTAAGTGTCCACTGTCTACCTTGTGCAGCCCCTCCACCACCACTTTCACAACAAACGTAAACAAAGTGTCTCAAGGAGCATGCCCATGAAGAGCTAATAATGGAAAATTTTACAACTGAAAACTTCACAGCAACTACATTAGATCAATGTGTTTTTGATGACAATTATGCAGGGATACAAACTCCAGGTCTGCCACCAGCCCCCAATCTTTTCAGGGCTCCGGCCTTATCGATATTAGATCCTAACAAATTTGTGACTCTAAGTTCATTCTCTCTTGGACAAAGATGCACTCAAAAAAGGTAGACCCAGGTTTAAAAAGGGCTATAATATACATGGAAGTTCCTTGTTCCAAAGAAGGAAAGCAGTCTTTGTCCAACTTTAGATTTTAGAGTGCTGAACTTCCTAAGGACCCTTCCTTTTTGTAATTTAATTACAAAGGTAAGGTTGATGTAATTCATGGGGTGACACCACAGGACCAATTCACATTTCAATTTACGTGTATGGCATTTAGCATATGCCCTTTTCCAGAGTGATTTAAAGAAATGCTCTGTAGTCTCTATCAAAAACACATCCTCATGCTAATACGCTAAGTCAGGGACTAAGAGTACCATCAGTATAAAAACCTTACTGGGGAGGTTAGTAGAGTATGAAAAAAGAAAACTGATTTTTTAAAAACACAGTACTAATTTAAGTGCTTGGTGAAGAGGTAGGTGTTTAGTCTTAATTTGAAGAAAGGCAGTGACTCAGCTGTGTGGAAACTAGGGGAAATTCAATCCTACACCTAGATATCAGGACAGAGAAGAGCCTTGATGCATGTTTTTCTTCCAATTCAGCAGTTCTAGAGGCTCAGAGGGAGTATGGTGCAGAGCAGGGTGTGATAAGTCCTTTAAGTTAGGTGGGTGTGGGCCATGCTTGGCATTGTACTCAAGCATCAGTGTTTTACATCAACCAGGTGAGCCAGGAGCATAGCAAGGGGGTTGTGCATGAGAATTTGTGTAGGTGCATAGGGGCAGACCTGCCAGGAATGTGTTTTGTAATGATAAAGGATGGAACAAGCATCTTATTGGCCTCTATGGTTAGAAATGGTCAGATCCTGCTGACGTTATGGAGAAATCTGCATGAATGAGTCAGTTTAGTGATGTGAGTGAGAAGGACAGTTGGTTGTCCAGGACTACCCTAAAGCTGTGAGCAGATGGTGAGAAAGTTGTCCAGAGATATCACAAGATCCTGACTAGGGGATGCGTTTCTAGGGATGTAGAGAAGCTCAATCTTACTGGGATTTAGTTTCAGATGATGAACTTCAATTCATGAATAAATGTCTGCCAGACATGCCAAGATCCACGGAGAAATATGAGTGTCTCGGGAAGGAAAGGGATAAGTTGAGTGTCATCAGCATAGCAGTGGTATAAAAAACCCATGTAAGGGTATGACCTCACCAAGAGAGTGAGTATAGAGAGAGAAGAGAAGAAGACCAAGTACTGAGCCTTACAGACAGTCTGCATGAAGCATATGTGGATCCCCTCCATGCCATCTGATATGACTCTCCCTCCAGGTAAAAAGCAAACAGTTGCCATGCTGTGTCACACATTACAAGGCTCATGAGGACGGATAAGAGAGTCTTGTGTGATCGACTGTGTCAAAGGATGCTGAAAGGTTGAGAAGGATGAGGACCGATGACAGCTAGTGGCATGAAGCTTCTCAGTAATGGCTACAAGGGCAGTTTCTATGGAGTGTGCTGATTTGAAGCTAGACTGGTTAGGATATAGAAAGTTATTCCTGATAAGGTAGAGTCCCTGGTGGACTAGTGGTTAGGCCACAGCACTCTCACCGCTGTGGCCCGGGATCGATTCCTGGCCAGGGAACCGACCCCAGCCACTGAGCTTGCATGCAACAGTGCGCTCTCAGTGCCAGCCCCAAGTCCGGAAAAATTGGGGAGGGTTGCATCAGGAAGGGCATCTGGCATAAAAACATAAAAAATGATCTACTGTGGCGACCCCTAACAGGAGCAGCTGAAAGAGAATTATAATTATTCCTGATAAGGTAGAGAGACAGTTTATTGTATACAGTGTATTCAAGAATTGTAGAAAGAATAGAGAAAAATGAAAGCAATTGGTAGTTGCTGAAGTCTGAGGTGTCCAGAGTGCTTTTCTTCAGGATGAGAATAACCTTTGCTGTCTTGAATGCAGTTGGTACATGTTATGGATCATTAATGATAGAAGAGCTAAAGGAGAGGCGGTCTGGTGAGTTCACATACAGTCCCCACCAAAGGTAGTGGAACAGCAAAGCTAATTCTTTTCTTTTTGCTATACGCTTAAGGCATTTGGGTTTGAGATCAAAATAGAATATGAGATGATAAATCAGAATTTCAGCTTTCATATCCTGATATTTACATCTAGATGTATTAAACAACATAGCACCTTTATTAGCAGACCACCTAATTTTTAGGTGAGCAAAGGTGTAGGAACAGATAGTCTTAAAGTAAATTAAAGTAAGTAACACAACATTTAGCTGCATATCCCTTAATGCTTGCAATAACTGCATCAAGTCGTCGACCCACTGACATCATCAAACTGTTGCTTTTTTTCAGTTTTGTTCAGTTTTTTTTTTTTTTTTTTTTTTTTTTTTTTTTTTTTTTTTTAAATTGGGTTCCTTCAGTCTCCTTTTCAGGAGGTGAAATGCTGCTCAGTTGGGTTTAGGTCTGCTGATGGACTTGTCCAGTCTAAAACCTTCCACTTTTTCCCTGATGAAGTGCTTTGCTGTGTTGCAGTGTGTTTTGGGTCATTGTCTTGCTGCATGATGAAGTTCCTCCCAATTAGATTGGATGCATTTCTCTGTAAACTGGCAGACAGAATGTTTCTGTAGACATCTGAATTCATTCTGCTGCTGCCATCATGAGCTCCATCATCAGTAAAGATTAGTAGGACGTTGGGCTACTGATCGGAAGGTCGTGAGTTCGATCCCCAGCACCGCCAAGCTGCCACTGCTGGGCCCTTGAGCAAGGCCCTTAACCCTCCTCTGCTCAATTGTATAAATAAGATAAAAATGTAAGTCGCTCTGGATAAGGGCGTCTGCCAAATGCCATAAATGTAAATGTAGTGAGTCCATTCCAGAAGCAGCCATGCAAGCCCAAGCCATGACACTACCTCCACCATGCTTGACCATTGAGCTTGTATCTTTTGGATCATGAGCAAAGCCTTTCTTTCTCCACAGTTTGGCATTTCCATCACGTTGGTAGAGGTTAATCTTGAAATTTTGTGGCTCATGTCTGTTTTTCTTTGCGAATTACAATCTGGCCTTCTGATTCATACTGCTGATGTGTGGCATGTATATTATGGTATGGCCTCTATAGTTCTGCTCTTGAAGTCTTCCTTGAATGGTGGATAGTACCTTCACCCCTGACCCGTAAACGTTTTTAGTGGGTTAGTGGTCACTGATTATTGTTTTTTTTTTTTTAAAAAAAACATCAGGATGTAAATATCAGGAAATGAAAATTCAAATTCTGACCTATTGTCTCATATTCATTTTTTGATCTCAAACTCAAATGTTTTCAGTGTGTAGCAAAAACAAAGAATTGCCTTTGCAGTTCCAAAACTTTTGAAAGGGTCTGTACATGAACTGGCACAGTGCATATTTTCATCATCCCCATCACCCCATTACACATACTGTATGCTTTAAAGGATAGGCAATTGCTATTCAAAATTCTATCCCTTGGCCTCTGTCTCTGTATTTTGGAGATGTATCCAAGTGAATTTGTGCCCAATAAAGTTGCAGAACATTATCGCAACACATACTTGGATGACTGGCTCCTATATACTGTATGTGCCCCCACCAAGATGCAGGCCACTTGGGATACAGACACCCTCCTTTCACACATTGTGGCACTCGGTCTGATGTGAAACAGATCATACAATTGATATTTTGTGAAGTTAGATTTACTGAGATTGCTAGCCACCATCTCACCTGAATTTGTTTCTAGACATTATTATACTTGTCAGATTGACTCAGTCAGGCATGCTATGTGCAGTACCAGATCCTGTTGAGGATGATACAATTGATAACAGTAGCCACAGGGGTAGTCCTTTTGGGCTTCCTGCAAATACAAGCTTTTCCAAAGTGGGGTATCAGCCTATGGCTGGACCTCCAATGCTACAAACAGAGATGTGTCATCACCTGAACAAGAGGAGAATAGGCTCTAGCCTGCTGGAGATGCAAGATTGTTGAAATGTTGTTCTTGATGATTTCATTGTGGTGCTCCATTTTCTCCACTTCTCCATGATGGCCTCTACAGTGTTCCATGGAATATATAATGTTTTGGAATTTTTTTGGACCCTGCTTGGGATCGATACCTTTTGACAATGAGATCCTGTACATTGTTTGTTTGTTTTTTTTTTGAAAACATGGCTTCAGTAGTCAGTTGAAACCAAGACAATGTCAAGAAAATCCTACAGAAATAGCTGATCTTTATTTGGAGTTTGTCAGAATCACATCATTGATGACAGGTGTTTGATAATTACTCTTGAACCTTATTTGAATGTGATTTGTTAATTCTGAGCAGAGTCATAAGCTCCATTATAAAAGGGAACACATACATATGCAACCACGTTGTCTCTTTTTCTTTTTTCCCTCATATTAAAAGTGGGAAAAGATCTGTCATGATTTATCTTGGTTTTGTTTTTTACATCAAAAAACCTGTAATTTTAAAAGATGCATGTAGATGTTTTAAATCCACTGTATATATGCATATGGATATGTATAGGTGTATATAGACTCTTTGATAGGCACATCGTACTGATCCTGGGCAGGAATCCTTCACTCTGACAGCAGCCTCAATTCTTTGTGGTATGGATTCAACAGAGCAGAAGGTCAATGACATACAACTTGTGCTTTGTGACATGGTATAAAGTCATACTGGAAACAGCCATTGTAAGATGTGCAAACTGTAGCCATGGATGGGCTGGGGCATTCTGACAATGCTCATCTGGCATTAAGGAACCCTGATGTGGATTACAGCCCCCTATTCTGATGTTTAATGTCATCAGTGACTGAGGATCTTGACCTGTCTGCATGATTTTATGCAGTGTAGTATGAGTGTGTGTATTATGTGACTATTATTATGTGTAAGAAAGGCACATTATAAATAAATTTATTATTATTAGTGGTCTACCTATATAGGGAGGCCAATGGTCAATATGGTGCCAGTTGACTTTTTCATGTACCTTGACCCTTGACTTGCTATTTCATTTATTCCCTTGGATTTGCTCTTTGGAATATGTTTTGCTCTCATTGTATATTGACCCTTTTTGCCTGGCTTTTGGCTTCTGATTTTAGCTTGTAGACTTCTCTTTGTTTTAATAAAAAAAAAACATTGCACATGGAGTCTCAAACTTCTCCTGAGTCTCAGATATTATACTTAAATATCTCTGAGCCCTTTTAGTGACTGGCTGTATTTTTACAAGTTCAGTTGACCTCAATATCTCCCCCAATATTTTTCCTTATGATAAATGTGTTTTATGGGAGTTATTCGATGAACGAGTAAAAGACTAGAATAAATAATAAAAGGACATGATTGATGAGGTGATTGACAGTTTTAAGATGGGCTGATGAACAGCTAGGAATTACAGTCCAGCCTCATGAATGCACACACACTTTCCAGCACACAAAGATCTACAGTGTTGACAACTTTGACAGTTCTGTAACAAATCCACAAATCTGTACCAATCAAGGCTCTAAAATTTTTTCCTGAAAATAGTAAAATCAATATACTTGCGCAAACGAAAAGATTACAATTTAGCAGCGTTTCACATATCACTGCTGTACTTACCACTTTGAGCTACCATTGTTTGATGCATCATCTTAAGTTGTTGCACTTAAGTTGTCATATGCCTGTCACCGTGCATAATCGCAGCATGAAGAAGGAGTGTGTCCATGACCAATATGGAGATGCTGGTAAACATGGACATGACAGGACTCAAAAGGTGCAAAGGTTGATCCAGATGGTGGGGGAAAAAAAGGGGGGAAATGGGTAGCACCTGAATCACTACTTCCTAACTTGACCACTTAAATTCACTCTCTAGGTCACATAGGAGTGGTTAAAGTGATAAATCGGCTTTCACACTCTTGGTAGAATCCTACTTTTAGGGAACAAACTAAATCAATCAAATGCAGAATTTTTATAAGGCGGAGAAAGACTTGTGCTGCCTGACGGTCACAACATTTTCTGAGTGGACAAGCATTCAGCAACATCTGAGAATTGCCAGATGGACTGCCTCATTTTCAGCAGGTTGTTGTGTTCTGACCATATATAGTCCACCAGTACCCCTTTGGCACCAGTCTGCCCCAAGCCTGAACCCTATTTCACAACTTCACATCTGGGTAGTGCATACAGTAAGAAAGTATTCCGACCCCTTCAGGTTTTGCACAACTTATTGTTTAATAGATTTATTTAAAATCAATTAAACTGACTTTTTGCCATCAGTCTACACATTATCCACAATGTCAAAGCATAAAACAGGTTTTTAGAATTTTTTTTGCAAATTTATTAAAAATCAAAAACCGAAATCTCTAACTAACAACTGTAAGGTGATAACCAAAGTAGTACAAGGATCTCAGAGACAGGTTCATGATATATGGGCCACACAATTTGAAGGTACCATCATTCCAGGGCAGTGGAGCATGGTGAGCAAACATGATAAACAGACATTAGGTCCTAGGTGGGAAGATTGGAGAACACACTGCAAACAGACATCAGGTAGAATACAAGAAATAGTGATGAATGGTTCACTGTATATTTGTCCCTCTTTTCTTTTTTCTCTTTGTCAGGTGCTGAGAAACCAGATGATTTGAGGGTGCTTGTGAGACAAAAGCATCAAGCTGAGAAACTGAACTTTTGATAACCACGATAATCATGCAGATCTTCTGGAATATACATTTGCTTTATACTACTGAACTGCTTCACTTTGTGGGATTGCATTCACATGCCACATGCAGACATGGCACCACTATGTTGAGGCTAAACTTTAGGTCTCCTAATGTTTGAATAACTACCTGACACTGTCTGACTACGTGCGTTTTTATACCAACTCAGACACCACAGGAATGCCTGAACAGACCTATAGTAAAGACTTTCAAAATAAAGACTCTCGACATTTAAAATATCAGGCAGATATTTAATTCTTTGTGAGTCATGACGAAGCCTTGGATTTTGCTAAAACCTAGTACAAGAATAGAGGCCACTACAGATGTAAATCTGGTCTTCACACTCACATAGAAGTATCATAAATCATATCCCCATTGTTTCAGTCATTGTCTTAGAAGAGAACATTTTGCTCACCTATATTTCTGTACCAGAGAACATGATCTTTTTGTATTCCCCATTTCATGAGTGTACACAACAAGCCCAAATAACTTGACTAGTTGATATTCCAGGGCATATCCCCATATCATGGCCCAGAAGTCTGACTGCCCAGAGTGAGATGTCAATCATTTCATTTACACAGGGGTCAGTGTCTGCAGACTGGATGGACTGCTCCAGTGCTAGCAGTAGAATAGCTAACATACTGCTAGCACATGCCACAAGTGATGCAATAATGTTTTATCGTCATTACTAAGAAGTTAAAATGCAGTTTTATCATCTTCACCAGAGAGTCATTATTATGTCTGCACTCAGCACTTGGGCAGCACACATAAAGGTGTAGTGCTTCATCTGGTGGGACCATCAGTGATGTGGCCAAAACCAACATGCATTCAATGCTGTGTGTTGCATTGCAGGATCCAACCCTACCCAGGTTGCAGCCATGCAGCAGACAGTAAAAAAGCAGGCTAAATTTACCTAATAGTCTGAAAAAGTTTAAGACAAGATGAAGTCAATTCAAAAGTTGCACTACACATTGTGTGCTGGGAAAAAACATTTTAAAAAGGTTATTTTGCTTTGAACAAATGTTATCACTTTGAAATTATTTTGTATGAAGTGTAGAGGTGTGTGAAAGACTGCTAATCCCACTCCCGCCTTCTACCGAATTAATTCCTCTAGCAGTTATTTCTGTTGTCTTTCAAATATGAATATAATTAAAATAAAATACTTGGACTGTGACACTGTGAATTCGGTCATGACCAGTGGTGTGTGAAAGAGTGTATTCTATGTTACAATCCGAGAGTCAACGACACATGCCAGTTCTCCACATAGGCCAAACCAGTGCCATCAGACGCTATTAAGGCTGGAGTTGAACATGATGGAAAAAAAAAAACTTACAGATGCTGCTGTAGACATAGCATCCTAAATAGGGATGCGATAATACCATTTGTTTTTTCAGACCCAGAGTACAAGTATAAGTACATGTTTTTTTGGCACTTGCCAAAAACGATGCTGGACGTGTCATGGTTCCACATGAGCTGCTGGCAGCAGAAAGAGCCACAGCATCCTTCAATTTTAATCTGTTTTGGTAACTCCAGCATTCAATTATCACTTGAATAGTAAATTTTGTTTTGATAGATATTAACTGTTTAATGTTTAATAATTAATGGAGGAAGCCTATTTTGAGGGCTACCAAATCCCTCATAAGAGGTCATTTCAAAATAATAGCTAAGAGACAGGTTTATTTCAGCTTTTATTTACTACATCAACTTTTCAGTAGATTAAAAATTTACATACACTTTGTTAGTATTTAGTGCTCTTGCCTTTTAATTCCTTAACTTGAATCAACCTCTGAACCGTAGAGACCCATGTTTGCTCATCCCTGGAACTTTGTGCTTCCTGAACGAATGCCGTATCTTCATTTGTTTGGAAATTGTTCCTAAAGAGTTGTGGAGGTTGACATTTTTTAAGGTCTTGGCTATGTTGTTTGGATTTTCCCATGGTATGAAGGGAAAAAGGCACTGGTCCTTAAATACCCCACTGTAATTCTGTTATAGTGAATTAAAACCGAAATAAATCTATCTCTAATCAATTGTTTTGAAATTACTTTCTATATGAAGAAAGTAGATGCCCTAATTGACTTGCTAAAAGAAAAGTATGGTGACATGAAGCATGTGGAGTAAAATTGGAGTTTGAATGTCTTTAGCCTAGGTGTATGTAAACATAGAGCACAGAGACCGCTGCAGGCATGTGTGAGCTGGCAGGGGACGAATCAGACCCCTCCCGTAATAGCACTTAGTTTCAGTGTATTGAAGGGTGTTAAAACATTTGTTAAAAAAAATGAAAAAAGAAAATCACAATCTGTCCATCTCCTTATTGTTTTCACATGAAATAAATGATATAGAAGATATACCAATATCTTTATTGCACATGATGCAGAAATGTGATTTCTGCAGTATTATTTCCATGGTATTACAAAGGTCTTACTAGCATATGTACCTAATAATATGTTTGAGTACACCTGAAAGTAATTAAAAAAAAATGAATGCATTGAGTAAACTTTAAAGTCATTTAAAAAACAAATATGTTCAAAACTTTCTCAAGAGTGCTGTAAAGGTGTGAACAATTCATCCAATTCATTCATATGAATATTTATGCTCTACTGTTTATTTATTTTATTTAAGTCATGTTTATGTTATGCTCATATTGCTCCCAAATGGCATTTATATGTTTTGGGTGCATTTTTACGGAAGATGTCAATTTCAGGCTGAAATATTGTGATTGTCAATGGTACACCCTACTCAACTCTGAATACAGCCCTTAGAGAACAGCAGCTGGTATAATGAGGTATAAAGCACAGCCCCTTCTGTTGTCATAGATGTTTCATCTTATAGACCTGCATAAGCTCATAAAGCAGTGAATAGACTCTCCATTATGTTATTATGGAAGAGACAAGAGGAGTCAGTACAAAGCTGTAGCTGTAGTAACAGTTGTTAAACATATGACAATAGCAGTATGGCCAAAGTGATGTGTTAAAAATCATGAACTGACAAATAATTCTCGTTCATTTTTAGGTGAAAGCATTTCAAGCAAAGTCAAGCATTAGTAAGTTTACTCAACTGAAGACACTATAAAAGAGGCACAGAGAGAAAGAAGGAGCATAGACACAGAAGGTGAGACAGGATGATTTGAGCATTTACTTCATATAATCTAAGATATAATTAATGTTCCGCACACAAATTCAGCTATGCAGAAAATAATTCATAATGGGACAATATATCATACATCAAACTTAATTTAGAATTTTGCAATAATTAAGTGATTAGTGTGCAAACATTCCCCAAGTGCCTAAGTACATTTTTCTGAATTGGATTTCTGGTGTTGTGATAAAAACTTCCCTCGCCTTAAAAGTGTTGCTGTTCAGAATGGAAAGGTGTATAAAGGAAGTATATGGAACTCCAATTATCCCATCTCATCACTTAAGCAAAGTACGTATACACACACACACACACACACACACACACACACACACACACACACACACACGTATATACTGGTTTCTGGTGCCTAATCCTATTCCTAGTCACACACCTGCCTGTCCATCAACAGTCCTGACATTTTTGAGTGTAAACTGGCTTGTCATAATCTAGAAGGAGTTTAGCTGCTGGTTCACACCAGACTCACCCAATAGAGGACGTCAGTCCAGCCCTCCATAGTGATGCACTGAAACACTGTCAGCATGGCGAACGCAAAGTTATCGAAGTTTGTAATGCCATCATTTGGTCCATCCCATCCCATCATGCACTGAGTGATGTTGGGTGGGGTGCAGTGCCGCCCATGGGCATTATTTGGGGCACAAGGTGCAGGCTTCTCCTCAGCTATAGGCCCTAAGGCACAAAGAATTTAGTACATATTTTTGTTTATGGATTAACAGCACAGTTAAACTGCTCAAACTTCCTGAGTTATGCTACACTTTAAAAAATATTTTAATGCTAAAATTTTCCATGAAATCTAATTAAGATCCATCAAATGTGATAAAGAATAATATACAATTTCCTGTGATGTGAAATAACTCAGCCTGAGAAGCATAAAAATCTGAAAGGCATGGGTTTGTTGTGACACTGACCTCTGTGTCCATTTTTGAAGATAAAGCATGCACGGTGCATCTTCCCCATGAAGAGCTCTAGGCCGATGATGGCGTAGATGATGATCACAAAGAGTACAAGCAGAGCGATGTGCAGCAGAGGAACCATGGCCTTAATTATGGAGTTCAACACTACTTGTAAACCTGAAACCACATAAGAATTATCAGGTCAAAATCATGTTAATGCAACTGGAATGCATGTGCACTGTCAGGCAGAAAACAGCAATGCCTTACCATTTCTCCAGTCTGTTTATCAATCTATACTGCACTCTATGCATTCTATTCATTTAAACAAATACTAACTTTCACTGACTCATTCCTTTACCTCCTCAGTCTTATAGGCTAGAATTATGAGTTCATTTGTGTTTGTTGGTGTATGACTCACTGGGAACACCAGAAACCAATCGTAGGGGTCTCAGTACTCTAAAAGCACGCAGGGCTTTCACATCAAAGTCTGCTGCCTTCCCTCCGATAGGTGTCCCTCCATCTCCTTTTGTGGCCTGTTCTAATATAGCACTGAACAACCTGTGGGAGAGAGAGACAGAGGAAGAGAGAGAGGGGGTGGCTGTTATTTAAACCCATTCATTAATTAATACAAATTATGTGGTTACACCAGGATATCGCATTTCCCTGTTACTGCTAAACCAAATGTCTATTGCTGCAGTGACAGCTGTTCAGGGGGTTGCCTATTATCTGACTCAACAGATCTCAGTGGCATGTCAAGACTTGTGACTTCTGCTGCAGCAATTTAAACCTGAGCCTCATGTGTTCAGTAATTCCAACAGTTTGTCCCCAGAGGAGTGGCTTCATGCTATGCTCAGTTTCAGAACTTTGTCAAAAAGCTTTCCTGCCATCAGATCATCAAGAAAAGATCTAGAGAGGCATTCTGGAAAAATTGCAGGCACCCCAAGGGCTGTTTACTGGCTTGGTCGCACCTAACTGGCATCCCATTGAGACTGGGGATGCAGAGCTGATCAAGTAAGAACTGTGATGTAGTTCCTCTGACTTAGTTCCGGTTTTCAAATATTTTTCGGGGGTTTATTGCCTGTGTCAGCATTTAAACTATACTGTTTCTTTCTTTTTCATCAATAATTTTGTGCTATCGTTTTCATCTGTTGTATTTTTCACTGTCCCATCTGCCATATTTTTTATTTTTTCAAAGAATGCTTTTGTTTCTTTGTCTAAAGACAGCAAGTGGAAGCTATCCACACCGGATCTGGAAGTAATATCAATATAAAGCCCACACTGTTTTCTAATTTCCATAACCTGCTGTAAGCTACACTGCGATGCTGCATTGGGATGGAGCCAGAGCACACTACAGCATTGGACATCGCCTTTGCTAATTTACACACCTCAATAATGTTGTTCTTAGTTATCTCTGACTGATGAAGGTGTATATCATTAGCTCCTACATGAATAACTATCTTTGAAAACCTGTGCTTGCCTAAGACCCTAAGATTACCT
>JAKKZN010000018.1:17979303-17990745 GCA_033441825.1 Pangasius elongatus
CCTAGTTAATCGGTGACAATCCAGAGCCAAGGCCAGGGAGCAGACAAGCAGGCTAAACCGACCGTCTGCTAGCTGCACTGAGTCGTTACTTTGGTTCCATTGAGATTGTATCTGTTCCCTGAGCTAAACAAAAATGTAGAAGTACTCAGAATGTTTGTTTTGGTAACCTAATTAACATAAAATTAAATCATACTGAATGCACAGCCAGCACCATTGATCTGAAGCTAGGACTGTTAAATACTAACCTCTTATATCTAAAGCACTTATTGTTAATAAAACTATTACTGATCAGGAGTTTAATGTACTGTGTTTAACAGAAATGTGGATTAAACCAAATGACCATGTAGCAGTAAATGAAGCTAGTCCTCCCGGGTACAGTTACATACATCAGCCCCATCTAACTGGCAGAGGAGGAGGCGTCGCAGTCATCTATAATGATAATCTAGGCGTCACACAAAACCTAGTCATAAAGTCAATACATTTGAAGTTCTTTATACCAACATAGCATACATAGGCTGAATTCTGCAGTCTGAAGCTATCTCAGATCATTACCTCATCTCATTTAAAATGTGTCTTAATCATAATATTTGCACCTTGCCACGTCACCGTGTCAAACGTACATTCACATCAACAACTGCACAGAGTTTTATCAGTAATCTCCCAGATTTATCAACCATGATTGGATCACCGTCTGATCCCAAAGAACTTGACCAGGCAACTGAATGCTTAAAGTCAACGTTCTGCTACATGATAGATAAGGTAGTTCCACTTAAAAGAAAAATAATTAGGGAGAAAAAGCTAGCACCCTGGTATAACGATCACACACGCACTTTAAAACAGACGACTCGAAAACTACAATGTAAATGGCGTCAAACTAAATCAGTAGTATTTCAAATAGCATGGAAAGAGAGCCTTTAGAGCTATAGGAAAGCTCTTAGAGCTGCTAGATCAGTGTATCTATCCACTCTAATTGATAATAATAATAATAATAATAATAATAATAATAATAAGAAGAAGAAGAAGAAGAAGAATCCTAGATTCTTATTTAATACTGTAGCAAAATTAACTAGAAATAAGACCGCAAAAGAGAGTGGCAGCTGACTATGGCCACGCTACAATGCCTTATCTCAGCACCAATATTGTGTTTTCCTGACTTCATGCATCCATTCGAGCTACACAATGATACACAACTGGGCGCTGCTCTTATGCAGTGGGATGGTGCCATAAGATAGCTACACCTTGCACAAGTCAGTGAAGCTTTCCTCAACAATGTAAACAATGTACCTGGGGGTGATATGGGCTCTCGTGCATTTCATTTCCTATACTGACAGTTTTCCTGTTACACACTACACAGACCACAGAAGCCTCTAATGGCTTATGTCCAGGTGCCTTAGGCTACAAGACTTTGATCAAAAACGTTCATAAACCTGACCCACAGAACCAGGTCCCTGATGCTTTGTCCTGAAGCCTTCTACTGGCAAACCAGGGCCTGTGGTGCCATGGTGCTCCAAAGTACTTGATATCAGACTGCAGAACAGCATTAATGAGTTCTTCAACCAGGTGGTGGACACCTTCATCCTAGAGTTATGACTAGCTGGAGTACCAACAGATGGACAAATAGATACAAACAGATTAAAGAAACCTTGATTTAAATGAACTGTGTTGGAAACTACAGGACATTTGGCTTGTTAAAGAAGGAAACATGTGGAAATGTACTATAAAAGGGTACATTATAAATTGTATAAAAAGAGTAAAAAAGGGTACATTATTTGTTTTCTGTTTCCATGTTGACATCTAGAACCTGTGATAGAGTTTAACTTATGCCAGTTTAGAATTTATGTGTGTTCTGTGTTAAAAAACAGGAGGAGGGAGGGGCAGTAGAGAACTGTGATTTCATTGGTTTGGTGTATTTCTCTTTCCTTTTCCCCCATTTCCTTTTCCTTATTTTCTTTACTATTCACAATCTCCCAATTCAGCTGGCATGTATAGTAGTATAGTAGATCAAGATGTAGACCTTCGATTGCCTGTCTGTAGATGGCTGGGGTCTTTTTTTTTGTTTGTTTGGAAGGGAATCTGTCATGGTGTGCATGAGTAATTGGTAAGTGCTTCTCTTTTTCTTTTCCATGCATGGTTGTAGCCTGTGTGCTAATCTATCTGTTTTTTTTTGTTTTGTTTTCACATTTCCATAATTATGCAGTCTAAAAAAACTGTTTCCCTTCTTCACTCCCACCACCCCTTCCTCTCTATACCTCCAATCACAAAAAGGTCCAATTAAATAAAAAAATTAATTGTAAAATATCAGTAAACATTAGTAAACATTTTAAATCATATAATATAATCACAATGATAAACACTATAACAAATAGTAATTTCTGAAGAGGATTCATATTAAAACAAAGTCCAACATAACATTATACATTCCTCCTTTTTTTTTTTTTACACAAACACAATTTTAACAAAAATGGCACCAACATCCCGGACCCTAAATGCCCAATGCTGTGATACATGGAAATTGCTATTCATAATATTATTACGTGTTGTTTAGACTACTGTATCTCCCTCTGTGAGTCTCACAATCAGTTTTATCCCATCTGCATCTAGGCTGCCTGGAACCAGGAAGAGAGATTATGTCCCTCCAGTTCTGGAAGCTCGTCAATGGCTTCCCATAAAATACAGCGATGAACTTAAAACACTGCTCTTTGTTTTTAAAGGCACCAAATTATATCCCTAATCTTGTCCATGCCATTCCCAGGAATGTTAAGTCTGCTAATAAATCTCTCTTATCAGTTTCTTGTTCCTGGCTTAAAAGGAAAGGTGAATGGGTCTTCTCTGTCATTGGCCACAGGGTTGGAACCTGCTGCCACTTAGCATCAGGACCTCTCTTACTGTAGACCCTTCAAAATCTAAGCTAAAGGCACATCTCTTGACTCTGGCTTTCGAGTTGGGCTGAAAGGCTCTCTTTTTTCTTTCATTTCCTTCTATCCTTTAATCAACCCTCTTTATTCTTTGACTTTTTCATTATCTCTATTTTTTTATTAATTTGTTTAATTACTTCTTTCTCTGTAACTTCATTTTCATCTTAACTGCATTGTTTTATTTGTTAGCTTTTGTAATTCTTAGTATCCTCAGATTTCAGATACTTCTCTTTAGCATTTTGGTCAACAAAAGCTGTTTTTTTTAAATGTGCTATATAAATAAATTTGACTTGACTTGATGAATGCATGCTGGTGTTCTATTTTGAGAGAAGCTGGGGCTTCTGTTGTAGGGGTTCCCTCTGCCACAGTGTGGGGTCTCATGGGCTTTAGTTGGAATGAGGGTGTAATGCAGCTGTGATAGGGCAGTTCCAGTTTCCAGGTTACATCATTTATGTGCTGAAGAATCTGTAAGAGGGCAATGAATTGATCCACACCTGGTCTCCTCGTCACACCTGGGGGTTTCCCCTCTGTGATCTGTAAAATTTTTGTTTTGTTGAGCCACTTGCTCTAATAGGTGGTGTGCTGTCTACCAAAATCATTTGCTTCTGACAAAACCATTCAGTGATGGCTGGGGAATGTGTGGGATTTGTGTTCCATGGGAATAAAGGAGGTACCTGATATCTGAGCACCCACGGAAATGGTGCTAGTTGGGTAGCTAAGTGTCAGAGTTCTGCATGTACTGAACTCAAGTGCATACTCAGCCAGCAATTGTTTCCTTGTTTCCATGTTTCCTTGCCCTCTGCTGCATGAAAAGAAAAATTCTGAAACAGAGCAATGAAGCAACCAAATGATTGAAAAAACTCTCCTCCTTGTAGCCATACAGCAGTAGCCCAGGTGAGCACTTTATCACTAAACAGGTTAATGAACTGAGTCACCTTTTATTACTCAGTTTTTATTACTTGTGACTTGCAAGCCCTTACATTTACCTGGATCACTTGCATATTTATCCAGTCAGGCTACAACACTGGGAGTTGGGCAAAGGGTGTGATAGAGAAGCTAGGCAACTGCATAAAACGGGCCACCAGGGTGATCCAGGGTGACGAGTTTCCCTTGTGTCACTAACACCTGCTGCTGTGCAGGCAGACCTGCTGGATGAGCAGCAAAATCTTCTGTCATGGTGGTGGTAGAGGTTGGATGCAAGTGTTGGATTATTTGTAAAAAAAAATCAGGCAGACAATTCAAAACACAGTTCTAAAAGCACAGTCAAAAAAAGCAAGGGACAGGCTTTTTTTTTTTCAGGTCATCAGCATATGTGCTAGACTTTGGCAAACACAAGAACAATATAACAAACAAACAGGGCCAGAACCACAAATGCACACAAGAACAAAAGTCCTAGTAATGTCACTAAGCCTTGAACTGGATAGAAGCAAAACTTCTGTTATATTGACACAGTCGACTTCTCTTAGTCCTCTGCTAAAAGGCAGGCAGAAAGTGCACAAACTCAGTGTGCTGTTTATTTATAAACCAGAAGTCTGTGAAACAGGAACCAGGAAATGCAGATTGGAACTTAATTTACATAAAGCATAATAAAACTTCGCACAGAACCCTGACTTCAACCCCACTGAACACCTTTGTAATGAAATGGAGCTCTGACTGTGCACCAGGCCTCCTCACCCAACATCACTGTTCAACCTCTTGCATTCTTTTGGTTGAATGGACACAAATCCCCACTGCCATGGTCTCAAATAGTTACTATAGCAGCAAAGGGGGAACATCTCAATATTAACGCCCATGGTCAACTGTCTATCTCTTACATGTCCATATCTTACATTACAGCCACATGACATAAGTATGCCTATAAAAAGCTGTTGGCAGCATATATCTAGCAGTTTGCTTGTAATTTGCTTGTAGCCATGGTAATTTTCACCAAAACTCACAGCATCTTGCAATCTGGAATATTTTTGGTGCCATTATTGCACCAAGTCTCCCACAGATGCAGGGCACAGAATGAACAAAATCCATGCTGCCAAGTTATAAAGATATGCAGTAGGACTGCATGCATTCACAATTCAGAAGTCAAACGCTTTTTGTATCTAAAGTTTAACTTGGCCATTCTTGTAAAAGCACACACAGTTATAATCTTGCCACTGGCAACTAGTAACTCAAGACAAGAATATCACAGTACAAACAATGCAGGCATCAATACCTTCTAAAATTGGGCTTCTTTGGGAAAGAAGGGCTTGTATGACTGATCAGATTTCTTTTACTCACCCTACAACCACAATGATGAAATCCAACAGATTCCAGCCATTCCTTAAATAGGCATTGGGGTGACATAGCAGCCCATATGCGATGACCTTCAGAAATGCTTCCACTGTAAAGATGATAAGGAAGAGATATTCCACTTGCTCCTGCAAGAACATGAGACAGTGAGACAAAGAGGCCATAAGGAAATCTGTTCAGAGTAAATATGTATTCTTATAGGAATTTATTCACTCAATAACATGTTATATAATTGTTGAAATGCACATTTCTATTTCATATTTCTATCTCTATAGCATGAGTGAGCTGCAACAGCACGAATCAAAACAGTGATATATATATATATATTTTAATTAATACAGTAGCATGGTAATAGTCATTAGGCAAAAAATTCAGTAGAACATTGTTCAAAGGACATAATACAACAAACCAATAATAAGACAAAACATTAATTAATTAAAAACCTGACACTTCCGCTTTTACAGAATAATCTCTTAAAATCTGTTCAGTCTAATGTACAATAACAAGAGAATATTTCAAATTTCCTACTAAGAGCGAAAGCATCTGACTCTGTGAGGTCAGAATGTGAGAGCCATTCTGAGGCAGGGAAGTCTTGGTGTGTGTGTCTGTACATGTATTCAAAAATAATTTCTATAACATTAGTAACATTATATACGCTCCCATTCATAGAAACCCCTCACCCCTAAAAGAGTTTAAAAAAAATCAATGTGCATCAGCAATATCATGTCATCGTATAGGGCATTTAACTTTGTTGGAATAGGTGTTCCTTCCTTCCTTGTCGTCCCTGTACATAGCATACAGGATCTGACATCGGCCTGCCACTGCAGTTTTGCATGGGCAAAAGATAAAGGTATGCAGCTATATCATCTCTTAATGAACACAGTGTTACTTCATGAAGCAGTCTAATAAACAATTGTATATTAGCTGGGCCTTGCATAAATTTCTACGCTATCATTAACAGTACTCCAAGCAAATACCTCACATTATATTACCCAATTCTGCTCAGCTTTTTCTTAATAGTACATGTAGTCTGCAGAAAAATTAATAAAAGCAATCACATTATTATATAAAAGTCAGTGCTTCTGTCTTATTATTTCACCCAGTGAGCCAACTAAGCCAGACAGCAAAAGACTGGCTTAAAATTCATGCAGAGTCACTAAAGATATATTTTTCTGAGTGTGTGTGTGTGTGTGTGTGTTCTTCCATGATCAGTTAAGAGGCTATTATTAGAGTTATACACGTAACCAGCACACTCACTATGGGAACAAGCAATGAGAATTTGTCATCTAAATAAGTGAGACTGCTGTAAGAAAACAGTTAGAAAGAGTAGGGGAGGGAGGTTCAGTGAAACAGGGATACACCAAAAATAAAACTGATGAATAATGAAACTGTCAGTGGAATGCCTGTCAGTGTGCATCTTCAGATCACTCTCTCAAGTATAATGTTGATGTGTTTGCTCCAAGATCTGCCATTACAAAGTTTGGTGAAATGATTGTGGAATCAACATGGAAACCCAATGCTTCCTGTATGCTCATTTCCTTGTGACTCAACATGGGTAGGACCTGTAAAATGTTCTCACTACATATATATACACAGCATATACATATATATATGCTGATTGAGAGGAGTAGGCATATATATGCTGATTGAGAGGAGTAGGCAAAGAGGAGGTGGGAGTTCCTTCCACCAGTGGCCCAAAAATCATGGGTTTCAGCCTAGAGATGTGAAATGATCGGGCTATATGTCTATGATGTGGAAGATTCAGTTTGTAAGTGACATTACACTGCACTGAAAGATTTTGAATGGACTGATGTACCTGTGAGTTTGCTTCCTGCAACCATGGCTGACTCTGATGTTGGATGTTTCAAAAAACGAAACAGTATTTCGTTAGTAACTGCTAGTAGATTTGTGTTACTTCTCACTGCCACTAGCAGAGCTTTTGTTAGTGAAAAGCCACCCGCCCCCACCTCAGCCACTCAGACCATATCTCCAACATACCAAACCATCCTACTCCTACTCTGTATGTCCACAGTGGACTTAAGGTAAACTATATCTAGGGATAATCCAGGTACTCAGAGAATGCACTGAACAGCTGATTGATGTCCTCATCTTTAACATCTCTCTGAAGCAGTCAGTCCTGCCCAGTTGCTTCAAGACAACAACCATCACACCCATGCCAAAGTGGTCTCTGTGACATTCCCGAATGATAGCAATCACCTCTGTCACCATGAAGTGCTTTGAGAAGATGGTAATATCAAGGCCTCACTTCCAGCCTCAGTTGACCCATACCAGTTTGCACATCACCCAAACCAGTCCACCAATGACACTATATCCACAGCCCACAGCCTCTGTCCCACCTTCCTAGACAGAGAAGCCCACCAGTATCTTGTTTGGAGTAACTGGTTGTTTTTTTTTAACCCCGGGGTGGATGGAAGCTGTCGATGCATGTGCCCATGTCATTAACTTCTCCCTAAACTGAGGTGGCACAAAGGTCTTGGAAGCTGGGCAGAAAGGCTGTGATCCCAATTAATCGCCCCAGTAAAGCATGGTTTGGGGAAGATTGGTTTTATGTGATCCATCATGGGGAGAGCATATGCCTTGGTATTTTTGACACACATAAGGGAGAGCATATGCCTTGGTATTTTTGGAGCCTAGACAATAAGTGACAAAAACAAGGCCCACCTGTCTAGGGGACAGTCTCTTGGTAGTTTTCAGTTATTCTACATTTTTGTGATTAGCAAAGATCTCATATGAGGAGACGTACTGTAATGGGACTGCGATTGCTGTAGTGGCTTTGGGGCTGCGGTTGCCACGAGCAGCCTTGTACTCAGAACTCCATCAGTGGACAGTGGATAGATTTTAACCAATCAGACTTTCTGCGAAAATTGTGCTGAATTTATTGGTTCCACATTTGCACTATTTGTCCTTATAGTACACAGTTATAGAAGGGATTTATTTATAATCGCACTATCCGTTGCACCCAGATGAGGATGGGTTCCCTTCTGAGCCTGGTTCCTCTCCAGGTTTCTTCCTCATATCATCTCAGGGAGTTTTTCCTCACCACCGTCACCTCTGGCTCACTCGTTAGGATAAATTCACATATTTACAATATATTTTTTAATGCATTTATTTCTGTAAAGCTGCTTTGTGACAATGTCCATTGTTAAAAGCATTACACAAATAAAACTGAATTGAATGACATATGAATGTTCAGCTCCCTCCAGCCAATGATGCTATTCTTCCAAGGCCAATTTCACCACCAGCAGTTCTCTGTTACTTTTGTCATAGTTGTGTTCTGTGGAAGAGTGTTTTCAGGAAAGGAAGTCTGCTGGGTGAAGGGTTTTTTTTTCATCCTGTCTCTGAAACAACATGGCTTCTGCTCTGGTTTCTGATGCACCTAATTTCACTATGAAAGGTTTAGAAGGATCAGAGTGTTTTATGATGGGTTCTGAGATAAATACCTCCTTTAAGTGCCAAAAGCCTTGATCTGCCTAATCATTCCATGCTAGCTTATGTGGGCCTTTTTTAGCAAGGTCATGAGTGGTGCTGCTACTGTACCTAACCCTCAAATGAACTGTCTAAATCATCTAATAACATTTGGCAAAACACAGATGTCACTGAAGAAACCTGACAGTCTTTGGGATGGGCCATTCCAGGACTGCACTGATCTTGGTTTGATCCATAACACTCCTTCCTGACTGATGACATATCCAAAGAATTAAACCTTGTCATTATGAAATTCACATTTCTCACCCTTTACATACAAATGATTTTCCTGTAGTTTGATCAACACTTGTTTGACATGAATTTTATGTTCTTACAGGAATGAGCAGTTAATAAAAACGTCCTTGAACTGGGCATAACAGGATGGTATTTCAACTTTGGGTTCAGATTCCTAGCTTTCTATGGAGGTGGAAGCAATGATTGCACTTAGTTTCAGGCATGCTTGGTGACAATAGGGTGACCACCTTATGTGGTGAGATTTCACTTTCAGACCAGTATACATGAGTGTTGTGCAGTTGGGAGGCCAAGGATGATGGGATATTTGAGAGAAGTGGTGATTAGGAGTGAGATTTTTTCTGTGCATGGTGCTTATTTCCAGTATCATAATGGGTCATGTGGGACTCACCAGGTCAGCATGTAGTCGGGGTTCCACAATCCATTCTGAAGAGAAGCTCTGACGTGAATAGGGCAGCTTGATGAGATGTGTGGAGGGTTGTGATTATGTGTGCATGGGATTAGGTTCACTGATTGCTGTGATGTGACTTGTTGTGGTTCCACGCTTGTCCTTTATTTTGAGCTGGTTATCCCAGCATAGGATTAATTTAATGAGGGCATCCAGAGTATCCAGAGAAGCCAGCTCATGCAATGTCAGGGGGCGGTATAACACACTCGGCGGAAAGCGATATTCACCCACATCCATATACATGAACTCACAGATGCCATGACTAGCTAGTGTCACTGATTCATAGGGTTGAGAATATGCTTCTCCTCCCTCCCTCACTGAGAGTATGGCCAGCTTTGCTGTCTTGGACTCCCAGTCATGGACGATTGTGGCATCATCAGGATTCAAACTTGCAATCTCTGAATGATAGAGCAAAAGCTTATCTGTTGCATCACTCTGAAGCCCAAAATACCTGATCTCAATCTCACTGCCTCCATGTTAAGTGAGGTTTTCTGTAGGATTCAATTGGAGGATAGGATTCATTTGAAGGATTATAATGAGAACAGCAACCAAGGGGGCAAATCCAACTTTTAGTCAAAAATGTGCAAAAGGTCACGTGAACAGCAAACAGTGGAAAGAGGGTAAACAGTGACAAAACAAGGTTAAATGTACAGGGGTCCTGGGATAATTTCCTATTTTACAGGTGCTCCCTGTGTTATTTCACTCTAGAATGGCCATTTCAGTGTTTTTCTCCATCCTCCTCTGAGAAAAAAAGGCCAAATTACCCACTGTTTTTTGCCAAACTTAACAGTCATCTGATCATTTTAGTCCCATCTGGATGCAAGTTTGTGATTTTCTATGCAGATGTCGCCTTGGAAAAAAAAAAAATTTGACTGCTCCTACTTGCCACATTCAGTGTTATAGCACATGTATCAGTGACGATCCCCCAGATATTTTAATGTCATTCCTTATATGTATCATCCTTATAGCCACCAGGTCATTATGATACTTTTGATCATTTAACAAGTATCACAGTGTTCGTGAGTGTATCAATAACAGCAGGTATGTCGTGTTTGATATGCTTGTGATCGCTATTCAATTTCCTAAGGGTTGGTACCCTTAGGATGTTGGTACCCTTAAAGTGAATTTGAGTACAATGTATTACATGCATGTTACCAAATTCCTGACCAAAGTACTAACTTAACCTTGTGGAAAGTTAGAAAAGGCACATTACTCAGAGCTCTGTATTCTAATTAGTGTCAGAGGAGGAGAATACAGTTTACACATTGCTCCAAGATCCTGCTAATTGGAGCAAACACTTTGGGGTCAGCCCAACTGGAAAGGGTTAAAACCCCCTGACACAAAGGAAACTCAGAGTCTCATCCATCCATATCACGAGTGAGTCTCTACTAACATCTTTAAGGTGCTCTCTTCCATCATCATCTGCGGGAGTCTCATCAATCCAAATCATGAGAGGTCTCTGTAAACATCTTCAGAGTTCTTCTCACCAAACAAACAGCTCAAGAGAGTCTCCATCCACATCTGAAGGAAAACCAAGAGCTTTTCAAGTTCTCACCCCTCGTCATCATGAGGATATCACGCTTGCTCTGAGACTCCGCATCCAGACTGGCTCCTGCAAAGCCTCCATCTCTCACCTTCGCACAGTCGTGAACCACTCATCAAAGTTTTGCAACCCGCCTACGAGACTCCGCCGGGTTCGCATCTCACTCTGTTTATCTTCCTCATTGGTCTTTCGAGATGCTACATAAGGCCAACCAGACCGCCGACCAATAACATCACCAGAAAACCCCTCCAAACAACAACGCAACGAGGGAATCCCCGGCAACACACACACAAGTATAGTGCCTCCAGATTCTCACTGAACTGGTGCAATTAATACAAGTTTAAAGCCTTTCTAAACGAAGCGAATGTTAAATTAAACTGATAAGTGGATGGTTCGTTCAGGTCATGGTCTGAGAAACTGCTAGAAACTCAGGATTTCATTCACTCTCTTTTCAAAGCCATTTTCACCCCTGTTTATGTGTGTGTGTGTGTGTGTGTGTGTGTGTGTGTGTGTGT
>JAKKZN010000018.1:17990845-18003902 GCA_033441825.1 Pangasius elongatus
TGTGTGTGTGTGTGTGTGTGTGTGTGTGTGTGTGTGTGTGTGTTAGATTAGTTTCTGTGTTTTAGAATAGTAATAAATTCGTCTGATTTTTTAAAGGCCAGTGTCTTGTGTCTCTGTGCTTCTAATTTACTGCCTTAAATTGTCGATCTTGTTACTGTGCTCTTAATATAGTGTTTTATTATATTTAGGATATTATTGCCGGTGGCCATGGAGGTAATATCCCATACACAATTAACAAATACACTCATTTCAACTTATCGCTGGATGAATAGTTGATCAGCTATTAAAATATTAAGTTTACAAACTTTCCCCTTCTGGGAATATATATATATATATATATTGTGCCACCATTAGGCTGATCAGACTAATGTCTTTTGCCTGAGTAGTGGGAGGGAGTAATACCTACTGACCACGTTTCATGTATGTAGCACCTAGGGCTTGCTCTGTATAATCAGTTTTAGCAAAGAAAAATAAGAAGAAAATGAAGAAAATCCTAATGAAAACAAGAATGTTTACCCCTCTAATAATAATAATAATAATAATAATAATAATAATAATAATAGTAATAATAATAATAATAATAATAATAATAATAAGAAGAAGAAGAAGAAGAAGAAGAAGAAGAAAACTATGAACACCTTGTTTGTACTCAGAATAATAGGGTAAAATTTGAAGAAAATTAAAAATAAAAATCCTAACTAAAGAGTTCCAGCACTTTGTGCTTGGACCCCTGAATATATCCAGAAAGGGTGATCATTGAGCGCTTTCATTCTGACTTGCTCTCACCTTGAGGTGCATTGCGTGTTTTAGTAATAAATTTCATACATTTAGTTACATTTAGTTAGTTTTAGCAACAGCAACAACAAAAAAACTAAAACAACAACAATAAAATTATTATTATTTTTATTATTATAGTACTGATAGTGTTAGTGGTAATTCCATTAATTCAAATAATTTGCTATAATATAATAAAACACAACAGACACAAAAAGTCAATATATTAACAGAAAGCTGATTGATAGTTGGCTAGTATTCTATTATTCTGGGTTTGAATGTTGAGTGTTTTAATAAATGAACATCTGAAATGTGGAATAGAAATAAATATGTCAGAAATGCTTGTTTATGCGCACGTATACGCTGATGCTGCCACCTTGTGGTGATATTTCACATTGTGTTAATTAGTAAGTAAGACGAATCGTTGTGACGTATTACTGGGCTGCCCATTGGTGCAAATACATTAAAATTGGCAAGACAAATTAGCATAACATTTTCAACAGCTGTGTAAACGTTTGGATGAATTGCGCATATATTCAAAGGACTTTTTAAAAAGTATGATCCTCCAGTGGCACCCTAATATCACCGGCCATTCCATCTTTTGTTACAGGGCCCATTCATTTTATTAAATCCATACTACATTAACATTATTTAAAGCACTGAAAATGTCATTTTATTGCCATTTATTAGCTGTTTTTGCATGTAATTAAAAAATAATCTTGACAATAGCTAATGAAATATTCCAGTATTATAGCTTTAAATTACTGTAATAAAACTAAAAATGTGTTCTAGTGCAGGTTTAGTAAGATTTATGGGTTCATGTTGCCATCTTGTGGTCTAATATGATGTTGCACATTTTATCCATTACAGAAATAACAGCAAATCCTCTTGACATTGGAATTTTGTTACGTTGCTGGACCTCATGTTGGTGCAAATATGAGAATAGCATGTTAGCATCACAAAAGATTTGTATGATTTGAAAAGAGAATCCATAGGCAGTTTAAAAAAAAGGCCATTTTGTGAGAACAGGCCATGAATCCTGAATCATCTGAATGGTATCATAAATCATAAATATCATAAATCTGAATGGTTGGGGCTAAAGAATTTAAAAGTGATATTTTTTATGGCCTGAGTCATAGCATAGCGTCAGCTATTAGTGCCCTCTATGAGTGACCATCCCACAATCTTTTCAGTCATCCACAAAACATAGCACTGATCATTGCATTCACATTTACATGCAGAAAGTATCCAAGCAGTCCTGAGCTACAGCTGTTGGAGTAAATCAAGCTCCGCCCTGCTCGGATTGATTGGCATGTGGCAGCCATATTCTTTAAAAAATGTCAAGATGCTTTGGATAATTACTGAGCTTTAAACACTCTAGGACTCCTTTGCAAAACAAGAAATTTTGCACATTATACAAAATAGCATAAACTGGAATGGGATGCAAAATTGGAATGCACAATTTTTATGGTTTCACCAAAAGAATCAAGTGGGAAAAAATCAAAATTTAAGTATAGATTTTATATTACAATATTGGGTTGTGTGTAAAACATGAATGGTTCCCCTAATGGCTATTTTTTGACTGAGTTTGCATAACCTATAACTTACTAGTGGGTCCCTACCTGGACCTATGGTTCCAGTTTCATGACAATAGCTCAATAATTGGGTAATGAATGTTTAAGGGAATCCATGCAACACATCATGAGTTACAGCTCTAACTAAGTAAAGTAAGTAAATTTGGCTCTGACTTGCTAGAATTGATTGGCATGTGGCAGCCATGTTTTCTTTCTTTCTTTTTTTTTTTGGCAAATACTAGGGTTCATACTCAGAGTAGTTTGACACCAATTTCGGCAAAAATTCTAGGACTACATCACAAAGTTATTACGCAAATTAGCTGAAATCTGAGTGTGCTGAGCTAAAGGGTTCTTGAAGCTTTTTTGTTTGGGAGGACCCGAGCAATCACGGGAAAAATTAACATGTTTGTAAAAGAATTATTTTCATTGCTTGGACACCTACTAAGTATTATGTTCACTTTTTATGTGTTTAGCTGAGGACAGCAAGGTGTGGTGGAAATGCCTGAGGAATGTATTTGTGAAAAAAAAATAAAAATAAAAATAAAAAAAACACTGCCAAGTGGGTCAGGAGCAGAGCCAACCAGAGTGATAATATACTTAGTTATTCTTTCCCATCTACAGCCAAAAAATCTGACTTTACAAGCTGCACACTAGTTTGAATAAATAATTGCATGTCTTAATGTGTAAAGTACTAATGCATTTTCAATAAAATATAGTTATATAATTTTAAATATAACAATTTACATTTATTTTGTAAATCAAGCTCCAAAAGCAGACTGAGGTCAAGCCAGCTTGTAGAGGACTCTAACGACCCGATCAACCTAAGCTGTGCTAAAGGAGAGTGTGTTCCAAACAATATCAGGTCCCTTATACAGCAATCCCACAGCGAGAGTCCAGGTCCAGGACACCTGTATGGATCCTCAGACTGCTATGCCTAGAGGACCCTCTCCACCATATAAATAAGGGCCACACACTGCCAGAGACATCAGAGAGGCTCTCCAATGTTTGTGGAGGAAGAGTTTTTAAAAATTTTTGTAGGAACCAATCTTCATTCCCAGCTCATGTGCCAAACCAGAAGGATTAAATCATTTGCCATCAGTTTGGTGCCCATTCTGAATAAGCTGAATTTTTTTTTCGTTTTGCATTTATCTTGCATTTTTTCATTCAGCCAGATAAATGCAAAAACCCGAATATTAACGATGCTTAATGAGATCGAGCAACAGCTTGTTCAAAAAATGGAATGGGTGCAGCAACCTTCTCACATCAGCTTCAAGCCCATTCTATACAGTTACTTACATCCAACACCACCTCCTTTTTCTGTGCCCAAACATTCTGTGCCTAGTTTTGAATCTTTTTGTGTGCTTTTTGAGTTGTATTCAGAGGGGAGTTTTACAGAAACCTGGCAACCCTACCCTTGCGCTTCCACAAGCTGTTCTTTAAAGACAAGGCACAAAGTAAAAACCCATTTTTGTGCCACTCTGAGGGATCCAGATGCACTCTGCTTTTAATATAATGAGTTATGAGATAAGATATGATGAGATACCTATTGTGAAGGTTTTTGGCATGCTTTCATTAAAAAATGAATACTTTGCCTACTATGTAGTTTAGTACTGTATGTGGACACCTGACTAACCACACCCATATGTGCTTGTTGATCATTCACCATCCACTATTCTGGGAAGGATTTCTACTAGATTTCGGAGTGTGACTGTGGGGATTTTTCCATTCAGACACATAAGCACAAGAGGTCAGGCACTGAAGGCCAGGGAGAGAAGGCCTGGCACACAGTCGCATTCCAATTAATCCCAAAAGTGGTCAATAGGGTTGAAGTCAGTGCTTCAAGCTTGGTTGAATCTATAAAGCTTTCTCTGTACACAGGGGCATTGTCATGCTGGAACAGGTTTGGGCTATGCCCCTTAGCTCCAGTGAAGCTAAATCTTAATCTTAATCTACACCTACAAGCATACGAAGACATTCTAGACAATTCTGTGCTTCCACCTTTGTTACACATGACTGTAACGTTCAGGTGTCCACATACTTTTGGCCATATAGTGTAGATTGGATAGTATGGTATCTTATTTTTTATTTTACTATTAAGTGAACTATATCTGTTTAAGTTTATATCATTAGATTTGTACTTCTGCTTAGCAAGTAGAACTTCACTGAGAAGTGTGTGTGTGTGTGTGTGTGTGTGTGTGTGTGTGTGTGTGTGTGTGTGTGTGTGTGTGTGTGTGTGTGTACGTGTGCGTGTGTACGTGAACTGGCTGTCGGCCTCCTACTTACGAGATTCAGTACCGGATATCTGTTTGAAAAACAACATATTATGGGATGTTGATAAATACTATGGTGATGAAGAGTAATTCATGTAAGTAGAAAATAAGACCAGATATGGAAATAGGAATATACCCATGTTGAGTCTGGTACTGTAAGGTAAGAGTGGCTACTCGGGCTCGTGATTAAGTACTTTTTTGATTACTAAAATATTTGTTGAGCGTATTCAAACAGCGGTAATGATCTTTCATTTTACAGATGAACTTCCACCACGATAGATAGATAGATAGATAGATAGATAGATAGATAGATAGAAATCAAGCCAGTAGAGTAAGGGTGAGACAATAGATATAAAATAAGAAAGCAAATAAAGACTTATTCAAGTACAAAAACTTATTTAAATGTCAGTAGAAATAATGTGGAAATACACTGAAGTAAAAATAATGAATTAACAGAGTAATTTCTGTAATGAGTATAAGGATGTGCAGAAGAGGGCTGTAGCAGTATTCACAGTAGGTTGTGGAGAAATATCAAATAAGTAAATGATTATAACACAAATGTAAATGTAAGTGTTATATAGAGTATTGCACAGAATTGTTAATACCATTATTATGGATCCTGGACTTCCTGACTGGGAGACCTCAGTCAGTCCGGATCAGGAACAGCATCTCCAACACCACTACACTGAGCACTGGGGCCCCACAGGGCTGTGTGCTCAGTCCACTGTTGTTCACGCTGCTGACTCACGACTGTATAGCAATGCACAGCTCGAACCACATCATCAAGTTCGCCGATGACACGACCGTGGTGGGTCTCATCAGCAAGAACGACGAGTCAGCATACAGAGAGGAGGTGCAGCGGCTAACGGACTGGTGCAGAGCCAACAACCTGTCTCTGAACATGGACAAAACTAAAGAGATGGGTAAGTCACTGTCTGTGAGGCTCCATGTAAGGTGGAGAACATTCTTTATTCTCCTTCCATCCTAGTGAATTATGGCCATAGCTTTATGCTTCTGTCCCCCAAAGATAACAGTGCTGTTTTCACCATCTTTTCTAGAGAGAAGGCAAAGGGTAGAACGTTGACTTGAACACTGCAATAAATGACATCTTAGTAATTTGATTCTGGAGTTGTCAGATTAATATAATCAGGGCATTATCATATTCCTATCATAATCATATTCCTCAGGACATGTTTGATATCAATCTAATCTAAATTTCACAGTGAACAATGTGGTGATTTAAACAATATCATGCAGGTTCAAGAAATACCATTTACAGAATATGGTTTTATAGTCTGCTGTGTCTTGCATCCTCACACATAACAAAGCCATCTGGGATGCTCAAAAGGTCAACCTTCAGTCACCACCCAGGAAAGGGGGTCCTGTGTTTATATTGCAAATCAGAACCGTGGGGTGAGTAGGTCAGGACACAAAACCTCATCATGTAAAATATGAGCTGTCTCCATTTGATAAACTGGGCCTTGGGTGTAAGTAGCAATCTCAAAGATGTACAAGCAGTGCTAAAGAGGTTCAGGGGTATAAGTAAAGTGGCAAAAATGGGACACGACAGAGAAGATCTTAAGAAGAGACCATCTGGTCTCAAGATAGAATTTTGGATTAGATCTCCCTCTAGATGCAATTCCATCTGCATCCCCTGCTGATGACATGGGTAAGTTTCCACAATTTACCCTTATGTCATTATATTTTTACTTGTGTTCTTTTGTTTCTTTAAAAAAGTTTCCATACTTGTCTTATTCTTAAAATAACCAGTAGTCATTCTTGAAAAAAAAATAACGCATATAAATACTAGTTTAAATAATTAAAGTCATGTACTGTTAGACAGTCTCATTTTAAATGTAAACCTCTGACAAGTATATAAAAATGGCCTTTGCTTGCAAGTCAATCAAACCTCTGAGCTAACCTGGTTCATCTCATACCCCTGTATAAGCCCATGGTATAATCAGTGACAAACAGGACACTGAGGAAGTGGTCTCCTGAGACCACTGAATCACTGAAGGGATGCTTTGAGGTTATAGACTGGGATGTGCTCTATGCTCCACATGGTGAAGATATAGACACCATGACAACTTGCATAATTGAATATATTAACTTCTGTGTAGACACTGTCATACTATCTAAAACTATAGTAGTAAGCTTAAGGTTTGAGCCTGGTTCCTTCCTTATATTGTCTCAGGGAGGTTTTTCTTGCCACCGTCACCTCTGGCTTGCTTATTAGGATAAATTCACATATTTAGAATATAATTTTTGAATCCATTTATTTCTGTAAAGCTGCTTTGTGACAATGTCCATTGTTAAAAGCGCTATACAAATAAAATTGAATTGAATACTAGGATGGCATGGATGATGAACAGGGCATACTCCTACCTGGGCACATCAGGCAGCACTGTGAGGATTATGTTCTTCGATTTCTCCAGTGCTTTCAACACCATACAGCCTGAACTGTTAGGAGAGAAACTCTGGTTGATGCAAGTGGATGAATCCATTATCTCATGGATAATGGACTACCTAACTGGCAGACCACAGTTTGTATGACTCCATGGCTATGTGTCAGATCTGGCCATGTGCAGCACTGGGGGCCCACAAGGGACTGTACTGGCTCCCTTCATGTTCAATCTATACACCTTAGATTTTAGGTACAACACAGAGTCATGTCATGTGCAGAAGTTCGCTGATGACAAGGCCATAGTGGGGTGGATCAGAGGTAGGCAGGAGGATGAGTACAGGGCCTTAGTGTAGCTTTGGAGAACTTTGCTGAGTGGTACAAGCTTAACCAACTGCAGCTGAACATCAGCAAGAAAAAAAAGATGGTTGTGGACTTCAGGAGGTCGAGGCCCCACCTATCACCTGTCACCATTGATAGAAAGGATGTGGAGGAAGTGATGTGGGCATGTATTTGGATGTCAGACTGGATTGGAATATGATGTTGTGTATTGGACAGACACCATATACAAGAAGGGCCAAAGTCACCTCTACTTTCTGAGGAAGTTATTGAACTTTGATGTATGCACATCACTCCTGTGGTTGTTCTACCAGTCAGTTCTAGCCAGTACACTTTTGTATGATGTTGTGTACTGGGGAAATGGTACCAGTGCATAAGCTGTAATGAAACTCAACAAGCTGATTAGGAAGGAATCCAGCTGGATTCACTGGAGGCAGTTTGTGAAGAAAGGACACGCATCAAACTGCTAGCCATTATGGACAACACATATCCCTTACATCACACACTGGATAAACAGAGAAGCACCTTTAGTACCAGACTGATACACCTACACTGTACTAAGAAGCACCATGCCAGACCATTCTTACCCCAGCAATTAGACTATAATGAGTCACCCCACTGTCACAACAGTACTGATCTCTAATCGTCAAGACAGAGCCAGGACTAGAGCACATTTGCACTATTATTATTATTATTGTTGTTGTTGTTGTTGTTGTTGTTTGTAATGTTAGCAATAGTGGTAGCAGCAGTAGTAGTAGTAATAGTATTAGAACTACCTCATGGAACATTTTAACCTCATTAACATTTGAACATTTTAACCTCCCCACTTTCTTGCACACTATCTAAGTGCCTTGTTTACAAGTTTTCAGTCTAAAAATGATGACTAAAGACTGACCTCTACAAGTACTTGAATTAGCACTTTATTTTTTATTTTTAATCTTGTTTTGTCTGTGGGCTTTTCTTACTATATTACCTCCCCAACAGAGGTTTTATTTAGACTGATGGTACTCTCAGTCCATGACCTAGTGAACCAGTATTATGATGTATTTGATAGAGACTTCAAAGCACTTCTGTAAGTCACTCTGGATAAGGGTCTCTGCCAAATGTCATAATGTAAATGTACATTTGTTTACACTTATTAAGTAGCAACTTTTTTATTTTAACTTGAATAAATGTTTTGGCCAGATACTTCCACTTTTACACTTCCAAGCTTTCCTCTGTTTTTATAAATATGTCATAATAAATTATTTCAAATCATAGATTTCAAAATAAAAGACAAGGAGAACATGAGGAAACACAAAACACTGTTTTTAAATGATCACTTAATTTATTGAACATGCAACACCCATGTTAAAAAGTAATTGCCCTCTTAACTTAATAACTGATTGTGCCATCTTTAGCTGTAATAACAGCAAACACTTCAGATTACCGGATTACAGAACAGCTTCAATTCAGCCACACTGGCTGGCTTTCAAGCATGAACTGCCTGTCTAAGTTCCTGCCTCAGCATCCCAATGGGGCTAATCTATAATGGGGGTCAGGACTTTGACTAGGCCACCACACTTGTTCTTGTGCTTTGGATTGTTGTCTTCCTGTATAACCCAGTTGCACTTGAGTTTAGCTCACAGACTGATGACCAGAAATACTCCTTCAGGATTTTCTGGTAAAGAGTGAAATTTGTGGTTCTGTCAGTTATGGCATATCACCAAGACCCTGAAGTAGAAAAGAATGCAATGGGACCCATGTCTTCCAAAATATTCTACTTTCAACTCATCAATCCACAGATCATTATCCCAAAAGATTTGGGGGTCATCAAGGCAAATGTGAGAAGAGCCTTTATGTTTCTCTTGGTTAGCAGTTGCTTTTGCTTGCAACACTCCCATGGATACCATTTTTTTTCACAGTCTCTTTCTAATGATAGAATCATGAAAGCCTTATCTGAGGTGAGCAAGGCCTACAATTCCTTAGATGTTTGTCTGGCTTCTTTTGTGACTCCATGGATGAGTTCAGGAGGAAGAAATTTGGTAGGGCAGGAAGATTCACCACTGTTTCATGTTTTTTGCCATTTGGAGAGGTGGCTCTCACTGTCATTCACTGAAGTCCCAGAGACATAGAAATCACTTTATAATCCTTTCAAGATGGTTATATTACAATAACTTTCTTTTTCATCTCTTACAGAATTTCTTTCAACTTAACAGACTGAGTCTTTTAAGTGATTGTTCATAAGTTTGGGGGTTTGTGGACTTTCTTTGTTATGTGGTTTGAGGAAGTCTTTGCTACTTAGCTTTTATTATATTCAGTTATTTTTACTGTTTTGAAGAAAGCTAGATAGTGGGTAAAGGATGCATTTGCACTAAATACTGCATTTTCAAATACTGCATATTCAGCTGCACTAAATACTAGCCCTCACAGAGCAGTGTGTATAGACTGGTTTGCATTTTGCCTTAATTTATTTGTATAATTTTGATTAAATAGCAGATTTTTTGTTACATTTACTACATAGATCATATTCAGCTTGTTTTCTGAACATTTACAGCTCTGCATGTTGTTGTGCAACCACATATGAATTGTCAGATGGCAGAGACGGTTGCAGTTGCAGGTGAGGTTTATTTAGTTTAGCAAACAAGCCAAAACGTTCAAGAAGTTCAAGGTCAAAAGCAGGCAGAAATTCAGGTGATGCAAACAACATAGACTAGGAAAAAGCCAAACTTGTGAAATCAGGTAGCAAACAAAGTCAAAACCAGAATAGCTAGAACAATGACAGAAGGCTTGTTTAGTCAGGCAATGACACATTAAGCATTACTTCACGGTGAGTGAGTGAGTGTTTGAGAGTCCTTTAAATAGTGGTGGGTGTGATAACTAACCCTATGTGTGGATGATCAGTAGTCCAGTGACTGTGAATGTGACAATGGGCATGTGAGTCGTGGCTGTGTTTATAGGCTGCTGGGAAATGGAGTTTGGTGCTGAAATCAGCACTCATATGATGGAACCTTCCTTGCAATATTAGTTGAGGATGGCCTTGACAATGGAGGCAGGTTGTCAGTCGATGTCTAGGGGTGCAGTTAGCATCATTGGGGCACATCGCAAGCTAATGGTTCTGGTGTTATGGACTTTAGGCTTTAGGTGGGACAAATGAAAGGACGGGGCTAATCTGCAAAGACATAGTAATTCCAGTTTGTATGTGACCTCACTGATGTGGCGCAAGATCTTAAATGGGCCGATGTAACATGGATTCAGTTTTTTAGAGCCCATGGTGTTTCTATTGTCTTTGGTGGACAACCATACTTGATCACCTGGTTCATACTGTGGCTTTTTTCCCATACATCACTCTTTAAAATCCTTCATGCTTTGTGTTACCTGCTCAAGGTGCTGGTGGGTTTGCTCCCACACTTTCTCTCGCCACCTAACCCAATCATCTTCTGTGGGGAAGTCTGTAGGGTTACCATTCCACAGGAACAGAAGTGGTTGGCACCCAAGCACACACTAGAACAGGGTCATCTGAGTGGCAGAGTGACATAGAGTGTTCTGGGCATACTCTACCCAGCGGAGGAACTGAGCCCAATCATTCTCAACGCAGAATGTTCTTAGGAATCTGTTGATCTCCTGGTTTGCCTGCTCCACATTCCTGTTGGCTTGTGGGTGATAGCCTGAGGTTAGACTGACCACCAGCTTTCTATAAAGCGGGTCTATGTATGGGCCGTGAACTGAGTGCCTCTGTCACTCATGATGTCCTCAAGGAAGTATAGAAACACATGCATGGACATGAGCTCGGCAATTTTGAAGGTAGTGGGCAGATTGGGCAGTGGAATCAATGGAGTCATGGAGAACCAGACTATAATCAACATAACCATGGTGTGGGTCGATCGCCAGATGGGACCATGACCACTGTGGTATGGGTAAAGGAACTGGTTTTCCTGAGGGAAGGTTTCTTGGGACTTTGGCTTGGGCACAAACTGAACATGATGAAATGAACTTGTGTATATTGGTGAGCATGTTGGACCACCAGTACTTCTTCTGAAGGAGTTCTGTGGACCCAGGTAATAAGTTTGTCTCTCAGGGCGGTGGGGACAAACATTTTCCATGTAGGGCAAGACGCTGGTACTTGGGTGTGCAGGGGAGCATGGGTCAATGTCCCACGTGACTGCACCCACAAGACATGATGGTGGTAGGATGAGCTTATTGTTGGGTGCTTTGGGGGGTGGTGGGTACATGCATGACAGAGAGCTTTGGTGTTCTTAGAACCTGGTCAATAAAGGTGAACTGGAGAATAAAGGTGAATGTGTGCAAAGAAAATTGCCCACCTTGCCTGATGAGAGTTCAGTTTCTTGGCTGTCTTGAGGTACTCTAAGTTCTTGTGATCACTGAGGATTATAAATGGATGTTTCACCCCCTGAAACCAGTGGCACCACTCCCCCAAATGCCAGTTTTGCTGCCAGTAACTTGTGGTTGCCAATGTGGTAATTCTGTTTGGCAGGTGAGAGTTTCTTTGAGAAAAAGGCCACTGGGTGGAGTTTGGGTTTCTCTCCAAACTGTTGTGACAACACGGCCCCCTCAAATGAACCTTCTGTAAAAGTTCACTAAGCTAAGAAACTTCTGCAGCTCCTTATCTGTGCTGGGCACTGGCCAATCTGTGACAGCAGACACCTTGCTTTGGTCCATGGTGACCCCTCAGGGCTTATGATGTATCCTAGGACGGAGATTTTGTACACATGAAATACAAAAGTTCTGGCCTTGACAAGGATTCAGGCAAGAATTTGACTTGACATGGACAACATGGGATTCTTTGGAAGGTAAATAACTCAGGATGTTATCAATGTAAGCAATGGCAATTTTCCTGGCATGTCCTGTAGGACAGCATTGATCAGGCACTTGAAAAGGGCAGTACTCGAAGTGGCAAGTGATGGTCAATTTACCATTTCCTATGGAATGTTGGAATAGCCGACTGGGGAGATTAAACTGTCACGGTTCATGGATCACCGGCCCCTTCTGGCTGTCTTTGTCACTACCGTTAATTAGTTCATTGTTTTCAGCTGTCACTTATTGCTGGCGCTATTTAAGCCTCGGCATTTGTCCCTGTCTTTGTCAGTTCGTTTGTCTTCGTGTTTGTGTGCAACCCTAAGCTCCATGTGTTTTGTTTTTCATGTTCTGTGTCTCCCACAGTTCGGATTTTACTTTCCTTACCCAGTTGGAGTTGTGGACTGTTTTACTTCTCCCCGCTACAGCCGGGTGCCGCCTGGGATTATTCACCGCGGCATGCACGTCTTCCTCCACTGTTTGTCTCGCCCGCTAGCCTCATTAAACGTCTCACTTTTCCTCGCAATTGAATCCGCGTCTTGTTTTTGCCGTGACAGAACGAACTGACCCGTCATTATGGATTCAGCGAGTGCCGCCGACGTTAGTGGATTTCTCTCCGGGATGGCCGTGCGACTTGACAGGCAGGAGGAGCAAATGGTCGCCATGGGTCGCGCCGTGCAGGCTTTGATGGTGCAGGTATCCGAGCTCACTGCCCAGGTGCAACTACTCAGAACCAGACCGGTAACATCACCCACTGCGCCAGCTCCTCAACGCGCGTCCCCTCCGTCGCCACCTACGACTCAGCCCGAGCCACGCCTACCACCTCCCGCCTCATACTCTGGTGAGCCGCGGCTTTGCCGAGCCTTCCTCGCCAAATGCTCGCTTTTTTTTTCGCTTCAGCCTCA
>JAKKZN010000018.1:18008824-18021123 GCA_033441825.1 Pangasius elongatus
TTGGCTGAATGTGAGCAGAGAGTAGAGCCCTATACACCTCAGAATTCATCCTGCTACTTCTGTCAGCAGTCACATCACCAGTAAACACCCGTTCCATTGGCAGCCGTACATGCCCATGCCATAACACTGCAATGTTTTCTAGCAAAGTCTAATCTGGCCTTTATGTTCTTCAGTGCTACCAGTGGTTTGCACCTTGAGGTAAACCATCTGTATTTACATTCATAAAAGCCTTTGATTGTAGATGTTGACAATGATACTCCTACCTTCTCCAGAGTATTCTTGACTTAGCTAGATGTTGTGAGAGAGGTTTTTCTTTACCAAGAAAAGGATTCTGCAATCATCCACTTTAGTTGTCTTCCATGGTCTTCCAGACCTTTTGTTGTTGCTGAGCTTGCCAGTGCTTTCTTTTTTTTAAATAATATACCAAATTGTTGATTTGGCCACACCTAAAGTTTCTGCTGTCTGTCTGATAGGTCTGTTTTTTCAGCCTAATGATGGCATCCTTCTCCTCCTTTTGGACCACATATTGAGTGTTCCAACTAACAGTTACCAAATGCAAATTTAATGATTGAAATCAACTCCAGACCTTTTGTCTCCTTAATTTACCATGGAATAGCAAGAAAACAGGCCACATCTGGCCACATGAAACTGCTTATTAGTCAATTGTTCAATTTGTTCTGAGGCTGTGAAAATGGAGGACCTCTGAAAAAAAGTCTGTAATTACTAAATGCAATATTTTTGTTAAACCCCTTGAATAAAGCTGAAAGTCTACACTTCAATCACATCTTGACTGCTTCATTTCAAATCCCTTGTGGTGGTGTACAGAGTCAAAATTATGAAAACTTTGTCACTATCCAAATACTTGTATCATTCTTTTCCAGGCTTGTAGCATTGTATATTTCAGTTGTTGTTAGTTTTGGGGAGTTTCTCCCTTCGGTCTCCTCTTCACCTCAGGAGGTGAAATGCAGTTTGATGAAGTCGGTGTGTCACCAGCTTGATGCAGTTATTTCAAACAAAGGATATGACAACAAATACTTTTGTTCACCAAAAAACTGGGTGGTCTGCCACCAAAGGTGCCATGTTCTAAGTTGTTTAACACAACTAGATGTAAATATCAGGAAATGAAAGCTGAAGTTCTGATCTGTCATCTCATATTCATCTTCAGTGTATAACAAAAACAAAATAATTTGCCTTGCTGTTCCAATACTTTCGGAGGGTACTGTATATAATAAGAGAGATGCAATTTTTTTGCCGCCTGGGTTTTGATTATTCATATTTATAAGCTCAGTGTGAATGTGCACACGAACCCATGAGCTCTAAAGCAAAGCGTGCGTCCATACACGGACACTCACATGCGATCTCTCTCACTCTCTCGCTCACTCTCTCTTTCTCTTTCTGTTTCTCATTGCATTTCTTTTCATTCAAGTACGCTTAGTGAAGAGGTGGGTCATTAGTCTTTATATGGAAACAGTCAGCGACTTATCCGTCAATCAAGCACTGGCTGAGGCACCAAGAGAATAGGGCAGGGTGCTGAAAGGGTACTTGACCTCTTGAGAAGAGAAGTATAGTGAGCAATGTAGGGTGAAAGCTTGGCACTCTTGAGACAAGAATCTCTGTCACACTTGTCAGGTTATCTAGATGTGCGGAGGGGGTACCATCATGATGGTACTAGGATTTGTTACAGGTAGCTGGTTGGTGAGGCGTTCTAGTGCTGTGCGGATGACAGATTTGCTGTTGCTATTCACCATCTACACAGCTTTGAGCAGAGAGTGCTTGGTGGAGTTAGCTAAGGAGACTCAAACATGGCACTGTCATTTATAAATATTTATAAATGACACAGCAAACAAATTAAGATCAGCAAATCTAGACATGAAACCATAACATACTGCCAAATTCCAGCTCCAGTATGACATGAAATGCCCTATTTATTTAATGTAATGTTGACTGGATTTGTCATATGGAGCTCTCACTAAACTTTCAATTGTTTTATTCTTTGTGAAATAAGTAGAAAACTGTTTTGCTGGTGGCATCAGTAATACTGTGAAATAGGAATATTGTAAATATTGAGAAAAAAAAACAGACCAGAGGCACAAAAACACTAGATCATGCCTACCCTAACATCAAGGATGCATTTCGGACCCAGTCCTGCCCTTACCTGGGACAATTTGAACACATTTCGCTGTTTCTAACTCTGTTACACAGAACCCTAAACAACATGGCCGAACATTAAATATGTCTACATTAACAGAAAATACTATAAAGAGCAATAAACGGTAATGAAGTCAATCGGGGGCGTGGTGCTTTGCAAACATCGCATGGCATTAACATCATAAACTTAAGCAGAGAGTGAGCAGCTTTATGTTCCTGGGTGTCCACATCTCAGAGGAACCCTCATGGGTTACCAACACAACAGAAACCTTCATTACTGTTTTGCATTTACGCCTGTACTTAGGTAAATGGATCTGGTGGTGCTGGATAGTCATGTTTTAACAAAAATATAGGCAAGCGAGCATATTGCATGTTGTTTATGTTTCTTTCACATTTGAAATGGAAAGAAATATAAAGTGAACCGGTGTGTTAAATGCCAGGGACTAATATTTGTCCTAGTCCGTCCGTGTTCCTGGGCCTGTTGAATCGATTGTTTCATAACAGTCGAAACAATTATTTTCTGTATTTTTTACCCCACAGTTTGGGAATTGTAGACTGTGCATTTGATATGCGTTTGATATGAATAATAAAGGCTTTAATATTCCAATTCATCTAATTCATTTAATTAAATATAAAATCACACCCTGATTATTAATATTGTTGTTATATAACATCCTTTTTTATTTTTAGTTATAAATACTAACATGCTTTATATGTATGTGATTAAAGGTCCATCTACAATCACTCGTATGATTACGCTTATATTTACTGCAAACCATATCAGTATAAAAAGCTTTTAAAATGTCAAAAAATTATATGACATACATACATATTTTAACTGGACATAAAAACACTTGGAACTCATTCACAATGTTCACTGGAAGATTATTTCAGAATGCTTCTACCGTTTGAGGTCCTCAGGATTTACAGTATGCATTAGTGAAGTGTGGCCAGGTGTGGTGACTCGGAATAGCTGTACTCATCAGCTATACTGCTTTAGAATATCAGCAAAATATGCTGAAGCTAAATGACTTAGAGCTTTAAAAGTTATAAGCAGGGCTTTGTATTTAATGCAGAATTTAATAGACAGTAACTTATTGAAGATCGGGTGATACACTCTGACTTTCTCTTCCTTGTAAAGACATGAACTGCTGTATTCTGAACAAGATGAAGCTTGTTTAAAGAGACAGCTCACCAGCAACATATTGCAATAGTTCAATCACGAGGTTATGAAAGCCTGAACTAGTTTGTCAGCATCATATCTGGTTAGCATATGCCTTATTTTGGCTGTTTCTCAAATGATAATATGCAGTTTTTAGTGATTGTATAAAATCAAATGGCAAGCTAGTAAATGGAGCTTTCGGTTTCACAGAATAGCCATCAAGCTCTGGGGTGAAATCAGCAACCTTACTAAGGGCAGATTTTGCATTTCTGTTTTATCAGAATTGAGAAGGAATGTTTTATTTATCCAAGCTGCTACGTTTTTGATAGTCTTCAATGTTGCTGCTGAATCTGGTAAGTATAATTGTGTAGGCATAGAAGCATAAAAGCCAACGATATGTTTACAAATACAAGGTGCTGAATTTAAAGGGGCAGTAGCAGATAATCAAGAACAGAGGTTGAATCAAAAATAGAGCTTATTATGCTCTAAAGAATCTCCTGCAATGGCAACAAACTGGTAATGGTCTGTCAAGTAATATTTAACCAGGCAAGAACTTGTCTAAAGAGACTCTGTTCTACTTCACTTCTGGATACCTTCTTGTGTGCAGGCACACAAAGACACAAAGACCATGTTACATACAAAATGTCATCCTTATCAATGGCTGCTATTCTCTTTACTTCTTCTCATCTTCATACATGTCAGGCAGTTTTTTGGTTTCTTGTTGGGCAAAGCGAAACTCAGGAAGCCAGTGGTCTCACGTATAATGATATCATGATTTTTTAATGTCCAATTTACTCTCTTGGTCAGGTTTGTCTGTAGATGGTAACTGGTGGTGAGTTTCTGGATACTGCCCCAAGATTTGCACACATCAGCAAGGATGGTGGAAGTGAACCCTGGTCCGAGATCAGGTATTTTAGTACTTCCCAATGTTGTGAAAGTTGTGGCACACTGGCTAGGCTCTCTACAACAGTGGGTTTGGACCCTTGATATGACGGATGTCATAGCTGGAATGCCTGAACCCCAGCACACGGGGCTTGTATGCTGTGAGCTTTAAGCTTATAACAGTGTTTGAAAAAAGCTAGGCGTCTTTCACGGTCCCCAGGAGTCAGATGTGGGATCTCCCTTTTGAGTCCCTTAAAGCCACTCTGTACAGATCCAGACATTTTGCTCATCTGGAAGGAGAATCACTATAGACAGACTTTTTGGCTGATGATCACTTCTGCAAAGGACTGAGAGACCTGCAAGCCTTGGTGATAAACTTGCCTCAATGGTCTGAAGTAACCTTGTGACTAAATTTAGGGTTCCTACTTAATGTTATGTGTCTCAAACCTGTGCCTTTACCTGGTTATTGGCTTTGCCATCTGTTACAAGGGTCAATCTGGAGAATGTTCCCTACTGTGTCCAGTACACATCTTGAGGCTTATTTGATCTGCACAATTGGACATAGAATTAACTACTTTGGTACAATGTCTGTCTAAGTAGAGTTTAGGGCCACCAGGTGAGGAATCATCACCATGGGCTGTGAACAGACCAGAAGCCAGTCCTATTATGATGGGACACTCCACAGGGAGAATTTCATCCTTGTTGACTCTACTAAGAGGCACGCCACCCAAGGACATCTGTGTGGTACCTGTACCTGGTCATCACCATGCACCTCTCCAGATGTTATAGGATCAGTATCATCCCCCAGTAGAGTGAGTGCAGGGATCACAGCCAAACACCTTTCCAGTCAGTATGAGGGTGAGATGGTTCCTCACAATCTACTAGTATAGGGTACCTGTAGTTGATACAACACCCTCAGGTTGGAGGGGTGGAATAGAATATTAGGTTACGTATGAAACCATGTTCTATGTACAACCGCTAATGTTCCCCATCACAGCCGAATTTGGCAAGTGCGCATGCACACAAGACGGTGTGTAGGTGTTAGAACACCAGCCTTTGTGGTTATCCAGAATTCATAGAACATGGTCACATATACAACCTTACATTAAAATGCTACACTCAGGTTTACCAGTAGCAAAACAACCATATCTACAATACATGGCTAGTAGCAGGTCACTGCCCTCTTCATCCAAAGCTGATTCTGCATTACGATGCTTTCCTGATCCAGATTGAAATACCTAGTGCTTGTTATTCTGAATTAAAAAAGAACAAACTTTCTCCAGATCTTAGAAAAAATTGCTTAAATTTGGAAGATATTTAGAGAGATCAGAGGAGTCAGTATGTAGTTTCCTTAGGAGAGGATTAAAACAGACTCGCTCAAAACACCTTGAGCTGATTGACAAATTTCTAATGTTTAGTAAAGGCTCTGCATTGACTGATAATATATATATATATATATATATATATATATATATATATATATATATATATATATATATTAAAAAAACTTTCTGCACTGGATTATGTATGTTAAAGGATCCTGTAAAGGATTCGTCTAGAGATCATCAATAAAAAAGGGATATACTAGTGAAACTATAATATAATTTATGATATATTTAACGTTTGTAATTTATCTAGCAACTACAAACAAACAACATTAGGTGCAGATGGGCACTCTCAAAATGAAATATGATAATAATAATAATAATAATAATAATAATAATAATTTTCTTTCTTTATTTTTATCTGTGTGTGCTGATCTGTACATTCTTCAGTTTGTATCACCTCCAGTTCTGCTTCTGTATCCAGACTTTGTCAGTGAATACAAGATTGTTTCAGAAGACAGACCCAGCCCTATTTTTCTCTCTGGCATTTCATACCAAAATATATGGCTGAGCTCTGCCTCTCAGTGCCTTCAGAACTTCACAGGAATTACTCTGTAGTTAATTAAATTTAATATAATGTAAGACATCTCGTGATTTAAAAAAATACAGTGTTTGTTTAGAAACTACTTAGTTGGTTTACTAGTTTTAAATAATGTATTTATTCAGGAAGCAGCTCTTGACTGGTAGCTGTGGACCATTTATTTTGAATGTTCTTTAGGTGCTGTTAAAACTAGAGCCAGTGGACTTCTCCCAATGAACTGATATGTCAATCACGCCAGTCTCGTCAGTCAGCTCACGGATACACCCATCACACACTGGTGTCTGTTCATATATTGACAAGACGTTTGTTTCAGACAAATGAAACCTACATTAAACCTTCCATTTATACATGACAGCTGACAAACGTATTACTTTAGTCTGCATTAAAAACAGTATTAGAATATAGATGATCAATTCTTTTCTCATAATATAAAAAGTACTAACATTTCTGATCCCAGCATATTGACCCTATTTCCTGTCTGAAGGATACTTCCACTCCACAATGTTGATGCAGGCTCGTCGGAGGGGGTTTTTGAGGGTAAGGCAGAGGAGGGAGTGCGGGGGCCGTGTGGCCACTGTGCTCGTCGGTTTCTTGGGTTTGCCGTAGTGCTGACGCTGTTGCTGCGTAGAACTTGCTGTGGAGATGGGTGCTGCTGCTGCACTCCTTATCAGCTTGGCCTGACGTGCTGCATCGATAGCTGCCTGCCAGCTGAGGGCGGCATTTGGTGTCGGGATGTGTTCTGGTGCCAGACCTACCATGCCACCTTTGCTAACACTAACACTGTGCTCCTGCTCACTCACATTAGACACCATAACCAGAGATGGGCTGGTGTAGTTAGAACCTGCACAGGAAAGAGAGAGGAAGAGTGAATATATGTGTACACAACACTGGGAAAAAAAAGCATCGAAGTCAGTAGTTTAGTTCACACACACACACATACACACACACACACACACACACACACACACAGAGACAGTAAAAAATATGCATAGTCTATATTGATGTCTCAATTTCCATATCATTCTTTCATATTCGGTGGTATACAAGTCAGTATTTTGTTATGTTGTGCTACTCACTCATGCCACGCAGTACAGTCACTGTAATCTTCTGCTCTCTCACCCTGTCTCGGTAAAGTATTATATGTCTGCACAGCATTTGTAGGATTCTACCCAAATATCATGTAATTGTCTCTGTATATTGATCCTTTGACAAGGGATTTTAGAACTTTGCATGGGTGCTTTGATATAGTAAATAATAGTCATTAAAGTAATGAATAATAATAAAATCTATAAAATACAAACAGAAATATACTGTCTGTTCTGCCTCTTACAATAGCAACTATTCTGAGGCTAATCTCTACTTACTTCACGTCACCAGTTACTACTATATAAGTAAAAGTATTTTGAGTATTCTGAGACTAACCTGGCTAAACTTGGCTTACATATTGCTGGGAAGTATGGACTCAGATGAGAACACTTTTAATCTAAGTCCAAAACTATTTCCACGCTTCATGAAAATGAGAAAAAAATTAAAAAATAACAAAATGAATATATAGCAATAAGTGATATTATGGAGACCCTGTGGTTTTAGTGGCTGGTTATTTGTGTAAAACACCCCCACAATTAATATTTGATAAAGCATATTCTGGAGTATACCAGCACTGAAGCATTTACTGTAATGCCTAGCGATGTTGGAGAATATCTGAACACGCTTGTACACAGCAGATTTGAACATTTTTAAGGCCTGTTATATTCTTACTTTTGCACAAGTGAACTTCTTTCTTCAGTTTACATTTCATTTGGGTTTAAATTGGTTTCAGAATGGTCCCTGTAAAACAGGTTTATGGACATTATCCTTTTTAAAAGATTAACCTCCTGAAAGATTAGCCATCCATTTAGGGGGGCTAAAATATCCCGTAGGCTACTACTAAAGAGCCCCAGGGCCACTACGGCTAGCAGCCCCAAAGCATCAGTGATCCACACACACACACACACACACACACACACACACACACACACACACACACACATACACGCGCGCGCATGTGTGTGTGTGTGTGTGTATTTCGTGATGATATTAGTCTTTCTTTTTTGTTGATTTTAAATTGTGTTTATAATACATCATATTGCAGGTAACAGCAGAGATAAAAACTCCATCTGCTTCTTCAGTCATTTTGGGGGTTTAAAGTGAGGCGTGAACTACTCACAGGTGATTTTATTCATCTGAATAAACCACCCAGAAAATCAATTTAAGCACCAGAAGCTGAATATGAGTCACTTTGTCCACATACATTTTGGCGTAACTTTTAAACTCGTTAAAGTCGCTGCCACCTCTGAATATGGCCCTATGTGCTTTTAAACCACAAAAGGGAAAGCGTGACACTTTTCTTAATTACTTACTTTATTTAATTATTTACATATTTTGTAGCTGCTGACATTAGCGTATACTTATCACTTCATAATCAGTCACTTCACTGATGACAGGTACATGATAATTACTTTGTGTGAATGTGATGGGCTGATTCTGATCACAGCTATATGCCCCATTATAAAAGTGTGCACACTTATTTAAACTTTTTCGTTTTAGATTCATTTACCCAAGATTCACATAAAAAAGCCAACATGTAAACTGAAATGGCTTCCTATTCACTGCTATATACATACTGACTAACATACTAACGTAACGACTACATAGTCCACTAGACTGCCAGTAGAACATCATTTGAAATTAACAGTGAAGGAGCTGTTGGCTACTGATGCTGTTAAGGAATGTTAATAATGATAATAATAATAATAATAATAATAATAATAATAATAATAATAATAATAATAATAATATGTATTGTATGTGTTTAGTGACGAAACTATAAGCATTCTCTTAATAGGAAGAAAGTAAATAATATGTCATACTGGCTTCCTTTACCTTCCTGATAATTAATACTGCTTTACAAGCAAGGCACTTATAGGCGAACATTTCTTAATAATGTGGTTACTTTTCTGAAATTTGTATGCACCTACTACACATTACGTCCTCAGCTGGGCCACTCTGTTGTTGCCTCGACAAGGGCACCATGTTAATGCCATGAAAACAATTCAAGAGTCAGAGTGTGAAGGGCAATAATATGGCTGATATGACAATTGGCAGACATTGACAGAAAAATCTACTTTGGAAAAAGTATATAATTAAACATTTTTCTTATGGTCAACTGTGGCTTCTGTAATACTAAAAAAATAGCAAAGTCAAAAACAAACAAACAAAAAAAAAAAACAGTAAAATGTCCACTGTGTTATGGGACATTTTGCCTATTAGAAAGTGTTTAATGTACATAGTCTTTAAAATATATACATTTTGTAAGAACATAGTGTTCCTTACTCAAGTATACACATAGATCAATTTCAAAACAATCATAAAGTATTATAAAGCATTTAGCAATATGCATGTTTTTTGCAAAACTGTTTTGGGATTTTGTTCCGTTAACCACAGTGGCAGTAGGCACACCTCAGTGGCATGCACAGGAAGGTAGATGTTCTCACCCTCCACGAGTCTTGGGAGGATGGGGCTCATTGGCCTGGGAAGGCAGCTCACCTAGGAGAAGGAAAACTCTGATTTAAGACCTCTGAAGCCTTGTGGCTTCAGTGATGGAAAAGGCTTCTGGAGTACACTTTGAAGCAAAGTTCAGAGCTGGAATCCCCAAGACAGCTTGATGCTGTTTACAGCTTTGTTCTGGCAACTCCTGTCATGTCACTGATACCAAACCGCACTGTCCCTTGCCCTTCCTTTGGATCGGTCACTAACATGGAGATGGGGGCCCTGCTCCATGGGCAACATAGCCTGCCCAGGGCTGCATCCTACAGTGACCCTACAACACTAGAGAGGACACTTCAGCTTCACCAGAGCATCAACACAACATGGAAAGCAGCAGTTATCAGCCATTGCTCTACTGACACAGAGCATGGCATCAGGGATTGCTTCTGATGGTGGGAGGGATATTTGAATCTGACCACCTTAGGCTGGTCAACCCCCAGCTAGTCAGGTGTCGTCCTGCCACAGTCTGCTTCTTGATTTGGTTCAAGGAAAGTTAGTCTGTGACCACAGAACCAGGCAAGAAAACACAACAGAAGAGATCAGTTCTAAAACTGGGACGTTGGAACATCCAGACAATGCTGACTGGCCTTTCCAAAAACCTAAAATGACAACAACGGCACCAGGAAAACAGCTGTCATAAGAGCTCAAGAGCCTTCATGTAGACATAGCTGTCCTTCAGGAAACGCATCTGGCTGACTCAAGCACACTGAAAGAGGATGACTACATGTTCTTTTGGCAAGGGAAGGGCAGAACACATCTACCCAGAATCCCAGTGTGGCTTTCATGCCAAAATATCAACAACAGACATGATCTTCTCCCTCTGCCAACTCCAGGAGAAGTGCACAGAACAGAAGATGCCCCTCTATGTTGCTTTTATTGACCACACCAAGGCAATGGACCTGGTCAGCAGAGATGGCTTTTTTAAGATCCTGTCCTAGATAAACTGTCTACCAAAACCGCCCAGCCTAATTAAATCCTTCCAAAAAAAAGCTTCTTATAGTGTATATTTTATGACTAAAACATATTTTAAATGAAACGAGATAGTGATCACAGCTAAGTTCAGATTGGGTCAATGTGACTATGGTTTCTAGATTTATGCCAAATCCACTCATAATGAGTGAACCCTGTTATATTCTAATTGAGCCCAACTTAGTCTAAAAGAGGCATACGTGCTACTCTCAGGTGGTTTTAATTCATATTATTAGTCAACAATTATTAGTATTTGTAGCACTGTTTTTTCTACCGAGACAGCTACGTTTCAGAGGAAGTCTGCAAATTGCTGTAGAAATTTAAAATAGGGCCCTGGTAGCCTGTAAATATAAATCACTGTAAATTACTGAATCAGGGTTTTTTTGTGGCTATGTTCTTTATGTTAATAAAGAGTATGTCAAAACAGTTAAATTCATATGGAGTTTTCTGGGCAAAGCCTAGAGTATCATTATAAATAATTGCAATGCCACCTCCTTGGCCAGTTAGAGGAGGAGAGTATATTATACTGTAGCTTTATCCGAGGCTTTATATAGCTTCATTCATTCATTTGGTCTAATCCAAGTCTCTGTTAAAAAGGTTTTAAATCAGTTGTAGTTTCATTAACAATAAGGGCTTTAGATTACTAGAACAAACATTATGAGGATTTCTAGATGTGTGTGTATATATAGCTGGGGGTTGTCATGGCTCCACCAGCTTCAACGGTGGACTCCACTTCCCAGAGTGCATTGCAGCCTACTAGCATGGCTGCCACAGACTACAGATCCCAAGCCACATGTTCACACTCACTTGATTACCGTTTGCATCTTGACTCAAACACACACACACACACACACACACACTACATAGCCTTATATACCTGGTGTATGATCTTGTTTCTGGGTTCTTTTTTTTTTTTGGATACTGGTTTTGCCCTATCTAGTCTGTTTGTACATCACCTGACCCTGTCACTGATTTTGACCACAAGTGTGTCTGCTGATTTGGATTTGTCTGCCTGCTTTCTTGATAAAATCTATACGTGCAACTGCAACGGTATTCACTGCCTGACAGTGGCACAGGTAGAGCTTCATTATGGTGGAACCTGAGCTAGCCCGGCCCCCAGCTCTGGACTGAACTGGCTACAAGAAAAGAGAGCAGTGGGATGGATACCATCCCGTCCTAAAAGGCCAGACTAGCCTTAAAATGGAGCCTAATTGTCTATAAAGCATACATTTTTTCAGATCTACTACTACACTCTACTACATTCAGCAGTTCAGTAACCACACCCCGCTGTTAGCTACAAGCTACATCGCTAATTTACACACGTCTAAAATGTTAACCTTAGCTACCCCTGACTGACAACGTCAGTATATCATTAGATCCTACATGAATAACTATTTTAGAAAACCTGTTATTTACACTCAGTAGTATATTAATGAAGTAGACTATACGTACGAGACATCAAGCTTAATCATACATTACAGAAAATAACACTTTACCAAGTGAAAATATTTTGAACATAGTCACATTTATCTAATATTTCCTACATTATCACTCTCTCTGACTCTCGCTGGAGGCGGTCGCATTTTTCCTCTCTCTGCTGTGTCTGTGTGCCTCTCCCGTCTCGTCT
>JAKKZN010000018.1:18032059-18048237 GCA_033441825.1 Pangasius elongatus
AGGGTCTTAGGCAAGCACAGGTTCTCAAAGATAGTTATTCATGTAGGAGCTAATGATATACGCCTTCATCAGTCTGAAGTTACTAAGAGTCACATGGCAGAGGTGTGTAAATTAGCAAAGGCGATGTCCGATGCAGTAATATGCTCTGGCCCCATGGCGATGTAGCTTACAGCAGGTTATGGAACTGCTGGATGTCCAGGTGATGCCCCGAAAATAATGTGGGCTTTATAGATAATTGGACTAGTTTTGAGGGCAAGGCTGGCCTTTTTAATACTCTGCTGCAAACCCATAGACATCACCAGGTGCTGGGTTTATTCTCTGGTGCTGGGTTTATTCTCAGATCTTTATCGCAGCTGTCTTCAGTTTCTGCTTGTTCTTGGGGCATTTTTCCTTCAATTTTGCCTTCAGCTCCTACTCCTACTTGGAGTACAACTCTTCATATCAGAAGCACTGCAGAAATTAAATTTCTTAGTCACAGCTAATGAGACTTAAATGCACCTGCAGTAAGAATGAAGATTTTCTCCAGAAAGGTAAGGAAATGTGCAATTATGTTTACAAATGTGGATCTATGGCCATGGACTGTGTTAGCATTATTGAGAGAACGGATGCACTGGCCTATATACATTCTACTACTACGAATTCCTTTGGTATACTTACTATCCCACTAATAAAACAGTGATGGATATTATACTTAAAAACCTCTAAATCCTTCAGGATCCTGAGACAGCTTCCTTTTTAAGGAACTGCCATTTATCTGATGGGACCAAAACATCCGATGATTTGCTCATCAGGAGTGAATTAAATGATCTGATAGAACCTGTGGCACTCTTGCACTCAACCATTGTATTCAGAATTTTTTTTTTATTACTCATCACTCCTCATGCATCACCACAAGTGTTGTTTATTGTCTTTCCTGTAAGCAATGTAATCAGCTATACATTGGTGAACCAAGATGAGACTGGTCAATTCTTTTGCCTAGCAAATTTGTACCAGCAGAATGAAGGATTTCTTCTTTCCAGACACAAGACACTTCAACAGCATTGGACATAGCATTAATGACATTTCTGTGTGCATCGCCAGTTATTGTTATGGGAGCAATGAAATGAGCAAACAAGGAGATGGAGTGCACCTACACTTTCTGAAATTGAAAATGAAAAAAAGCATCACCTGAACATGTGCCAGAGTTCCCAGGTCCCACCAAAATCTCAAAATCTGCACAAAAAGAAATCAGAAATGGGCACCACTGTTAGCTTGTTTCCCACTCAAAGATGAGCCACTTTTGAGTTCCAATTGGGGTGGGAATTTTGAAGGAACCAGGTAACCCTACACAAGCTTCCACAAGCTGTCCTTTCAAGCTCTACAACGAAGTAATATCCTCACGCTCATGCTACTTTTTTGTTTTGTCCTGTGGAATCTCAGTTTCCATGCAAGTTCCCTATTAAATACCAGTTACTTACTGTATAATTTACTAATACATGCTAGCTGCTTATCATATTCTTCCCTATTAAACACCATTTACTGTAAAATAAAGTGCACCTGAACATTATTTACAAAAAAAATTCCAGATTTACCAAAGAATTCAAGAATGTTTCTCAAAACCAAAACACATTCTGAGAAAAGTACCTTGTGGCATTTATTTTCATTAAGGTCTAAAACATGCATCTTGGGTACTTACCCCCAACTATATCGTTACAAACGAACACAGACGGTCTTTCCCTTCATAAAAGCTTAAGCACTCTATTGGTTTTGGCCAATTTTGTGACTCACTGAAGGTTCTGAGCATAGAAATAATATAATAATGATCCATTTATTATAGGCATCTATTTTGGGATCATAAACCAAACAATGTGCAGTTTTTAAATTATTTTTTAAGAGTCTTATCAATTTGAAAAAGACTGCCTTCATTTTCAAGTTACTTTGAAATCACTGTACCTATTTCAGCAACAATTTGTGCTGCACCTTGAATTTGTAAGGATTGCAAAGGGGCACGGCAGCTTTCAGACGTGTCAACCCTTATCACAGTGGGATCATGTACATGGGGAGAATGCCATTTCCAGAGAAGGATGCACCTGCCAGTTAAGAGATGAGCAGCATTTCAACTGATTTGGTCCGCTTTCTCAAAACCCATTTATGACAACTACATCTGTAGCCATAACCATTTAAGCCCTTACAGAAACTGATGTGCTGACTTTGTGAGAAAAAAGCAAAAGCTCAATGTGCATTTTGCATAATTTCAAACCTGAAGAGTGAGCACAGCAACGGCCCAGTACTACGTGATGATACTGTGTTCTAGGGATGTAACCAAATACAAACACACATTCAGATTGAAAAGACAGCATTTCCTAAATGAATAGATATATGAACAGTAGGCAGAGTATTTTTTAGGATAATGAACTCTCTAATACAATCTTTAATATCTATGTTTACTCAACGTTTGTGCAAGAAAAGGAAGATTTAGGTTTCGTCTTTTTCTCAGTATTTTTAAGGGAAACAAGTTAACAGTGGTGTTCATCACACATGAAATCTAGCAACCCTGCTCCCAGAACACAGAAGTTCATTGTCATGATACTAATATGAGAAGCACACAAGATTGCTCCAGTAGAGTGACAGAAACACTGCCTTACTGAGCTCCAAAATTTGTTGATATAATTTTGTGAATGAACATGACAGCAGCCCTTCTTTCAGTGTTTCCGGTGTCTATATGGCATAGTGACAGGGTTCACACACGACACAAACCCAAAACCCTCTTCTGGTATTGACCACGCGCACTTCTTTCACTTTAAATATGAATATTAAAACAGATACAGATATTTTGAGCACTAAACAGATATAGGTAATATCATTGTGTTATACCACTACTGTATAGAAGCAGTTCCAAAAAAATCTAACAAGTTAACACGTTCCTTGGCTACTGCTAACAGCTGTGTGACAAATAAACAGGTTGTAAAAACATCTGTGCAGAGTCACATGCAGTGCTCAGAGCATTTATGACTTATTTACTTATATACCATCCTCTCAGCTTGGTATTTACCAACTATTTGAACTTACTGATCAACTATGCAAAAAAAAACCTGCTAAAAAATTTAAAAAGCTGGGAGTGCACTGTCGTGTGCAGCCACAGTGGATAGGGTTGGCTCCCTGGCTGGTAATAAATAAATATTAAATATAGCTAGTAACAAAGATGAGTTCTTTCTCAAGCTCCAAAGGCCCTTTGAAGAAAACAATTCACCAAAAAAGTTACTAAACTAAAAGTTAGTGACATGTTTTTTTTTTTTTTTATTTAAGACCCATAACAAGCCAGTGTAATTACTTTGTTATGCCTGTTCATTGTTTCTGAAGGTAAGACGTCTGTGGGGTTTTAAGTGCCGCAGTGGCTCAAGCACTCACTCAAGCATTCATATTGTGAAAATACTAGTGTCCAAGAGGGCGTAATTGGCCTGGCTCACTGGGTGAGATGGTGACATTTCCGCTCTTTCCTTGTCAGTTTGAGAGCTACATTCAACTGCTCTATGATGCTGAACAGCAGCCAAAAGATGCACTGGCTGGCTTAATTCTTTAAGAGAAACCATGCATTAGGTGATATGTTTGCTTTTAGCTACATGAACATTGGCTCTGCAGGTCTTCAGAACTTAAAGCAACATGTGTGGATGGTGCAATGCTAATGTAAGTGATGGAGGCACCATGATGTAATACAGCATTAGCAGCAGACAAAAAAGTATAGCTGAGTCTCAAATAAGATACTTTAAGTAATTTAATACTTTAAGTATTTATCTAAATGAGTTTTGTGTACAAAGACTTTCAGAAGAATTTTAGAAGAGAAGCTGACAAGGCTTGTCTGTATATGTATGATTTTCCAAGCTGCTCACAGCAACCCATACACTTCCCAAAATAACTTACAGGTTGACATGGAAACCTACAGAACTTGTGAATGCACTGTATTACATTTCTGGCAATTCAGAGATACTTTTGGAGTAAACAGATATAACCAATGATAGAAAACTTAACCAACCATTTTCTTCTGAAAGTGTCAAATGTAAACCATAATTTTAATATTTTGCACTGTTTATTGCAAATAGGTGTCACAAAAGTCTATCGTTTTTCTACATATTTTTTCATTGCAAATGTTCCATCACTTAACGAGAGTCCGGATTCGTCCAGAAAAAAAATCAATTAAATTCTAATTTAAGTCGCACTTTTAAGGTTTTCATTTTCTTACCCTCATTATATTATAATAAGGCCTAATGTACACATTTCATGGAAATCATTTACATTTATGTACTCAATAAACAAATATTTTCTAAACCCAAAATTGTCAAATGATGGCATTTTAAAACAATTGTACTTTCTTGGCATTGCGGGAACAGGCCCAAATAAGATATAAGATATGCAGATAACCATTGAACTTATTTTTGAACTATTTTTGCATATTTGTCACAAAACAAAATGTAACATAAGACAAAGCCAAACCAAGTAAACAAAAAATATAGTTTTTAAATGATCATTTCATTTAACGTTATGCAGCACTAAATGGCTCTGTGTGAAAAAGTAACTGCTTGAGTAAAAGTAAAAGTTACTCAATCAACCGATTAACTGATTAATTGTAAACTGGCTCAATTAGACTAAACACACACAGGCTTGTTTACTGCCAGCCTGGTTCAATCTAAACATCACTTCAATAAAATCTTTCCTGCAATGTAAGAGTCTCAACAAGTAGCACACTATACCATGAAAAGAATAGTTATTGAAATATATCAGCCTGGAGAGGGTTACAAACCATTCATAACCTTCTGGGACTCCAGCAATCCACAGTGCATCAAGGACTTATCCAGGAAGTTACAAAAAAAAGCAAATGAACATCTAGGGACCTGCAGGGACACTGATCAAAAAATAAACAGTGCTGAGGATTTTGTGGGATTTTCTGATGTTGAGTGCACTGCTGCTTTCTGTCTCAGATGATGAAATAACATGATTTGGCTCATCATGGTCTGAATGCAGAGGTGTGTAAAATAGTAAAGGTGATGTATGATGCTGTAATATGCTCGGGCTCCATTCTAACGTGGTGTGGCGTTATAGATCACAGCAGGTTATAGTCGCTGAGCTGCTGGATGTCCAGTTCGTGATCTCTGTTGGTTTTATTGATAATTGGTGGTGCTCCTGTGTCTGTTCCCTGAGCTAAAAAAAGATCTAGAAATACTCAGAAAGTTTGTTTTAGTATATAACCTTAAATGAAACTTTATACACTGCCCTCGTCTAACTGGCGGAGAAGTGGGCCTTGCAGTTATTTATAATGATATTCTAGGTGTTACACAAACATCTGGATAAGAATTCAAGTAATTTTAAGTTCTTTACACTAACATAAAATGCTTAGCCACAAAAAAAAGAAGTTAGAAAAAATATAAAATGCTGTAAATATAATAATCTTATGTACAGACCCACATGGCCTGGTTGTTTTGGTAGTAAAATAAGTAATTGCTGGAGACTCATTTTGCTAATCCACAAAACCCTCTGAAAACTGTGACTGTGTATATTTTACATTTTATATTTGATTTAATACTGACATTTGGATTAAATATAGAAAAAGTAATCACACTACCCCAGTCTAAAGCTATCTCAGATCATTACCTCATTTCATTTAAATATGTCTTTGTCATAATACATGCATTTCGCCACACTACCGCATCAAGCACACAATCGTGTCAGTTACTGCACACAGTTTCCACCCTCTGACCCCACAGAACTCGATCTGCTGCACACTACATAACGTAGCCCCTATTAAAACAGAAATAATTAGAGAGAAAAAACAGCACCCTGATATAATCACACCTTAAAATGGACCACTCAAAAGTTAGCACATAAATGCTATCGAACTAAATGTGTGGTTTTCCAAATTGCATGGAAGGAGAGCCTTAACTGTAGGGAGGCTCAGCATATTTTTCTTCTTAATAGAATATAATGAAAAAAATCCCAGATTCATAATCCTTATCATAATAATGCAAAATAATAATCCTAAATCAAGACTACCACAGACGCACTAACTAACTATGCAGAAAACAGCATAACCACATCAGTGGAGTGATTAAGATCTTTCACTCTGATCCAATGAACCAAACTAATTTTACAATCTCAAAATTTCAAAATCCTCAATTTGTGTACTAGACCCCCCCCACCCCCTCACACACACACACACACACACACACACACACACACAAACACACACACACACACACACATTACCTCAAGCAAATAGTAAAAGAAGCAATCAAAGCTCTATTAAAAATAATCAACTCCTCTTTTAGCACATGCTATGTATGCAAGTCCTGAAACTAGCAATTATTCAACCACTGACGGAAAAAAACAAAACAGACCCAGAGCCTTGTCAGCTGTCTAACTATATATATCAAACCTCTCCTCTATCTTTAAGATCCTACAAGAGGTTGTGTCTCAGCAGCTATGCTCATACCTACATAGGAACAGCATTCACGAAATCTTTCAGTCAGGATTTAGGCCTCATCACAGTACAAAGACAGCGCTGGTTAAAGTGGTAAATGGAGTACTGGCCTCTGATCAGGGTTGAGTCTGCTTGCTTGTAAGGCCTCTCCTGGCTCAGGTCTTATTTGACTGATCGTTATCAGTTGGTAGACGTAAATGGCAACTTCTCTATTGGTACAAAACTTAAGTTTATTGTTCTACAAGGTTCTATTTTAGGCCCATTGCTCTTTTCTCTATATATGCTACCTCTGGGTAAAATTATTCGTAAACATGGTATTAGCTTCCACTGTTACGCTGATGACACACAGTTGTATGTTTAAATAAAGCCAGATGAGAGACAGCAGCTTAATAAAGTTGAGGAATGTGTAAAAGACATCAATCCAATTTTATTTATATATCACTTAACAATAGCCATTGTCACGAAGCAGCTTTACAGAAATCTGCATATAAAATTTAAATAAAATTTTTACATTTGTCCTAACGAGCAACCCAGATGCAATGGTGTTGAAGAAAAACTCTCTGAGATGATGTGAGGAACTTCCTCCATGTACTGATTGGGGGTATATCCACATTTGGAAAAATATTTTGCAGATTTCCAGAAATTATTCCAAAATGTACAGAATGTGCATACTTATGTGCAGAAAGCGTATCAGTGTCAGTCTGTAGACACTACATGGTTGTTTGTTTGTATTTCCACTCTCTGCTTCCACCTTCCGCTGACCTGGAGGACCAATAACCAGGGGCCCCTCCCACCTCAGGCTCTAGGGCCCATTGGAATCCGGGTCTGAATGTGACTGAGTGAACAAGCTACCTATGTTTTTAAAGCAACAATGTCCTTCTTACATCAAGACACTGTTACTTATGGTTGACAGCAGTAGCCATCTTATAATATTTTATCAGATTCACTTTAGTTTTTTGGGGTTTTTAACATTCTAGATAAATTCCAGGCTGCTGAAGCAAACAGCATCTAGTGTTAGTACCACGGTAATAAACTTGGTCTTGTGAGCAGGGTTGCCAGGTTCTGCATATAATGTCCAAGTATTGCAGTATTACAATCAGAAATACGCGCGCACCACTGTTAACCCATTTCCCATGCAAAGACTGAGGTAAATTTGGGGCTAGTTTCGAATCTTTTTGTGTGGCTTTTGAGTTGTAATTTTGCTGTGAATTTTGATTAAATGGCAACCCTCCCCACAAGTTTTAACCCCGAGCAGTGTGTGTGTGTGTGTGTGTTTTGAATTTTTTTCTACAGGATCCCAGTACAGATGCACACACCTAGCCTAAGGTTTTCAGGCAAACATTCTAAAAAAAATAATAATTTTTTAAAAAATTATGTATTTAAATCCAGTTACAGCTCTAATACAGAAACACTCCCGGCCACTTTAACTGGAACACCTGTTCATTCATGTCATTTTCAATCAGCCAACTGTGGCAGCAGCACAATGAATAAAATCATGCAGATAGTCAACTTAAGAGTTTCAGTTAGTGTTGACATTAATGAAAAGTGTGACCTCCTGGGATTTTAATGCACAACAGTCTCTAGAGTTTGCAAAGAGCAGTGTGAATAACACAAAACATCCAGTGAGCAGCAGCTTGTTGGGCGTTAATGCCCTGTTGATGAGAGAGGCCAGAGTAGCACGACCCGACTGGTTTGAGCTTACAGTAAATCAAATAAGTGTAAGACAAGGAGTCTGAGGCTACAGTGGGGAGAGGCTCACCAAAACTGTACAGCTGATGTGTGTGTGTGTGTGTGTGTGTGTGTGTGTGTGTGTGTGTGTGTGTGTGTGTGTGTGTGTTCATAGAACACAAAACTGCAAGAGACACAAGATGTTTCAGCCAAAAGTCCTTCATTGGCTGCACAGGCAAAGTGATTATATATCAGATCAGCTGTGGCAGAATTCAGCCAAAAAAAAGTCAAAAATTAGGCTTAGGCAAAATGTTTTTTTTTTTTTTTTTTTTTTTAACAATGACATAATTTAATGTAATAAATATACTACACCAAAAATGATGTGGACATTTTTTAAGTTATTAGCCTTGCCTATACAATCTTCCTGCAAAGATCACTTTATGTATAGAGCCAGTTTAACCACAGTGAAAGCTGTCAGTCTGCCTAAAGATGACGAAATCCCTGATAGCTTAAGTGTGATTTCCTCCCAACATGAATGGCTTTGATCAAGCTGCTGGATGGCAACGTGGACATAAGCTTTAACAATTCAGTTTGACATCAGATACCAGCTGTCAAGTTGTCCATGATGCACCTGTGCCATTATATCATCAGTACAGACAGGAGTGCTTATAGTTTTAAAATGTTTGGATTACCTAATAAAAATTTAGAAATTTATAAATAATCAACGATTATTTCTCCACTGCTGTAATAGCAGAAAATAAAGAGCGATGATGCAGCTTCTGTTTAAATGTTTAAAACACTTCAGGTGATGAGACAGAGACTGATGTACAGTATATGATGAAGAACAAAATGATTACACATTTCCCACTGTAAACATGCTGTATAACTCTTTATGAGAATTATTCTTATCAGAGTGTCACTAATGTGCTGTTTCTCCATAAGTAGATTAGGTTACAATATGAACTATAAATAGTATATCAAACTTTCACTGTGTGAAGGGTTTTCCCAGGCCGCCACACACACACACACACACACACACACAGAGAATAAGTACAGAATTTTTGTAGATACAGTAATAGTAGTAATAATAATAGTGCATGGAAAGATAGAATTACAAATGTATGTGGGTGGTTAGGCATGTTACAACAATGTCGGGAATGTTCTGTAATCTTTTTAAAACTATATTTATTCTATTAATTTGCCTTTGTAAAATAAAAATACAAATAAAACACAACTGTTAATATTCTAACTACTGTCTAATACTATTCTATTTACAAACGGCAAAAAAGGGTAGCAGGGTTGTAGTGAACAACCTGAAATGCTCTTTAACCAATCACAGACTGCCATCAGCGGGCTAACAGCGGCCTTATGTACTTGCTATTGTGCCATTCTCCAAGTGGACCAATAAAACATAACATGCAAGTTACTGTTGTGAGATTTGAAGGACAAATAATAATGATGTTATTTATATCACTGACGTTACATGTACGTTAGAGAGACAAGCTCATGTGGCCATGTCAAGTTATACTCAGTGCTAAATAGAAGAACACAGACTCATGGCATCAGCATTACAGTTAACTACAAATTCAACACATATCACCTATAAATTCAGGAAGCCTAAACAAGCCATTATTAATTAATTGGTATTAAACTGACTTTTGTGACTGATTATTGTATATTGGGGTGAATGACTTGAAAAACCTCATTTTCTATCTGCTATAGCAGAGCAGCGCTGTGCAACAAACGTTTGACTGAGTGCAAGTCTGTGCCACTCTTATATACAACAGTATAGTTTTCCTTACAGAATGCACACTAATGGCTCCCGTAAATCTGACCAACTGTATCAATATACTTATGACAAGATGAATTCTTAAAATGTCAAGATTGGAAGTACTGAAAATTTAGCATCAATCCACTCATCCCTCTTTGTATGTTTTGTCTCTTGTTTGCGTTGCGTTGTGGTGAAGTAAAGATAATTCAGGGCATTAGTGCGGTGCTGTGTTAGGCTTAGTGAGACTTATACAGGGGTTTTAAAGCAGCTTTGAGAAAGAAAGCGAGCCTGATCTCTAGGGAGGTGATCTAATATATGTACGAAGCCTACATATCAGACTTGGCCTAGATAAGAAGATGAGTCTGGAGATTGAGTTACTCTTATTTCATTTTCTCTTATTACCAAGGAAAAAGAACAGCGTTAATCCTGTACTGAGACTCTTCTCTTCTCGTATAAATAATTAAACATGAAGGTGATCTTATTTACATTAACTTGGTAGAAATACCACCGTGTTATTCACCATAATAAGAGACCAGATCATCATAAAAACATGGTAAAATTAATTCAGGAGAGGTTCTTTTATCAATCCATATCAAATGTACAAGCTTTGGTGCACTGAAAGTCTAATCCCTGACACAGTAAGTTATTTTCCAAGTACAAAGTGTCCAGTATAGAGATGTGTAGATGGTGACCAGGGCATCTGAAATGATAATGAACTTTTTCTGTTAATGGATTTCTGTGACACCCAAGATGCCTAAATTAGCTGAATAGGTATTTACAAGATACAGATTAGGATCAGGATTAGAGGCAGCACCTCTCCCTCTCTCTCTCTCTCTCTCTCTCTCTCTCTCTCTCTCTCTCTCTCACACACACACACACACACACACACACACACACACACACACACCAGGCTACAGTGCTAATGTGTCACAAACAGCTGTTTCCTGCATCTCTAATTAGCACAGCAACTCCTTTCTCTCGCTCAGGCTCTCCTTTCATCTACCCACGGTGTTCTGAGGGTGACCGGCAGCTGCTCCTGAGACAGAGACACGTGAGAGAAAACATTCGGCTCAGTGGCACTGTGTCACTATAGCCTGTTTTTTTGCTGCATTTGAACTTAAACATAACATCTCTGACCCCAAAATACTATGTTTGTCCATGATTTGTTCAAGGACTATGACCTCATTTTTTTCAGTTTAACAGAAAAATGTCTTAAACTATATAACTGTAGCCTTTTGAATGAGTGAAGCATGAGCATAACCCTCGGGTACATGAACAAGGTGAATGCTACCATTTATATTGTGGTGTTTAGCATTAGCAAAAAAATATAGCACCAGTTGGGTTTTTTGAACTTTCTTTGAACTCTCTTCTAAATTCTCTACTTTCTTCTACTTCCAGAAAACAAAATTCATTCACACTTGCTACTTCACTGGCTTTCTAGAAAAAAAATTATTCTCAATTCTTATGTCTTGTTATCTATTGACAATTTCAATATCCATAAAGATAATTAAAAATGATCCTTTAAGAATAGTATGTGTGTCCATTCTGTTGGTGTTACACAGAATGTTCTAGGCCCCACTCACAAGTTTAATCACACCCTAGATCTAATTCCTACTTTTGGCATCAATATTAGTGAGTTAATTACAGTTCTCCTGAAGAAGATCTGGTGAATTTCAGATAAGAAGAAATCCCCATGCTAATTCCTGCAACGTAAAAAAATGCAGACTTACAGCACTCAGAGCTGCAGTCATAGATACCCTACCAGACATAAGTGCACTATGCAGTGTACCATCTTCTAATTGTGATAACCCATGTCTCTATGAGTTTAATACTACTGGGTACAACAGGATCTATGCCTTGATGATGTTCTTGACTCAATACCATACAAGTTACTTTTGGAGTTATTATCAGTGATTGGGGAGCCCTTACTTGTGGTTCATCTTTCGGCTGCTCCTGTTAGGCGTCTCCACAGTTTTTATGCCGGTTGCCTTCCTGGCAGAATTTTATAGTGCACTGTCCTGTGCAACCCCAGTGACTGGCATTGGTTCCCTGGCCAGGAATCAAACTTGGACGCGGCAGTGAGAGTGCTGTGACCTAACCAGTAGTCCTCCAGCGACCCATTGGGAGCCCTTACTAACCATAATAAATTTGCTGTACAGCTTGGGATATGTTCAAAGTTCAAGTTTGGTACTGTTGAAACTGTTGTAAGTTTAAGTTTTTTCAACATTTCAAACTACTGACCAGTATATTTTATCTTGGCTTAAATATACAATCAGTTTAGACCAGGGGTCTCCAGTTTTATCTACAAAGGGATACTGTACAGATGCATCAACGGACATAAGCAAAAGTAATAGCATGTTTATATAACTACAAGATAAAAACAGACAGCAAGCTAAAGTGTAGAGGGCACAATAAGACAGAAGCAAAATGAGTCACTGAGTGGGTGGAAAAGCAAGTTGGAAAGATGGCTTTTAATTTGTGTTTTAAAATGGGGAAGCACAGAGATGGACAGAAATTGTCCCACAGTTTTGGGGCAGTGACAGTTAAAGCCCATATCTCCTATGATGTGGAGCCAAGAGGAAGTGACAGACAGCAGATGAGTATCAGAAGAGTGAGTGCTGGTGAGTAGGTGGTTAGATAAGTAGGCGGGGACATGCAGGTACTTAAAGACCAAAAAATATTTTTATACTGTGTACAGAAGTGAGCAAGTGTAAATTATTATGAGTGTGACGTGTTCCCATTGTCTGGTGTGGGTAAGAGCCCTAGCAGCTGAGTTCTGCACATACCACAGCTCAGAACCTGCGTTTCAATAATCCAGTCTGGAACAAGCATCTCTGCTGCAAAAAGGTAGATGGAGTGAAGTCTTCAAGTTTCCTTGAAGAGAAAGAAAACTGTCCTGCTAGTGTTTTTGATTCAAATGAAGACGTGGAGTCTAATGCGACATCAAGAAGAACAATTATGCTCAGCAACTCCCAGGCAGCTGCAAGCCAAAGGGCCCTTTTTACCCAGACAAGGACAGTTTCAGGACTTTGATTTGATCTAAACCCAGGCTGAATCTCCAACAGGACATTTGAACTAAGTGTTCATTTAGCTGTATGTCACAACTGTATATTTCCATGTCATGTTTGGTGTCATTTTAGCACGAACATGTTAGCACATGTTTCATGATGAACATGTGGTGATTTAAACAGGAACATACAAGTTCAGGAAAAAGCATTTACAGAATTACATGAATTTATATGCTGTTCATGTGAGCTGTTGTGTGCACATTGTTCCCTCACCTTTTTGTCACATTTGATCTAACCCTGCTTTGTGTCATAAATAGTGTTTAGCTAAAACGATAACAAACAGGTTCTACTTGGTCAATGACAACACAGCAAGTACAAAAAAATATAAAAGAGTAGGGAATGGTTGTAAGTGCTGAAAGACTTTCATCTATCTTCCACATACAATGACAAACACCCTTCCATTTGTGTCTGACACCATTCTATCTGCATCCATTGTGTGGATTAATAAAATTTCTTCCCTAAGCACTTACTCATTCTTTAGGAAATAGTAAGTTAAATGAACGCCCAGGTATACAGTAGTTGTGTAGTGGATTCTGGCCAACACAATAATAATAGTTTTCGTCCAACGTGGATCAGAGGGAACGAGGTTCACTCATTAAAGGATTAAATCTAATACATACACATACATATATATATATATATATATATATATATATATATATATATATATATATATAATATGTGTGTGTGTGTGTTTCATGCTCCAAATATTCAGATCTCTATCTGTATTCAGATTTAAACCAGGTACTGGGTGTGAATCTAGAATCTTTTTTTAAGTGAACCCCACCACTACGACCCAGGAACACTATTTTCCAAACAACGTCTTTCCCAAATCAGGGAATTGTTGTCTTCAGTTGTCAACAGTATCCACCTAATAATGAATGCACAATGCATAGAGCCATTCTCAGCATTTTAGAGGTAGAGGGAAGTGAAGACACCCTTTGTACATGTAAAGAATTACAGGTAAAAGCGCAAGTAACACATTAAATTATTCATCACCAAAATAACTGCATATAGGCTGCTCGGTCCATCCATCCATCCATCCATCCATCCATCCTCTGTACCACTTATCCTACACAGGGTCATGGGGAGCCTGGAGCCTTTTCCAAGGGACTCGGGGCACAAGGCAGGGGACACCCTGGATGGGGTGCCAACCCATCACAGGGTACAATCACAAACACACACACACACACACACATACGCACACACACACACACTATGGACCTACAATCATGTATCAGCCTACAATGCATGTCTTTGGACTGGGGAAGGAAACCGGATTACCCAGAAGAAACCCCCCAAGCACGGGGAGAACATCCAAACTCTTTGCACGCATGGTGGAGGCGGGAATTAAACCCCCAGCCCTGAAGATTTGAGGCAAACGTGCTAAACTATATATTTTTTAAACTTATTATTATTACTATTATTATTTATTTGTGTAGACTGGTCAATTAGCCTGTTACTATGTATTTTATTCCTCCAAATAATGATTTACAGCCTACAATTTGTTTAATCCCCTTCCTGAATGAAACCGTAACTTATTTTGGGTTGGTATTAATTTTGGGCAATTACAGGCTGTTTTCAGTGTTTTTTAGCATTATCAGTAGACCACGCTAACCAACAAATAAGATGAGAATGTGCTTTCAGAGAGCACAAAGATTTCCTTGCCAATGATGATGACTGGCCATTGATTATCAGTGTTATCCATGTCACATGCCTGCTGAAAACTGATTGGCTGATTGTAGCCATGTTTAAGTAATCAGGTCATCATCAAAACAGATTGAGATATGGCCTTACTTGCTGTTTGGGGAGGTTGTGATTGAATTTTCTTGAGTGTTATGGATGAATTATGTTGGAAATCAAAAATCCGAAAGGTAGCTTATGTTAAGCATAGTCTGACAATTCAAGTTTTTTGATGATTGGACAAAATTTGTAGGACAAGAAGCAAAAAAAAAAGTTTAAAAATGGCCGACTTCCTGTTTGGCAAATCACAAATTTTGTACAAGTACTCTTGGGACCTTCCAGGGAATCAACAGAAAGAAGACTATGTGCCCCCTCAAGGTGAATTTAGACAATAACTTCTCAGAGCCGTTAGATCCTGGTCTTTCACTCACCTACGAAGTTTGGTTTGAATACGTCACACCGATGCGGAGATATGCCCTCACTTCCTGATTGGTGACTTCTCCATCAAAATCATTTGCACATTATGGGTGAACCATCCTGCATATCAGAAGCCAGAGAAACAAGTTTTGTTCGGGTTGATCTTACAATGCTGTGACCCAAGTTTTTTGATGGCTGATTTAGAAAAAGCAAAAAACCTGTTTTTGAAAAGCTGCCGGAATTGGAATATGGCAGAACTTAACATCATGGTATCCATTGAACTTGACATGCCACAAAGAATCAGAGAAAAGTATAATCATGTTTCTCTGCTGTGTTGTGGAGTTATTATTGCAGCCATATGTCCAACTTTGCGCTGTTGGTGGTCTGCTAGAGTGCTTGGGGGGCATACACCAAAATTATAGCGTTGGCAGCTGAGACAGTTGTCTATCACTCTGCCAATTTTCATAAAAAGCATGCTAAGTGTTCTATGGATTGCTGTAGATGCCCATGGGGAATCATCATAATAAATATAGCTGCAATCAGTGAATAAGGAGCCAAGCACCTTCTGGTCCCACCTCTTAGCAACAAATTAAGACCAGAAGCCATTGAGCCCATGAGCGTTTGTTCCAAAGAAGATAAATTTAATAGCAATACACTGAACCGTTGCTGAGATATTGCCTCAGTTCCAGTTTTCAGTAGCCTTGCCAAGATGCAGATGAAATCAAGTTTGTTTTTGAGCACCAGTTCATGTTGCTAAACATATTTAGGGTGGCATCGATACATTAAAGTTTCACTGATGTACGGCTTCATGTCCTTTTTTTGGCGACTTGATGATAAAATTTGCTCATTCACTGCAGACTTTTTGAATATTAAAAATCTGAGAAATCTGTTTTGCTACTTTGTTTATTATAGCTAATTTGTGAATTATAGCACCCCTAGATGTGAGTTTAAAAAATACTTCTTGTACAACCCCTGGCAAAAGTTACCACACTTCGAGGATGTTCACCCAGCATTTTTACTTTATAGCAAACAAACAAATCACAGGTATATGACACAAAAAAGGTTTTGTTCAATAGCTTAACATTCTGGCTTTGTGAAACATACAGCAAAATAATTCAGTGAC
>JAKKZN010000018.1:18048337-18059337 GCA_033441825.1 Pangasius elongatus
GTTTGCTATAAAGTAAAAAGGCTGGGTGAACATCCTCTAAGTGTGGTGATTCCATCATTTTTGCCAGGGGTTGTAGTGCCTAAGGTCCTGGTCCTTCACTTACTTATGAAGATTGGTCTAAATAGGTCACACCATTGCCAAGATATGCTCTCACTTCACAGTTTTGTTCACACTCACAGTTTTGTTTGGGTTGGTCTCACAATGGTGTCATCCATATTTAGTGACAATTGGGCAAATTTTCAAGTAGAAGAGGTGAAATAAAAAAAATTAAAAATATGAATTTTCTGTGTAGATAGCTGAGACTTTCCTTTATCATTGTGCCAAATTTCATAAAGTTAGGGGTTAAGGACCAAGCTAACCCTAGCAAATGGTGTCAGGATTTCTTCATGAATAAACCATACAAGTTTTGTGTGCCCTAAACTAAAGTGTCCTTGTCAGAACTTTGTCTTTTCCTTTCAAGTTTCGAGTGAATCCATGCAACCAGTCCAGAGTTACAGCTGTTTGAGTAAACCAAGCGCCACACCAGTAAGACTGATTGGCATATGGTAGCCATATTGTTTAGAAATCTCAGCATGTTTCTGATTAATATGTTCAGGTTTAAAATCTAATAAAGTTTGACACCAACCTTGTGAAGATATGGCAAAAGCCTTAGGACTAGCTTCAAAAATATGTTTTGCATATTATGCAAATTAGTGTCAATTGGGGAGGATGGGGCGAAATGGTTCAAAAGGCAAACTTGTATAGTTTCAGGAAAAGAATCAGGAGAAAAAGGAATTTTACTGTAGATATTATTATTTTATTTTTTTTTACAATTTTTCTGTTTACAATTTTAAATATGCTTGTTTTTATGTGCAAAAACATAAATAGCGCCCCCAGTGGCCTTTTTGAGTAAAGTGTCCAACTCCATAGTGGGACCATGGTGGAAATTACCACTCAAGCTTTGTAACGATAGATCAACTTTAACCCTGTCTAACGCCTGCGAAGCTTGTTTTTTTATATTTTATCAAAAGAATCAGGATAAAAAATAAATTTCACTGTAGATCTTATTTTCCAGGAGATATACTTGTTTTTTGAAACCGTTATCTAGCCTTCGCTCTGTGCCCTATGTATCTCTGTGCCCCACGAACTGCATTCTGACATCTGAATCTGGCCCTATATAAGTCAATGTTGGTGTAAATCCATGTGACCAATCATGAGTTACAGCTGCTAGAGTAAATTGGGCTCCGCCTCCTTGGAGTTGACCGACGTGTGGCGGCCATATTTTTTTTTACAAATATCAACATATTTTTAATTACTGAGGTTCACACTATGCTGAGTATTTTGACAAACTTAGGTTTCGCATATGTAATTAAACAAAAAAAAATCCATCATGGTGAAAATTAGTGGGCGTGAATTCGGCTGGTTCTCCAGATATGTGCAAAAATGTAAATGCTTGCGCTATAGCACCACCATCTGTTGTTGGTGATGTCACTGACTGTTGTTTTGGGGGGGTTTTCTTCACAGCTCTCACAATATTTCTGTCATCAACTGCTGTTGTTGATATTTTTCAGGACATTCTAAATTGCCGTATTGGCTTTGCCCAATGCTTGTGCAATGACTCCGATGGATCCTGTGGTGTAATATGATACTGCACATATTATTTATTATAGAAATAACAGCAAGTAACAGTAAAATTCATTTCACTTTAGGTTTTTATGTTGCTGAGCTACATGTTGGCGCAAATAATAATAATAATAATAATAATAATAATAATAATAATTATTATTATTATTATTATTATTATTATTATTATTATTATTATTAAAAATGGGAATTGTTAGCGCCAGGTTTTTAAAGATTTGTATGAACTGAGAATAGGATTAAAAAAAAAGAACAATACCCCAGGGGCACTCCAACAACACTTACAATTCTGGCTTTTATCACATATCCTATTAATTTAATTAACTCCAGAATCCATTAACAGTTTGTAAAAGAAGACCTCAAACACATTTTACACATTATGTAATTTTCAATATTTGTGACAGTAGATTAATGCTAAACTTGTAAAATCCCTGGTGAATGCGGATGGTTAATGATGGCCATTTTTGTTGAGTAACACAGACATCATTGGAAGTACACTTACAGATTAGAACAGTGATGCAGTATACCAAGTTTCAGCTCAATCAGATTTAAGAGAACATGAGAAACAGTTATTTGATTTTTAATTCCACTCCCTACAGTAGACCATGGCCCGCTCTTTGCAGACATCCTTAGAATCCAACCCTGAACATGGCTTTTAGTTTTCGTCCAAACCCATTCAGCCACTCTTGAGTTACTGTTGCGTAAACCCAGCTTCACCCCACAGGGACTGCTTGGCATGAACAACCAAAGTGTTTATAAATGTCAAACGTTTTGGGGAATTATTGAAGCACAGTCTCAGCTGCATATTTTACCACCAACTTTTGTGAAAATAGACCATATATGCTAAAAATAGTTAAAAAAATACATTTGAATATAATTATTCTTTTGTAAATTATTGTGAATCTGAGTAGATGGTGATAAAATATCTTTTAAAAATTTTATTTTTTATGGCTTGAGTCAAGAAAGACAGAAAAAGCATGAAGAGCTTTTTACACTATCAAGAAAAATATAAAAATTTCCAATCAGAATCTGGCTAAAAATAATTCAGTCTGTTCTCGAACCCATCGCACTCTATGGACGCAAAGTCTGGGGTCCGCCCACAAACCAAGAGTTCACTAAATGGGACAAACACCCAATAGAGATTTGAATAATTAAAATTCAAAAAGAAGCCATTAAATTCCATAGTGATACAGAGGCCCTCCAACACAAAGCCCTAAGACACCAAATGCTAACCCCAGAGAGAAGCCCCTCAGCTGGTCTCAGAGCTGACTCTACAGTCCACAACATGTCCAGCCAAACCCCAGAACAAAACCCCAGAATAAAACCCCAGACAGACCAAATCAAATTATTAAAACGCAAAAAGAAAATATCTCAAACACTGGACAGAAGCAACAGCTCAACAAAGTAAACTAGAGCGTTATCTGTCCCTAAACAGAGAATATAAATTGGCAGAATACCTGAGCACAGTGACCCTAAACTAAGAAAAGTCCTGACCATGTACAGACTCGGTGATCACAACGTCACCATAGAGACAGGCGGATGGAGACACAGACACAGACAGACACACACAGAGACAGACACAGCTGCTGACACAGACAGACACATCTGGAGACACAGACAGACACAGATGGAGACACAGACAGAGACACAGACAGACACAGATGGAGACACAGACAGACACAGTTGGAGACACAGACAGAGACACAGACAGACACAGATGGAGACACAGACAGACACAGATGGAGACACAGACAGACACAGATGGAGATACAGACAGAGACACAGACAGACACAGATGGAGATACAGACAGACATAGATGGAGATACAGACAGAGATACAGACAGACACAGATGGAGACACAGACACAGATGGAGACACAGACAGAGACACAGACAGACACAGATGGAGACACAGACACAGATGAAGACACAGACAGAGACAACAGACAGACACAGATGGAGATACAGACAGACACAGATGGAGACACAGACACAGATGGAGACACAGACAGACACAGCTGGAGACACAGACAGACACAGATGGAGACACAGAAAGAGACAGAGACACAGACAGAGACACAGACACAGAAAGAGACAGACACAGATGGAGACACAGAGAGACCGCAGAAGACCGGCTGTGCCCCCACTGCACAAAACATGACGTGGAAACAGAACTGCACTTTTTAAGAACATGTCTTAATTATACACAAATTAGGGAAATATTTCTTCTTCACTTCACACCCCATGAAAAAGACTTCAGTCTGATGCCAAACAAGAACAAACTCCCACAGCTGCTGGGAGAAACCTCAGCAAGCTCAGACCTGCTGCCAGCTTTGTGAAATCCTGTCACGACAAATAAGTAAGCAGTGGAACAGGACCACCAACACCACAAACATGCACAACAACACCAAAACCGTAAACACGCACAACAACACCAACACCGCAAACACTCATGACAACACCAACACCGCAAACACTCACAACAACAATAAACACCACAAACNCACCAACACCACAAACACACACAACACCAACACCACAAACACTCACAAAAACACCAACACCATAAACACGCACAACAACACCAACACCGCAAACACTCACAACACCAACACCAACACCACAAACACACACAACACCAACACCACAAACACTCACAAAAACACCAACACCATAAACACGCACAACACCAACACCGTAAACACGCACAACAACACCAACACCGTAAACGCGCGACACCAACACTGTAAACACACACAACAACACCAACACTGCAAACACTCACAACAACACCAATACTGTAAACACTCACAACAACACCAACACCACAAACACTCACAAAAACACTAACACCATAAACACGCACAACAACACCAACACCGTAAACACGCATGACACCAACACCGTAAACACACACAACAACACCAACACCACAAACACTCACAAAAACACCAACACCGTAAACATGCACAACAACACCAACACCGTAAACACGCACAACACCAACACCGTAAACACGCACGAAACCAACACTGTAAACACACACAACAACACCAACACTGCAAACACTCACAACAACACCAACACCGCAAACACTCACAACAACACCAACACCACAAACACTCACAACAACAACACCGCAAACATACACAACACCAACACCACAAAAACACCAACACCGTAAACACGCACAACACCAAAACCATAAACACACACAACAACACCAAGACCGTAAACACACACAACAACACCAAGACCGTAAACACACACAACAACACCAACACTGTAAACACTCACAACACCACCAACACTGCAAACACTCACAACAACACCAACACTGTAAACACGCACAACACCAACACTGTAAACACACACAACACCAACACTGCAAACACGCACAACAACAACACCGTAAACACACACAACAACACCAACAAGGCAAACACGCACAACACCAACACCACAAACACTCACAACAACACCAACACCACAAACACTCACAACAACACCAACACTGTAAACACGCACAACAACACCAACACCACAAACACTCACAACAACAAAAAACATTGTGTGTAAATGTGTGTAAAGGGATATGTCTGTAATTTAATGGTACCAGTGCTCTAGCAATGTAAAATCTTTTCCCATTCCAATCAAGGTACTTGAATGTTGACTCTTGAACCAAGAAAGAATTTTCACTGCACACCGTACTTTACAAGAAACCTGCTTGTTTATATGTGCAAATCGTATTTACTTACTGTATTTAATGACTAAAATTATTTAATTTTAACTTAATTCCACCCCTATGGGTAACCACACCCTAATCTTTGCAGATATCCTCAGTATCTTGTACTGAATTTTGTTCAAAGGCATGTGTCATGAGTTACAGCCATTTGAGTAACTCGGCTCCACCTCGCGTGAATTGATTGACATGGGGTGGCCATATTTTTAGAAGTATCAATATGATTTGAATAATTTTGAGGAACAGACTCCTCTGAAAAAACAATTTCTTGATGATAGGCTAAAATTCCTAGACTAGTTTTCAAAAGTTTGTTTCGCGTATTATTTAAATTATCATAATATATATGGCCGTGGCTATATAGTCAACAAAGCAATTGTTTTCTGTTTAGAGCCAAAAAAGGCAGCATAAATAAGAATACCTTATTTTCCAAGAGATATGCTTGTTTTTCTGTGCAAAAACATGAATTGGCCAATTTAATTGAGACTGCATCAGATCAGTGGGTCCGTAGCCAAACCTACCCTTCAAATTTTGTTATGAGGCCGATGGTGGCCATGTGTTGTGAGTAAATTCGCCTCCGCCTTGCATGAACTGATTGGAATTTGGTGGCCATAATTTTAAAACTTTCAACATGATTTAGGTTTTGAGGAACAGACTCCTCTCAGTAGTTTGACACTTTTTTTTGACAATTTTTTAATAATGTGCCAAAATTCCTAGGACTTGTTTGCAAAAGTAGGTTTTTCACATTATGCAAATTACCCAAAAATCCATCATGGGGGAAAATTAATGGGCAGGTTCTGAGGGAGGGAATTCCAAAGTTTTGGAGTTTTAACAATTGAGTTAAAGTGTGGTTCAAATGAGAAGAAGGCCAAGATTCCTAACAGTTTGAGACGGTTTGAAAAAAAAATACCATCAATATCTACACAGGAATCAGATTTTTTTTCTAAGCTAGTGTATGGGGACCAATAAGCATTACTTCAGCTTTGGCAGAGTTTAATTTTAGAAAATTGCAATTCATCCATTGTTAGTGTCAGTAATACAGGCAGCTAAGGACTGAGGTGAATGGAATGTGTGAGCGCTAGTGGTAAGGGAGATGTGTGTGTGTCATAGTAGTGATAGCAGAGACCATGATGCTGAATGATATGACCAAGGAGCAGCATATAGACAACAATAAACAGTGGGCCAAGTACAGAACCCTGAGGGACACCTTGCGTAAGGGGGCAGTGGAGGATTTGTGTTTGTGTATATATATGAAATACTGTCTGTGAAATGAGTAAGAATCAAACCAAGAGGGAGCAATGTAAGAGATCCCACTGGCTGAAAGTCGAGATAGGAGTATGGAGTAGGAAATGGTGTCAAAAGCAGAGCTGAGCTCCAGAGGAATGAGAATACTAAGGGCCCAGAAACAACTGGGTTCCAGCCCTTTGTGCTTGAACCCCTAAATATAGCCACTAGTCACGATCTGTGGGGGCCAAGCACCATTTTCCGACTTGCACCACTTCTGGCTAGTTCTGTGTGTCAAGTCACACAGATGAAAATAATGTTCAAGTTTAATGATAGCAGCTAAATGCTAACACTGTGAAGTATATGCTCCTGGCTAATTGGCTGATAGCAGCCATTTTTTTAAGTAACCCAGTAGAAATCCACTTGTAGATTAACACAAGGAGGCACATGGTGCCTGAGAAACTTGAATTTAACCCTGTGCATGACCATGCCCCAACCTGGCGCATGGCCTCAGCATTAAGTCCTGAATTATCCTTCCAATTTCACTTGAATCCATCTAAAATTTTATGTATTTTAGCTGATTGAGTAAATTAAGCTTGGCAATTCAATAGCTGATTAGCATGTGGTGCTTATGTTATTTACAAATCTCATCATGTTTTTGATAATTACTGATGATCAGACATTCATGCAATTTAAAATAAAAATAAAACAGGATCAGGGCACAAACACAGATCATAAGGATAAGTACTTGCATTTTACTACACTGCCTGAAGTGGACATCAAGCCCATGTGGTCAGAACAGCAAGCCAGGGTTTTACTAGTGACTACATTTAATAATCAGTTAATAGCTGAGACCTCGATAGGAATAAAAAAAAAAAATTGTGTAAATGCCCCATTGTTCATGATTACATGCAAAGGTTTGAATCTGAATGAATTCATTCTGCCTGCAGACTCTGAGTGAAATGTTTCCAAAACTGGAGACTCTTTACGCGAGTTGGGTTTATCTGTCTGTTAGTTGTAATCCCAAATGATGTGCATGGACCGAGGTTTACCATAATAACATGGAGTGTGTGAGTCTGGGCAGTGGAGTACGAGAACAATGAGAAGAAGAGTTTGTGACCACAGTGAAGTTAAGAAGCCTTTAATTCATGAATTAATATTTGCCCAACTTTAGGATGCTCTGGTTGCTGAATGCCATAAAACGCACAGAGTATCCATCAGTAAAAATGATTTATACCACAGCACAATTGAATTCTCATATCTGATCAGCAGGTATGTATTATTTTTGTACAACAGCATGGCGGGCATCAGAGAGTAGTTCTAGCTGTCACATGAACAACAGGTTTATATTAATACATTATTGTTTCTATAGCAACAGCTACACAGTGACCTGTATGGCAAATGCTCCACATAACTTAAGAAATATTTATTTTTTTAATGCTATTTAACAAAGAAAATTAAAAAAAATAATCATTAAAGTGGTGACGTTTTGTGTTGGGAAGCATTTGTTTAACATTTATGGAAGGCTTTATGGAAGGCTTTGTCACAGTCACAGTGCAGTTCCCCTGCATGGGAAAGTCTTCATCACAGAGGAGTTTACACTTTCTCTGTAAAATGACAAGCTGCAGGGTTTTTTTGTGAAAAATAGAGAAAATGAGTGTTGAGGGTAAAAGGAGATGAGGTGACTATTTATGGTTGCTATAATGTAAGTGATAACAGGAACTCACTTGCCTCATTTCCACACTCCAGGCTGTGTAGTTTTTCGAAAATGATCCACGCCAGGGTGGTGTGAACGCCACTCTGGATTATTTTCCTAACTGCAGGGTGTGTGTTCTTCCTTATATGTAATGCCTTTACTCTTCTCTTAATGTTACCAATATTAGGTCATTGTTTAGGAATAACTGCACAAGAATAACTGCACAATTCCTGCATCCTCATCCTAAATGGCTGAGGAAAACACTGAACTTTACTAATGTCAATCCACATCCTGCATCTGAGTGAAGATACAAGCATTTACCTGATTTGGCTGTGATCTCATCTCATCTCATCTGCCTCAGAGGGTTAGTTTGACACCCTTCACATTATCAGTCTAACCTCATAATTATTTTAAATAGATTAACTGTAAGATTAACTGTTTTCTTATCAAACCATTTACATGGCTATTATACTTTTATTTAATGATTAACAGAATTTTAACCCGCCTTGTTCAAACAGATAAAAATGTAATTTGTATTGGACTCAGTAGGTTTGATAATAATCCCAAGTTATTAGCGATCGAGTCCAATTATAATAATAAAAATCAAAGGATGTAACTGAATACAAATTAATTATTCAGATACAGATAATGGATCCTAAATTAATACAAATGCAGATTAAAAAAACAGGCATAGACTATTTCAGAAGGCATGCCAGCTTCAGGGACAGGGATCCTGCTGGATGAAACAAAAAAAAGTTTTAATTTAATCTAGAGCTTTAAAGAACTGCTCGCAACTACAACTCAAAAAAATGCATAAAAAGACTGGAAAGTAGCCCAAAAGCAGCAGGGCTCTCCAAAAAAAATAACAATTTAAAAAATATTATAAAACCTGTACTGTAATTGTTCATGTAGTATTTTGTCGTTCTTAACTGATCATTCTCCAGTGCTGAAAGAAAATATTCTCAGAAAATCATACGAGCATTATGATGATAAAGGACCCCATTTTAACTCACAGAAGCACTACGAGTGTGTCCCAGCTTTATGGAAGATTCTGATAGTGTGTGCAGTGAACTTTTCTGATCCTTCTGGAATGTAATAATGACAAAAACTAAAAGTAAATTAAATAAAGTAAATCTAATCAAATATTATTAGATTATTAGGCTATTGCTGTCAGCTAAAGCCTACATAACAGCTTCTTTATTTGGGAAAGACATTGTTATTGTGAAACATAGTTATAATACTTACTCACTCTCATTGCCTCTCTTTGGGAGTGACAAGGTTGGACAGGATTAGGAATGAGTACATTAGAGGGACAGCTCATGTTGGATGTTTGGGGGACAAAGTTAGGGAGGCCAGATTAAGATGGTTTGGNAGCTGCCAGGCAGGAGGCGAAGAGGAAGGCCAAAGAGGAGGTATATGGAGGTAATAAATGAAGATATGAAGCTAGTGCGGCACTGTGGTGACCCCTGAAGGGAAAAGCCAGAAGAAGAAGAAGAAGAAGAAAGAAGAAGACTTACTCTCATTGCCTAGAAGATAGAAAACTTGCCAGAAAGTTCCACAGGGCATAACAGTAGGGCCACATAAACTATTCACAGTATAATTAGTGAATGAAAAATGACTGCCCTGTTTATTCAGTGTTTTCTAGTGTTTCCAGGGCATACTGGAACATTTCACTCAATAAAAACAATCACTACTGGTTTAGACTGTGCCTGATCTAAATCTGAATACGAAAACAGACACCAATATTCAGACATATTTTGTTTATTGCAACCAGGTTTGTGTGTGTGTGTGTGTGTGTGTGTGTGTGTGTGTGTGTGTGTGTGTGTGTGTGTGTGTGTGTGTGTGCTTGTGATGTTAAAGCCTGCAAAGTTTTGGGTGTGGTGATCTTAATTATGACTTAATTACTTGAAAGACTTGGATACCTGGATGCCATCAGCTAATCAGGTAGTATAGATTAGTGCTGAGCTACAAAACTTGGAACGGTATGTTAATTTATTCTCTCTCTATGTAACTTGCCAAGAAGTAGCCACTGGGTATGCTTGGATCTCCATGATCACACAGCTATGTTTATTATTCTGATTATTTATTTATTATTTATTTTTATTCTGCTAAAAGTTGATGGTGAATAAAGACAATTATTGATAAGGTCATTTATACAGGTATAAAACTTGGTTAGTAAGTAGTATTCCCTCTGCTGCTCAGTAAAAAGAAGGAGCCTGATTGACATAGTGGTAGCACTGTTGATTTTCTTGGGATCACTTAAAAATCCTGGCTGCGCTCGGCTTTTTCATCAGGCATTCAGTACAGCTAGAACTGGTTAACTGTCACAAAACCTAAATGGCATGTTGTTCTACCTACCCTCTAGTATTGTACAGTACTGTATGTACCCTCATAGGCGCTGCCATTTGGGATGCTACTTGTGAAATGTGCTGTGACCCTGATAATTGCTGCTTGTGGCTATATTTAGGGGAAGAGTTGGTCCTAGCTGAGCGGAGCTCTGTTGACTTAAATGTCTTTAACTTCATTCTCAGGACAAGATTCTGACTAGGTTTTGATTGTGATTCTGTGGTGCTGAAACATTTACATAATTTTCTCTTAGATACCGTGTGTCCAGTTACGTTGAAATTTAGAACAGATGCAGACAGACATACAGTGGTGGGCAAAAGTTTACATACCCTGGCAGAATTTATGGTTTCTTGGCCATTTTTCAGAGAATATGAA
>JAKKZN010000018.1:18075135-18091326 GCA_033441825.1 Pangasius elongatus
AAGTCTACACTTCCATCACATCTTGATTGTTTTATTTCAAATCCATTGTGGTGGTGTATAAAGGCAAAATCACAAAACCTCTGTCATTGTCCAAATACTTCCAGACCTGACTGTACCTCCAGTATTCACTCCCTAGTAATTATTTGTCTTTTTGTTTTACTGTAACATCAGATTGAAGTATATTAGAATGGGTTTTTTTCTGCTAGTTATTTAGTTATTAACTAGTTATATCTAGTTATTTAGATGTCTTCAAAATTATTTTAAAAAAATCTAAAATATTCACCACCTTTCTTTTAACAGTCTAAATTAGGTCTAGTATTTAATCTGCCTGTGCACTCACACTAAATATGTTAAGAAGGGTACACCTGTGGTAATTTCAAATCCACCTGTGTCCACTTGTATGGTTGCACAATAAATGTCTCTGACTTTGGGAGGTCTCATAACTAAAATGTCAGATCAGATCAGTTCTGTTGTCATGCCCAAAAGCTTTGAAATGAAGTTGTTAGGAGGAAAACAAGATGGAGAAGGATATTAAAACATCAGCAAGGCTTTGAACCTTCTCAGGAGCACTGAGAAGAAAGTCTTAAAAATATGCCACAACTCAGACACTGCCAAGATCAGGCCAAACTGAGTGCTTGGGCAAGAAGGGCAATTGTCAGAGAAGAAGAGGCCAGCTATAACACTGAAGGACTCACTGGCTGAAATAGGAAAACCTGCACAGAACCCAACAATATCATCAGCTCTTCACAGATCCAATCTCTAATATACTTAAATAATACAGAAAAAAGAGAATTAATCACTAGGGAGTAAATACTGTCTGGAGGCACTCTCTGTAACTGATGAAGGACCTTTGTCAGAAATGTCCTGTTTGATATTAAACTTTCATTCGCATGCTCTGTATGCCATGTTCTGGACCAATGTAGTTTAACTAAGCAAACCTCTACCACTACACTACCCTGTAAATTCTTTTGGCTACTGACAATATAGGCCTCCTCATTTTGAAAATATCTTGACTTGAACTGTGTTCCTTAATTTCCATTTCTTAATGACATTTCAGATACTAGAAACTGCACATGGGGAATATTTAGATACATTTTTAAAGTCTTTTCCTGCTTTGTAATAGAAGAATTAATTACACTATATGGCCAAAAGGATGTGGACACCTGGCTAATAACACCCATATGTGTGTGTTATTTATGTAAACCCGAGTGCCGGATTGTGAATGGAGTGTGGAGCTCGGAAAAGTGAGTGGTAAGAACCTACACCAATATGGGATTTTTCTAATGAGTGTACTGTGTTTCACGTGGCAAAGATTAAAAGGAGAAAGACAAGAGCCACGGAAGAAAGAGCTGAGCAGCACAGGGCCGTATATGTGTGCATGTGTGTTTATATATGTGCTTAGTGAGATAAAATCACTGAAAAGTGAAAGAAAAGGAAACAGAAAAATAAAGAGCCCCATTTTGAGTTGTCCCAAGCTTGCCTCTCGTCTCCTCATTTCCATGCGAGATCGTAAGAGTGTTACACTGGTGCCAATACCCGGGAAACTGAGGAAGATCCACTGTCATGGAGTCTTCATCACTCGCCGAGATCCTCAAGACCCTCGCAGGCATCCACCAGACACAACATAAGGCCCCCCTGTGAGATCTGGACGTCACAGTGGGTGGTCCACTTGTTGCCGCTACGAGCTTGTTGCAAGCTCTTGGCCCAACAGCTTCCAGTAGCGAACCTGCTGGAGGACCCAGATCTGAAGCGGGCTATTTTGCAACGGGATGGATACAGCCCCGAACAGCACCATCAGTGCTTGCTGACGCTCAGTGAACTTGGCCACCCGTTCACATTTGACCCAACAGCTCTGAGAGACCAGTCAAAGATATAGTTGACCTAGTGGTGCTGGAGCAGTTCGTCACCTGGCTACCAGAGGGGACGGCACAATGGGTCCAGAGCCACCATCCGGCGCCGCTAGAAGAGACGGTCCAACTGACGGAGGACCACTTGGCAGCATGTCCAGGGCATGCGAGCCCTTGCTTCTCCCTCTCTCTCTTTCTCTCACTCTCAGTTTTCTCCTTTTTCTCCCTCCTTCGCCCTCCTCTTCTCCCTGCACCTTGGAAACAGGGCTAGTTCCCCTGAAACCAGTTCACTGAAGCCAGGTTTTCCCTACCCCTCCCTCTCTCCCTCTTTTCAGGGCTACAGATGTGGTAGTAAGGCCTGGTCAAGTGTGCTAGCATTGTGGAGAACCTTTGCACTTCCAGGACCAATGCCACGTGATAGAGGTGGGGGCATTGGTTCAGGTCTCCAACACACTGCAGGCCACCCCCAATTGAGCTGGGACGTACCTTATACCAGTGAGTATTCAAGGGGGTACATACCATGCATAGGTGCATTCAGGCTGTTACCAAACCTCAGTTCAGCAGTGTCTGGCTCAAGGTGAGGCATTGGGTACAGCACCTTGGGTGAAGATGAGGTGTGTGCATGGGGAAGTGCACGTATATCTGCTAGTGGCAGTCATTTTCCAATTCCAGAGGCAGCGTTTTAGATTACGGTAAATTGCCCTAGGTGCATCACACTACCCTATGTACATTTACATGTACACTTCAATTAATTATAGCTGCAAATCTATGTAGAAGAATAGATTAGCCAGAAAAGCAGTCACATTGTGGGAGAAAAGTGAAATGCTTGTTGCCGGTTGCAGGTGGTTTTGCTTTTCTTTTGTGACACAAGGCCAATGCACCATACCAAACAGGAAAACGTTCACTGCATTGCTCTTACATTACATTGCTCTTAACTTTTCAGTGAAAAGCAATCAACAGGGGTTTGTTTTTAATAATTAAAAGCTGGATGCTGGGCATGATTCATCAGGCATTTCAGAATTATTACTAAAACACATTAAAAAATCTTCATGTGACTAAAAGTATTTACAGCTCACAGCAGGAGCAAGATTTCTTATTTTTAGGAATGTTGTATCTTCAGACATGAAATGGAGCCATTTATGCCCTTAATGTGAATGCTTAGAAAATAAAGTGTATCCAATGAAAGCTCTCACTCTTGTACTGCTTAACTAGTATTATTCAAGGCTGGGAAAGTAACAGAGTAATATTGCCAACTACTGTATACCAATGATTCCAAGGAGTAGGCTCAACATTTATCATTGAAAATCCTGCCGTGATTTGGGACAGCATCATTCCTGCATAGCACATGAGCTTGCGTTCACAATGTGCTCAGCTGCAAATACAATCATGGGCAAAAGGAAGTATACCCTCCTTCAATTCTATGCCTTTATTTATCAGAGCTTAAATAACAATTGTGTGGTCCTCGCCAACTTTCATAAATAAACAAGTAACCTCAGATGACAAACAAAAAACACAACAGATTTCAATAAGTAGTCATTTTTCCCAAAAAGTAAACCAACATTCAGAAACCAGGTGGGAAAAATAAGTACTCTCTTCCTATTTCCACAATCATTAAGAGAATAATTAGCAGCCAGGTGTTAGTAATGAAAAGTGCATGATTAGTTAGTCATCAAGAAATGTGACTACCTCTATAAAAGCAGAACTTTTGGCAGTATGAGGTGTGTTAGAGAAATATTCTATCCTAAGCCTTAAGTTAAGATCTAATACGTTAAATAAGGATTTTTCACAAATTCATATTACTGAAGCAAATCTTAACTTAATTTAGGATTCTTATCTTATCTTACAAAATCTCATCTGTAGTTAGGAAATCTTAAACCACTCCATCAAGTTCGATAATCAACCAACAATGTGCCAGCTGCTGCTGTGATGTAAACATTAGATTAAAATTGAGAAACAAAATCAGTGTGGTTTTCATTTCAATGCTGCAGAAATTGAAGTTTTGATCAGCTTAGTAGAAAAGGCAAAGCCTATTCTATTCTGTATGTTTTCAACTTCACTCACTCACAAAGACAGAGAGTGGACAAGAGTCACCAAAAATGTGTCTGTGCTGTCTGGCATTTACTGTACCCCAGAGTCTGTGAAGAAAACATGTACCACTTTAGCAAGTGAAACAAAAAAGAAGACTGCTCTATAGTCAAGGGAAGTAAAGAATAAGAGTGGAACGAGTGACACTCCATCATTAACCCCTTCAGAAACACGAATGCTGGGTGTTATTGATAAGGTGTAGTATGAAGGCAAGGCAAAACAGGGCTGGTTGTTTTTGTAACTTTGGATTGAAGGTAGCTAATAAACATTAGGGCTAATATGAAATTTATGTAGCTATACTATTGACACAGACAAGGTAGGACTGGAGTTGGAGCAGCATAAACTGACAACAATACAGTTGTCAGATCTGTTCGAGGGAACATCAGTAGAGCCTCATGAATTCCCACCCCAATGTATATCATTATTCATTAATTCTCAACTTGTTTATTGCTTTGTATGTAATTTAGCTGGTGGTATTTTGCAACAAAGACAGAAAGTCACCTCTTCAGGCCATGCTGCACAGTTAATGGAGATAGAGAGGGAGAAACTTGAGTTGATCAGAGAGTGTGTCCATTGAGAGAGAGAGGTTAGAATTAGAAAGAGAAAAACTAGAGCTGGAAAAGTCATAGCTGTGCAAAAGGTGCAGCCAGGAATTGGAAACTCTTTTGATATGGCCTTTTCTTCTTGATTGTGTGGAAGATTTTTCTTATTTTCTCCCTATTTCCATGATTGTGTGAACATATTTAATTTAATTTAACATTTAATTTCATTGTACATGTGGCATGTTACAATGACAATAAAAGCGTATCCTATATGTGGTTTAATCTCATCCAGGATGAACTCATCCTGTGTGACTTCTGTTTTTCTTCAATGTCCACAAATGTCTACATGCTTGTTCTGTGGTCATAATTGTACACGTGTCTGTTTTTATATATTTTCCTTGCTCTTAGTTTATGAGTTATGTCTGTTCCTTATCTTAGCTTGGTCTCTTCACATGCACACTCCAGTATATAAGCTAGCTGAGAACATCTGTTGTTTAGACTATGGAGTGCCCAGGCTGTCTTTGCGCACATAATATACCATCTCCTTGCCTATACCCAGGCTCTTGGTCTCCCAATTCAAACATCTTACTTCTGGTGAAACTGCAGCAATATGAGCATCAAGAAGAAGAAGAAGAATCTGTAATCTAAGCCTAACCTACCTTGTATTAAACATGAAGGCATCATGTGTTGCCGCAGGCCACCTTGCCACCAGATGTCTTATAATCATATTGTGATCTTCTATGGCCTGTACATTGGGAGCATGAGACCCTTTTCAGCACACATCATCCTCTCCACTAGGGGCCTTCATTGGAAACAGTGAGTCATCCACTAGTTCTATTACTCTCAGCATCCTACTTTCTTGAAAAAAACTCAGCTTTGATGGCTGAAAGCTCCTCTCCCCTTGGAAACCGAATGTAGGTAGGTGCTAAAGCACTGACTGCCTTGGCCACTTCTGTTAGAGTTTTAGAGATACCAAGTTGTGACATTTTTGCTATAGAGGCAACCTCACTTTGAAAATTGCCTTTTGCAAAAAAATAAAAAGTAAAATATTGTGCTAGTCACTTGCACTATGACTGGGAATGCTCCATGAGTGTTTGTTGGCCTCTGTAATGTTGGTTGCAATTCTTGTGCTAACTGCATTATCATACTTTGTGGGAGTCTGTAATTATTTATCACTGTTTTGTTGTCAAAGCACTGGGTCTTCCAAATGTCTTTCCACCAACAAACATCACTGTTCCTCTTCTTGTGTAATTAATAAATGTAACGCCATTCTCGCAAATGGCTAATGTAATGTTATTGTTACCATTGACTTTCAAAAATGTTTTAAGTTAGGACACCAGTGGGGTTATCCTAATGTTAAGATACTTTAGGATTTTTTGACAAGTTAGGATGCTTCTGTAATACTCTTTTCCTCTCTAGTTAAGATAAGATAATGCACTTAGGAAATTCTGTAGGTTATAGGTTATTCTGTAATAGCTTTTTTCCTAAATGAGGTCCTAACTGAAATACATCATGCCAAGATTAAAGGACATTAGCCATGACCTCAGAGAAGCTATTTTTGCTAATTATCAATCTGGGGAGGGTTATAAGTCCATCTCCACACTATTCAATATTCTCCATTCTACAGTGAGAAGGACTGTTTATGAATGGAGAGCCTTCAAGACAGTTGGCAGGAGTGGGAAATTCTGTCCAAGATCAAACTGTTTAATGCTCAGGGATGTAAAGAAAAACCCAAGATCTACAACATGTGACCTGTTAGCACATTAAATGTTTATGTTCATGACAGCACAATCAGAAAAAGACTGAACAATATGGCTTTCATGGAAGGGTGGCTAGGAAAAAGCCCCTTCTCTCCAAAAAGAATATGGAAGTACGATTTAGATTTTGCAAAACTGCATCTGAACAAACCACAAAAGCTCTGGAACAGCTTCCTTTGGACTGATGAGTCCAAGGTGGAGATGTTTGGTCATCATGCACAGCACCATGTTTGGAAAAACATCAAAAACAGCTTATCATCATAAACACCTCATATCAGCTATCAAGCATGATGGTGGAGGAGTGATGATTAGGGCAGACTGATTATATCAGAATATTCTTGAGACAACTGTGAGGCTGGACCAAAATTGGGTCATGTAACAGGACAATGATCCCAAGCACACCAGCTGTTTGTTTAGGTTTAGGACTGGATTTCTATTATTAAAGACAGATTTTATTGAGTGATACAGGACACTGAAGAGATGACCTAGGTGTTGGTCCCAAATAGCCATAGGGAATTGCTTTTCCATTTGGCTAATCATAATTCTATGGCGGGACATTTAGGTCAAGAGAAATCTGAACTGTCTAATGGACTGTTTCTATTGGCTGGGCATTCACAGCAATGTGGTGTGCAGCATATAGGAAATGTTATCCGGTGAATTTGCCAGCCTCCCCAGAAGTGCCATTTCACTTTCTTCCATCAGTCAAGGTCACCATCAAAAGAATTGGGATGGACCTTGTCAGGCCATTGGAACAGTCTGCAATGGGCGCAACTCAGCATACAGTGCTGCAGAGGCACTCTTCAAAATAATCTCCTGAATCAGAATCCTGAAAGAGATTTTGACTGATCAGTGCACACACTGTGAACTATATGAATTATTAGGAATTTATTCGTAACTTCAACACTCGGATGACCTGGTTGAACGAGTAAATCAAATCCTGAAAAATATGATTTGAAAATTCATGCTTGGAATTGGTATATGTGGCTTGAACACCTATTATTTGCAGTACAAGAGCTCCTGCAAGCCTCCACTGTGTTCTCTCTCTGATTGAATTACTATATGGGTGCAAGCCTCATGGCATCTTAAACATTGTCAGAGAAATTGGGAGGAGGGCCCTTCAGAGAGTAAAAATTCACTACATTCTTGATCTGAGAGCAAAAGTTTGCTCTCATTGGGGAGTTTAATGCAGGCTCCAGACAGAAGAATGTCAATCCCAGCTGTACAATAGGTGTGCTTGGCTATGTGAGTTTTCACAGAGAGACAAAGTGCATATATTATTACCCACATCATGCTATAAATTACTCGCAAAAGTGGCAAAGGCCCTTTGAGGTCACAGGGCAAGTCAGGGATGTCGACTACGAGATAAGGTGAACAGATAGAGGAGGACATGGCAGACATACCCCCTCAATCTCCTTAAATCATGGAGAAACGTGGTCTCTATTGCTTTGCTGATGGTAGTTCTGGAAAGGGAGGAGGTGAGACTGTAAGTAAATCTAAAACGTTTGGCTCAATCCACTCTGGTTCCCTGTGGAGACTATATCTCAAGCCACTGAGGTTGCCAAGTTGCAAGTGGAATTTTCTCATGTGTTTTTGCCTCTGTCTGGTCGCACGAATCTCTTAGAACACCACATTGGGGGTGGTTTAATGCAGCCGGCCATATCATTTGCCTGATCTCAATAAACAAGTGGTGCGGGAGTAGCTCACAACCCTGCTCGATATGGGTGTCATCGAGGAGTTCCACAGTGTCTGGTCCAGTCCAGTGGTCTTGGTTCCCAAAGCAGATGGGTCGGTCTGATCTGTATGGACTTTATAAAAGTCAATGTGATGTATAAATTTAATGCATATCCATTAAATTTAATCCATATCCATGTGGCTTTCTTTTATTCGACACTGGATTTGACAATGGGATATTGGCAGACCCCCTTGACTCCCACATCTTGTGAGAAAACAGCCTTTTACAGTCTGTTTGGTTTACACCAATTTGTCACCACTGGCCCATATGCCATCTGCACCACTGCCTATTTAAATGACATTATTATCTATAATAATCACATGCAGTGGCACATTCTACATCTAAAGGCTGTTCTGAGATTTTTGAGATGGGCGGGACTCACAGCAAACCCAAACAAGTGTGCAATTGGACAGGTGGGGGTATCTGGGCTTCCACTTGTGCCATGGGAAGTTGTGTCCCCAAATTGATAAGACAGCAGTGATTGCGGCTTGCCTGAGACCCAAGACCAAAAGGAAGGTGACAGTTTCTGGGGCTGGCTGGCTATTATCATAGGTTTGTGTTGAAATATTTGGTTCCACCACATGTAGGATGCCAACACGGGGATCACTTGTTGGTATCTGGCCCTTCAGCCATTTAAGGTCGAGGTGGTCCACAGGCCGGGGGCATGGGTGGCCGTAGCAGATTTCCTTTCTTGGTGGGGGGAGAGTCAGTGGCAGGCTGGACGGCACTGATTGAATGGAGGGTGGAGTGAGTAGTAATGTTGAGGCTGCACCCGTGGGTGATTCTCCTAATGAGTTTTCTTTTTCAGTGAGAGGCAGTGAGGAGATAAAGAGGGGGAGAGAAGAGCCACAGGGGAGAGAGATGAGAAACATGGAATTGTGTGTGTGTGTGTGTGTGTGTGTGTGTGTGTGTGTGTGTGTGTGTGTGTGTGTGTGTGTGTGTGGGCGCACACTCGTGATTTTTGTAAATGAATATGAAACACAAGTTTTCATTTCATTAAAACCCTTCATTCCCCTGGTAACATAGGGAGTGTCACACTATGATATTCCAGATTGTTGTTAAGGTGTTGCTAGATGTATGCTGTGGTCTTTCAGGTGGTTCCTAGGGTGTAGAATGGCAAGACAATCCAAATTCCCCCATTCATTTGATAGGTTGTTGCTAGTTGATTGCTATGTTATTCCAGGTGATTCTTAGCATGGTGCTAGGTGGTGGCTAGGGAGTTTCTAGTTTGTTCCTATTCATATTCTAGGTGGTTGCTAGGGTGTTGCTAGCTGATAGCAATAATCTGTAATATAATAGCAAAGTTGTTGCGAGATGTTTGCTATTGTATTCCAGGTGGTTCCCAGGGTGTACATAAGTGAGCAATCCATTTTTAATTATTTTCAATGTATCTGAATTGAAAATAATGCAGTAAGTATGAAGGCCAAATTAATTTCAGTGTGAAAAAAAAATCTGAATTCAAACGTTTGCTATGCAGAAGCCACTAGATAAATCAAAAAAGCACACCATTCCTGATCAGGCTGAGCAATCGGTTGGTTTGCTCAAGAAAATGAATGATTCTGCACCTTAAGCATGTTCTTGGTGTTGCAAAGAGGTTGCTATGGCATTGTTAGGTAGTGCAGGTGGTTGCTAGAGTATTACTAGCTGGTTGCTAGGGTGTTTCAGCTCAATCAGACTTATGAGAAACCCTGACCCTACCCTACCAGTGACCACACTTCAACCTTAGCAAACAACCTCAGAATCCAGTCCTAAATAGCCTTTCAAGTTCTGAGTGAACCTGTCTAATAAGATAAGATACGAAAAGTGAATTTCCCCACTGTGGGATCAATAAAGTTTATCACAGCAGCTCACAGTTAAAGTGCAAGAAGAAAGAAAAAAACATATCATGTGTTATAGCTGTTAGAGTAAATCAAGCTCTTCCATACAATACAAGGTGGCAGAAAAAAAAAGAACTTTATGGTACAAATTGGTTTAGAAATAGGCAAGGAATCAGGGAAAAGAAAATAAATTTGTCTCTACCTCAAGGTTCTTGACATGTAGGTTAAAACATAAAATGCTTGGTGGTTGCTATGATATTCCAGCTGGTTGCGAGGGTCTTACTAGGTGGTTGATATTTTATCCCATGTGGTTGCTAGAGTGTGGCTAGTTGGTTGCTATGTTATTGAAGGAGGTTGCTAGGGTGTTTCTATGTGGCTGCTAGGATGTTACTAGATGGTAACTGGGCAGCATTTCACCTCCTGAAGAGGAGACTGAAGAGATAAACCCCCAAAACTAACAACAACTGAAAGAAGCAGCGCTATAAGCCTGGAGAAGCATCACAAAAGAAAAATGCAACAGTTTGATGTCAGGCTTGATGCAGTTATTGCAAGCAAGGGATATTACAACCAAATATTAAGTGTTATTCATTTTAATTTACTTTATGACTATCTGTTCCAATACTTTTGCTCACCTAGAAATTGTGTGGTCTGACACCAAAGGTGCCATGTTCTAAAACGTTGTTTAACACATATAGATAAATATCAAGAAATGAAAGCTGAAATGCTGATCTCTCATCTCATATTCATCTTTTGATCTCAAACCCAAATTACTGCAGTCAACGTTTACACCCAACACAACCTATTTTTTGAGGAATACATTGCTGCTCTCCATGATTTTCATCTAGCTCTGACACCTGCAGTAAGTTACACGTCGGAGTGGAGAAGTACTCTTTTATTCTTCACTCATTCTGTCGGTGAAGTTCATGTAAAAAGGAGTAACTGCTTAACCTTACCATGCTACTGTATTTAAAGTGGTTGCTATGGTGATGCAGTAAATCGTAGATTATTGTGAACTTTAGGTAGTGTTAGCTGCCATCACTTTGTTCTCTCACGTTGGTTTCCTAGTTATAATATCAGTACAATTAGCTAGCTTAGACATCTGAACGAGCAGCATACTGTATTGGAAAAGCTGCAAAGAATTCACAACTATGGGTCAGAACAGTTTACAGCAGAACAAGACATGGCTTTAGTACAGAACTGTTAGGTGTTCTGACAGGTCCGTGTTGGAACATATTTGCGCTTCATTTGCTCTTGACTTCCATGTACAGAACTGACAATCACCTCATTATCACCCTCCGATTATTCAAATTTACTGTGGAATCACTCCTATAAAATGCATTTAGCATTAGGAAATATACAGGGGAGATGTCAGTGTCAACAGAACTCGCACGGACACACACACACACTTTATGCATGCACACACACACACACACACACACACACACCTCTCATTTTCCTCTCTTACACACACACACACACACATACACACACACGACTCCTTCCCTTCTATCTGTCCCTATGTAGTAGTAGATTTTCTTAGTTAAGTAGTTTATTGGGTCTTCTTGTTTTCTGTGTTTCAATACATTCAATTTTATTAAACATTTTATTGCTATGTTGTGGTTATTACTTTCATGTGGTAAGAAGCCAAACTATTCAGAACTAGGCCTTCATTATTATTGCAGATAAAATTCATTTTTTAAAAAGAATTAGTTAGATTCATTTGCAAGTTTGTAATTTTGATTTCTAATTTAAATATTAAATAGAAAATAGAATAGAAGAGATATATTATGAGACTGATTACTAATGAGACTGATTTAATGATTATTTTATGAAGCTGACTAATTATGTTGGGAATAAAGCAGCTACGTATATTGCTGGTATTGTATTTCTAGTCCTTCCTGTATAAACAGACCTATTTCCCTTAAATTTATATTAAATTAATCTTTAATTAAATAAATAAACTCACACATGAATAGCAATTAGCTTTTGTGATATCAGAGTGACACCAAGCTTTTTATTTTAAATGCATGTAACCAGTGTTTACTGTACATAGGAAATGTCCACATCGCCATCAGGTGGTGCCAAATTGCCAACAGCATTTACGGAGGTTGAGTCTGTGTCTGCAAACAGTTTCAACGTTGGTCACATTTGTAGCTGAGTTCATTCGCATTTAGCTTCAGGAGAGATAGAGTAGAACAAATGATCATGATAATATTATTAGTCATAAATAATTAGTAGTTATTAATCATTAAGAGCAGTTCCCCTACCTGCACAGGCCTAAGCTTTGCCTAGCTGTAATTAATTTAGTTAATTAAAACTCTAAACTAAAAAGGGAATATTCTATGAGACTGATTTAACGAGAGCTTGCGTTTCTAGGGTTTGAGTGTAAACTCACCCATTTCCCCTACACTAGGTGGTTGCCAAGGTATTGCAGGTGGTTGTGTTTTAAGTAAACAGGTCAGCATTAAAACATCACTTACAAATTAGCACAAAGGTGCAGAATAAAAAAATTCACCTCAGTTAGACTTACAGTTCCTGAGAGACAGTTTTCTGAACCAAACTCCACCTCCTGCTGATAAACACACCAAAACTCAGCCCACATCCTCAGAACCTAGTTGTGAAGGGGCATTAGAAAGTCCATGCAAATCACATGAGGTTGAGTGAATTAGTCTCCTCCTTTTAGGATTGATTGTTAGGTGGCAGCCGTATTGTTCAGAATTCTCAACTTTTTGAAAATTATTCTCGGCTGAACTCTCCATTTCACACCAGATTTGTGAAGATAGGACTATCCTAGGAAAAAAAAACTAGGACTAAAAGTAGATGTCGTTTATCATACTAAAAATCAAAGTGGCCATTGCTAAATGCTCCAAATTGCAGATTGGTTCAGAATTAGCCAAGCAATCAGCGCAAAAATGAATTTTGTCTCTAGGCCTCATGGCTTGAGATACGGGCTAAAACAATAAAATGGTGCGCTATAATGCCACTAGGCAATCAGCCTCATCTCATCGTGTACAGACGATTGTGCTGAATTTCATGGACCTACAGGCCGTTCCAAAAGTACTGGAATGCCAGGGCCACTTCTATTGATTTTGCACTGAAGACAAACCCAGGGTAGAGTAGACATTCAAAGCTAATAAATGTTTCAACAATCAATCTAACATGCATCTAATATGATCTGTCATCTAATATTCATCATATGATCTCAAATGTATTCAGTGTACAGCAAAAACAAAAGAATGGGCCTTACTGTTCCAATACTTTCGGATGGGATTGTGTGCGTGACTCCCACTACAATGTGGTCACATTTATAGTTAATGTGTTTGTTTTATGTAATAACAGTAATTTTTGTTGCACCTGAGGAAAATAGCGCTAGCAGCCACTAGTGGTAATGGCAGCGCATTTACTAGGCAGAGCATTTTAGTACTAATTAAACAGTTCTCACTGCAACTCCTGTACATGTCATGCTAAGTGTCCTCTAGTTTAAGGCATCATGGCTAAGTGCTGCTGCATAATTAAGTGCAACCTCAGGTTAGAATGTTCGTTTGTTAAAAAAAAAATTAAAAAGCTTTAAAAGTGATTCTGAATATGTGCAGTATATGAGAGTATGCTGAAAGTACACATGATCTTCATGCAATAACATTAAACAGCTAATAGTGTTAAGTTATTGTCTGTTCTCACAATGGGACAGTATGATAGGTAAAGACCATGAGGCACTGGATTACATCTTAAATGCATTAACGGGGATTTATTCACAAGTGAATGTGTTTTGTATTTTATTTATTTTTTTAAAGCACACACTGATGTTATCTTGACTGCCTCAGGGCACTGAAAATACACTGACCTCAGAGAAAGAGTACAACAGACATCTGCAGAGAACTGGGACCAGACTGCAGCCACGTTTCTGTGCTTAATCGCTTGTGTCCTGAATGACAGGAAACTGTCGCCGCTACGCTGGTCCCTGTAACATACCTGTAATGTGACCTCTGGTAAAGGTGTCGCTATGGTGTTACTAGGTGGTTATATGGCTTTTCAGCTGATCACTGGGATGTTTTTGTGAATCCATTTCTGTAAAGCTGCTTTGTGACAATGTCCATTGATAAAAGTGCTATACAAATAAAACTGAATTGAATTGAATTGAATGTTCCTGCTTGGTTGATATGGTATCCTATGTGGTTGCTATGGTGTTACAAGGTGGTTGCTATGTTATCACAGGTAGTTATTAAGGCATTGCTAGATAGTTGCTATGACATTCCTTGTGGTTGTTAGGGTGTTGCTAGGTGGCTGCTATGTTATTCTAGGTTTTGCCAAAGTTGTTACTAGGTGGTTGCTATGGTATTCAGGTGGTTGCTAAGGTGTTGCTAAGTGGTTGCTATGTTATCCCACATGGTTGCTAGAGTGTTGCTAGGTTGGTCATAAGATATTCCAGGTAATTGTTAGGGCATTGCTATGTGGTTGCTATTACCCCCAATGGATCCTACGGTTGTTATGGTATTCTAGGTGGTTGCTAGGGTGTTACTAAGTCCTTGCCATTTTATCTCAGCTGGTTGAGAGTGTATGGCTGAGTGGTAGATGTAGCATTCCAGGTTGCCAGGGTGTTATTAATGTATTGCAGGTGGTTGCTATGGTGTTATTGGTTGGTTGCTACAATATTCCAGGTGGTTGCTATGGTGTTGTTGGGTGGTTGCTATTTTATCCCAGGTAGTTGATTGGGGGTTGCTAGGTAATTACTCTGGTATTCCATTTGGTTGCTATGGTCTTGCTAGATGGTTGCTATGATATTTCAGTCTAGATTGTTTTTATGTGGTTGCTAAGCTGTTGCTATGTAGTTGATATGGCATCTCAAGTGGGTGCTGCTGGTGGTATTACAGCTGGTTGCTAGCGTGTTGCTGGGCTATGGTATACTATGGTATTCCAAGTGGTTGCTAGGGTGTTACTAGCTGATTGGTAGGGTGCTACTAGGCATTTACTATGGGATAAGTAGTGGTTTCTAGGGTGTTGCTATGTTGTTCCTATGGTTTCCCAAATGGTTGATATGGTATCCAGAGTGGTTGCTAGGGTGTTCCAACTGGTTGCTAGAGTGTTAGTTAGCAGAACAATGCTGTTTTTCTTGCCTTCAGTGTATCTGAAACAGCCTCGAAGGCTGAGGACCAACAGACCATTCCCCGAGCATCGCCATGGAGATGTGCACTTTGCACTGCTATGTGGCAAACATAATGCTGATATTTTCCAAAAGCACACTATTGTTGTATAGAATCAACAATTAGGATCAATTTAAATTTTAATTAAAATTTTGGTCTGTGATAATGGCCATTTGTAAAAGCACTATATAAATAAGTATATAATATATATAAATATAATAAGTAAATAAAATTTAATTTAATTTAATTGAAAATAAACATTACACATCACAGTTAGCTCTCCAGCTTGTTGCTAATAAAGGACAGACACTGAGATGTCCATGTTTTTTCCGCATTATTATGTTAAAATATCGCATTATTATGACGTAAAGTCTAGGTGCGAACCGGAGCTGAAGCTCACAGTGCTCTCTTCTGCGCTCTCCATATCAGGCTCTGGGCCATTCATAGTTACCCTCCATAAACTACACTACCCAGGGGGCGCTACGCTCACCTGCTCCCGTTCTCTCCACAAGTCTCAGGACACATAACATTAATGCTATCTAATTATTGCTAATGTTAATGCTAGTCTAATTATTGTTAATGTTAATGCTAGTCCAATTAATGTTAATGCTAATCTAAGTAACATAACGTTAATGCTAGCATACAGATATTACATTATTAAATTATTATATATTACGATTCTATAAAACTAATAGTTTGGCAAGTGGTTGTCCTTTTGAGTAAATAAATTTGTTGTGAACATCAGCGATATCTCCTAGTATCTTTTATTTACTGTAGAAATTTAATATAACATATAATAATATAAGAATATAACGCTTGAGTAGACGTTGTACACGCCAGCATGTGAGGAGGGAGCGCGGCGCTGTCCCGCTGTAGGCGCCGGTTACACGGCCTGTAGTTACAAACACCCGCCTGTAGATGGCGCCAGAAGCGCGTTAATGGCACTAATACCAGGCATGACGTGGCACGTGCGATGTAGACAAATTGCACTTTCTCGTTATTTCCTATAATTTCTTCATTCTCCGTCTGACAGCTGCATATGATACGAAGTGTAATATGAATCAAAACACTGAAATGTTACTTTATGGATGCGTGTATATATGAAATGGATTTATATATAATGGCTGTGTGAACTTGGCATCTGAGAATATGTGCCCTTTAGATCAGGGGTGTCCAATCTTATCCACAAAGGGCTGGTGTGGGTGCAGGTTTTCATTCCAATCAACCAGGAGCCACACCTGATTCCACCTGTTTAATCAGTTGATCTTGGTTT
>JAKKZN010000018.1:18091426-18114904 GCA_033441825.1 Pangasius elongatus
GGTATGGCTTCTGCTTGGTTGGAATGAAAACCTGCACCCACACTGGCCCTTTCCGGATAAGATTGGACACCCCTGCTTTAGATAAATGCTATGGACTTTTGCAGCGGTGTCAGATATTTCACACAGTCTTTTTTATTTGTGAAACCTGATATATAACACTATACTTTCAACCTATAATAAAGGTTAATGAGTTTTAGCAGTTTGCAGTTGCCTTGCCTTTTATCTATTAAAGTATTTAAAAATTTATCATTCATAAAAGGCAACATAATAGGTTGTGAAAAATAAAACGCTGTAAAAAAATTTAAGTTGTGTTAAAAGGAAGTAATGAACAGTGAAACTGAAATTTACATGATGTTGCCCATACTCAATTCATGGATAAATATATGACTGCGGAATAAAATACAGCTCTAGTTATAAGATGTTAATACACTGCCAGTATGCGGAATTAAAAATTAAAAGTGCACAATTTATTCACTCAACCTGTTTTTGTTATTCTGAGGTCAATGACAGGAAGTGTGGTGGAAGAGACTAGAGCAGGCACTCTCTTCTCTTCAACTCTTTGCTTGATTTTCTGCACATCAACAATGATTAAAAAAATGTACTGTTCTCATTTTAATTCAAGAATGAACTATCATACACTATAGGTTTATAAATATGCATACACATAAATATACATGAAAGGAAATATACATGAAATTTTATTTCCTTCTGGTGTAGCTACTTAAAACATTCAGAGCTTTCAGGTTTGTATCTGCCCTGCAAAAACGACATATTAGCAATTGAAAATACTGTATCTTGAATATAGTTACATTTATTTAGTATTTCCGATTATAAGATTACAGTAAACCCAATATCATATTATTAAACGTATTACTAGACATTTCTTCTGATTAAAAAGCTTCATCATTGGGTTCTTTCTAGACATAAATGCTTAAAATTAGCAAAATCATCTGACAATAGAACAAGACTAATGGCCAATGCAGGAACCCTAGGCTTGAGATCAAGGTCTCTGGTAGAGAGACTGATTGCCTTATAAGCTCATCAAGCTTTACGAGTAAAGCTGTGATCTGTCCAGCCCGAATATAAATTAAAAAAACATTGATATGCTCATTTGCAGAGAGTTAAGGAATTAATGTCCCCAGCATGACGTGCAGCGAGCGCAGAGATGTTAAAGACAGCACTTCAAGCTATGGGAGTCATGGCAACAGGGTTTAAAAGGCCACAACACCAGATGAAAGGAGCCACAAGGAATGCAGACGGGACCACACTAGCTCCAGACAGAAGACATGACTGAGTACTCAGGGAAAAATGCAAAATGGAGCTAGAAGAACACAGAGTCTCAGCTACAGAAATGCAACACCAAATGTGGCAGGGACTAAAGACTATTACGGACTACAGAGGCAGATCCCATGCTGCGGTGAATGGCGACAAGTCCCAATGAACATAACCATTTTTATGCATGCTTTGACTCTAGCAACACTATTATTAGCACCTTTTGATCTCTGTGGTGATGAAGTGCTTTGAGACACTCATCAAGTACTTCTTCTTAATCTGCTTCTCTTTTCCCAGCACTCTAGAATCTCTCACATTTGCTTAACGATCAAATAGATTCACAGATGATGCCATCTCCTGTGTTCTGCACACCACCCTATCCCATCTCACCATGGGAAGGGGGAATCATGTAAGACTGCTGTTCACTAATTACAGTTTAGCCTTGAACACCATAATCCCTCTCAGGCTGTTCAGTAAGCACAGGCAAATGGGCCAGTGCTCCTCACTCTGCCACTGGGCTTTTTAACTGGAAGGCCATCGGTAGTGGAAGCAGATGGCCTCACCTCAACCACCCACACTCTCAACAATGAAGCTCCCCAAGGTTTGTGTTTTGAGCGCTCTGCTGTACTTTATATATCCACACACAAATCCAAAACCATTGCGAACTTTGGTGATCACCAAGCATAATGGGAAGGCCTATGCGGATGAAATGGAGAGGCTGTCCCAGGACTTTAGAAAGGAGTAACAGAGGACATACACAGCTCTTATGATCAATGGGACACTGGTGGAGTGAGTGACCAGCTTCAGCTTACCTTGGTATATACATCAGCAAGGTTCATGTCTCTTCATGTTAAAACCATAATACGGAAAGTGAGACACTTTGTCTTATCACTTGTCTATATCATCTCTGACAGCTGAGGACTATCAGTGCTTGGTATGGAAACTGCAGTGCTGAGGATTGCAAACCACTGCAGAGGGTGATGTTCTGCAAGACATTCACACCAGGCAGTGCAGGACCAGTGTAGTAAAGATCTCCAAGGACCCCCACACACCCCAACAACAGACTTTTCCAATGGCTGTTTTCTGGAAAGCACCTACACAACCACATAGTCAGAACTGACAAGAAGGGGCTTCTTCCCCAAGGCCATCATAACCCTGAAGTCCTGAACATTATTTCAGCAACCCTGAATACGATTGCTAACTGTACACACGCACTGAACCAGCACATAGCTTATACATGTGTTACACATGACACATAAGCACATCACTTTAGTGCATATACATATGTATATTCATACATTCATACATACATACATACATTTTCATTACGTTGCAGATGAAGGCATAAGTCTCCCCTCTGCAACTGCTCCATTGAAGCTTTATAACAAAATACCAGCAGCTTGAAATCACACTGTCTGCTAGATTTACAGTTACACTGTCAGCGAAATACAAACAGAATTCTGCCCAACAGAGATGCAAGAGCAAAGCCAACTGTCTGTACTGACTGTGGAAGTATTTTACTACTAGAAAAAAATGGCAATAGAAATCGTGTATGGACCATACGCTACACATGCCAGATGTGATGCAAGCAGTAAGTTAACATGTTGAGCTGTAACTATAGAGCTGAAAGATGCCAGTTTTAAGAGAACAGATGGTTCCTCCAATTCCACAGAAGTGAAGTCAATTCAGTATCTTATATCATATCAATTCAGTATCTTATCAGTATCTTTCCATTTAGCACCCAGGTTTTACACAAAAGGTATGAGAGTCTGCCTAGATTCCCTGCAATGCATCTGGATGTCTGGCTGCTGTTTGGGCCGTAGCCCCCCACCCCACCCCCCACCCCTTGTGACACACAGTGAAGAACTCCTGAATTCATATGCTCTAGGACTGAAAGTGAAATGAGAAGAGTGACATCTGTACAGATTGTACAGTTCATGAAGCCTTTCTGATGGCAATGTGTTTTGTCCAATCATAATAGCAAGTTTTTTTGCTTTAGTCAAGTAGAAGTGTCTCGTTCTATCCTAAATGTGTATGTGGCATAAACAAGTTTTGTTAAATGTCCCAAATGACTTCTGTATATAACAAAAACAAAAGAATTGGCATTGCCACTCCAATACCTTCAGAGGAGACTGTAAATTTGATCAGTTAACTCATAATCATCATGCCAATTTTTGCCAACATGGTAATGGTCGGATTTCACCGGATGAAATTACTAGTTATCTAATGACATACATTGGCTAATTAGTGCTTGTAGCATATCTACTTAGCCAATGGGCTAATGTTAGTTACTTTGTCAAAAAGTGAACCGTGAGCATGTCTTGCTTGGGTACTTGTAGCAACAAGTTTTGGACATAGGTTCCATAATTAACAGCATTATTGATGTGGCCAGTGTACTAGAACTTGGGTAAGAGTGGTTGTTCATGAAATTTCTCTGTTATCAGCTGGAGAATTGCAGAGGTTAGTTGTACTTTTATGGTCAGAAAATCTCCAAAACTACAATCTGACATCACCTACATCACCACAAGCCTCGACTCTCATCCAAAAACAAACTCAAGCATCTTCAGTTTGCCATACACTACTGGAACTTCAAATGGGATCGGGCTCTATGGTCTGATGAAACCAAAATAGAGCTTTTTGGCAATAAACACCAGAGGTAGGTTTGGCGCACACAGAGAGGTAGCCATATGGAAAAGTACCTCATGGTTCAATATGGTGGTGGCTCTTTAATGTTTTGGGGCTGTTTTTCTTCCAGAGGACCTGGACATTTTGTTAGGATCCATGGCATCATCGACTCTATCAAATATCAACAGATATTAACTGAACACCTGACTGCCTCTGCCAGGAAGCTTTAAATGGGCTGTGGTTGGATCTTCCAGCAGGACAATGATCCAAAACATACATCAAAATCAACACAAAAATGGTTTACTGACCACAATATCAAGGTCCTGCCATAACCATCCCAGTCCATGACATGAACCACATAGAAATTCTGTGGGGTGAACTGAAGAGGAGAGTCCACCAGCGTGGACCTTGAAATTTGAAGGATCCGGAGAGAGATTCTGTATGGAGGAAGGGTCTCAGATCCCTTGCCATGTGTTCTCCAACCTCATCAGGCATTATAGGAGAAGACTCAGAGCTGTTAGTTTGGAAAAGGAGGCAGCACAAAATATTGACTAAAAGGCTGCCAATAATTGTGCCACACATATATTTAAGTTTTTTTTTGTTTGTTTGTTTTTTTTTTTGATATATCTGTCTTGTGTTTGCAGTTGTTTGATATCCATGAAAGCAGAGTATTTTTGTGAATTTTTTGAACAAAAGATCAAAAGGTTAAACAATAAAGACAATTTTTCACAGCCTTCTTTGCTCATATTTACCAATGGTGCCAATATTAATGGAGGGCACTGTAAGTATCCTGCTCTTTTAAATGAATAGAAAACAATTGAGCAATAGAAAGCAAATGATCTGCTTATAGCTGCTGATCAGATCATTGTGCATAAGAATTCTGATTATACCACAGCATTGTTGAATGCTCGATTCTTATTAAAATTTAATTTATTTAGAATGTATGAAAGGAGTCTCCAGTGTCAGCACTTTGTAACAGTCAGAGGTAAAGTTGTAAGCTTGTTTTTAACTTTAATGTCTTTTTTTTTTTTTACAAGTCTTCAGGAGGGCTTTGGGGTTTCTCTGTACCATGATAAGAGAAAAGAGAAAGGCTGGCGAGGGAACGGCTTTTTATAAGTGTTATAACAACTGACAACAGGAACTAGCTTGTTTTGTGGATGTTCCGCAACATTAAAGGCAAATATAAACGAATAGAAAATATGTGTTTCTTTCTCTGATTAATAAAAATTGTAATTGTTGGTAAATTGCTGTGGTCACCCTGATGTAGATTATAGCAGCATTTTATAAGCCATTGTGTTTTATTCTTTACGTAAAGTGTAATTGTGAGTTATGTTGATTAGAGCAAATGAACACAAAAAGAGCCATAATGTTTTCATATAGCTGCATATCGAGTGACATCACAAATGTTAATCAGTTAAAACCAAAAACCACTCGGGTCTTGTACAAGGGCAAATATAAGGCATATGATAGCTGTGTTACGTATCGTCATATTTATATGATCATCAGCAACATGTTGGTGCATTTGTAAACAGGGTTGGGTTCGAGTTAATAAATTAGTAAGGTTAGGTATGCTGTGATATTCAATAAAATCAGTCTCTCTGATTCCTTTTAAGAGTTTGCACAGCCACATATGAACAAAATAGTGCCCTCTGTGTTCTAAGTTTATCACAAATCACATATTCTCCTTGTTTTTGTCAGTCAGCCCTGTGAAATGTTTTTCCTCTGTGGCTTGCTTCTACTAAACACTACTTCATCATCATGAAGCAGTTATGTACGTATGGACAACCGGACTGAAGTGATCACTAAGGATCTGTACTAATTGCACCAGGATCCTATATTTCCCTTAGGAATGTAGAATATTTAAGTTTATTTTAGCAGATAATAAACTTACCTTTAGTATGCTCTTCGTAGAAGATATGTTTCTTAAAAAGACACCAATCCCTGGCCCATGTTGATTTGAGAAATTCCACAGTGCAAATAGTAATGCTATAAGTAATAAAATGAATAGGGGATGGAAGAGAACTGAAGTGATTTGGAAGTGTGTGTGTATGTACTCCTGGAGACATCCAAGGCACAGCTCCTTTTATGGTGTAGAGTTATGTATGTGTGGCTGAGGCCCTGAGTACTGAGCTCTTACCATGAGTGTGTCCAGGCAGCACTGCACACCTAATCACACAGCCCTGATAAAATAACATACCTTAGCTTAAAATCAAGAATACATACGTGCTCAGTCATGCTTATGAGTAGCTGCAGTGTGTTGTGCGGAAAAAGCTGACATTAAAAAGAAATGAATGTATATGTCTAAGATCTTTGTGGTCAGTATATAAAGATACTGTATATGTTACCATGGCTGGCAGAAGTGTTTGGCTTTCTGTGTTTGTGCGGCGGCTGATTTTGAAGTCGCATGCATGTACATCCTAGCCTTTTCCCTGACATCCATTTCCCCATTTTTTTAATTCCATCTCTGACTCTTCCTGCAGACGCTCATGCTTGATCCTCTGCCAGAAAAACATTGTGTTGGAACGAGTTTTCAAAGTGTCACTGGACATTAAGTTTCAGCCTACTTACTCACACTTGGTGTATGTACTTCAGTCTCTCTCTCTCTCTCTCTCTCTCTCACTCCCTACCCCAAACTCTGTTGCCAAATTAAGTAGAATAAGTAGTAATAATAGTAGTGATAGTGTTTTAGAAAATGCAAATAAATAGACAAATGAATAATATAAACTACACAATTCTAATACGTATTCTAATCTCTATATACAGTACTTACTGTATATCAAATGACAGTAATATCTTTATATGTATGTGAGAATTTTGCATACATACATTGCACTATTGCAATATTGTTCTTTTATAATATACTAAAGAAAATTTAAGTAGTTCATTTTATGAAATTAAATGTGTGACAGTCATTCAGTTGTAAATGTTGGTGGGGTATAAGCAAAATAACACACTCCAGTGTAATAATTGCCAATAACCAATAATTCCCAATAATTGCAATATCTGTATTAAAATTAAAAAATAAAACATCAAGGTCAGGTGGCAGAGATGGCAACAGTTGTGGTGAATGCTTTTTATTAAAGATAAACACAAAAAACAAGTCCAAATGTACACATTTACATTTACATTTATGGCATTTGGCAGCTAAAACCTTTATCCAGAGCGACTTACAGAAGTCTCTATCAATAAATACATCCTGATACTGGTTCACACATTTTTGTTCACGGGCTAAGAATAGTATCAGTCTAAAAACTCTGTTGGTGAGGTAATATAGTAAGAAAAGCACACAGACAACAAAAGATTTTACTATTTTTTTAAAGTGATCATTTAAAAGCATATAGAAGGTACAGAGACAGGCACAAAGTCAGGCGATGAACAATCAGAATATCAGAGGTCGAGACAAAAATCACAATTGAGGTAAACAATCCAGAATCAAAACCATAAGCAGCAATCAGAAACAAGGCTTGGAATGTCAACTGAGAAACAGAGCTGAGCAGATACTTCGCAGTGAGTGTATGTTTGGATTGTGTTTATATAGAGGTGAGTGGTGGTGGAGTCCAGGTATGTGCAGTAAATCTGGTGACTGTCACGTGATGTGAATGTGATGATGTGCGAGTGTTGTAATGCCAGGTTTGTAGTTCATGGTGCATTCTTGGATATGGAGTTTGATGCTGACTCTGGTGTAGACATGGTGCAGTACTCGTAGTGGCCAGAGGAGGTACTAAAGGCTGTTTTCCGCTCATCCCCCTTCTGATGCAGATGAGATTATACGCACTGTACAGATCCAGTATGGTGAAAACTTTAGCATCTCTGTGTTGTTCCAGAGCAGACAAGACTAGAGATAGTGGTAGCAGTATTTAATGCTTTAATTGAGCCCTTGATAATCAGTACTGGGCCTGAGACCTCCTCCTTTCTTTTCCACAAGGAAAAGCTGTCAGATGCTGGAGACATGGATGGTCAGATATACCTTTGTGTGAGGGCTTCAGTGATATAGTCTTTCATGATTTGCTGGACATGTGCGATTTCAAGGGGGTGTGTGTGAATGTGGGGAGTCAGGATTTTCTATGGATGTAGAGGTGATCATTAGTGCAGGCACATGAAGACAAGATTTATGACACTGTGATCACCAAGTTATGAATTCTCTCTCAGTCAAGGAAATATGGGGATTATGTGTTTGAAGCCAAGGACAATGGACATGACAGTTACCAGAAGGGAGATGATTTCATGATGGAGGGCTCTGACCTGAAATTGAAGAGTTTTGGTGCAGTATGTTATTGATCCTCCTCCTATGGGGCCCCCATCTAGAGCCAGAATGTAAAGTGGGTTCTGGAGAGGGTGAAGGCAGTGCTTGAGCTTTAACGTGATGGTCCAGTTGATGAAGTTTCCAGCCTTACCAGAGTCAATCAATGGTGTAAAGGTAGAAACACCTTCTGAGTACCTTATCTGAATAGGAATCAGTAATGCTTGAGGAGATAGATGCTTGAGGTGGGCGATGTTTGGTGGGAGCCTGCTCCCTCAGTGGTAATGATGGATGTTAGACTGGACACACTGGGCACTGGGAAACTTGGTGTTGGTCATTGCTACAAGAAGCAAAGTCCCAAACTTTTCTGTCATTCATGTGCAAGAGCAGTGAGTTTGGCTTGGCCAATCTATATACTTTTGATGGGTCTCTTGTCAGGTAAGGCTTTCTCGGTTATTTTTGCGACTTGGCGATTACGAAGAGTTTAATGAGTGTGTCCAAGGATTTTTGTTCATTGTGACATGCAAGCTCAGTGAAAATATAGGGTCTTGGCGATATGCTGCATTGAGTACAGGCTCATTCCAGCTGCTGCCTGTAGTAAGTGTTCTGAATTCCTTCTATTTAAATGAAACCTACAAGACTATTACACAAAAAACCCATGCTGGGCAAACAAGGGAGAAAAAGGGTATTGGCCCAATGTGGGCTGACCCACAGTGCCCCTACTTGGGATTTGAGTAGGCATGACACTGTGCACTCTGCTCAGAGAAAACCCACACTGGGCCATTTTGGGATTTTCAAATGAAAACAACAGGAAATGAAATATTTCATGCAAGATAGTTTGGTGTGAGATGGATTACACTGTGAAAACTGTCAGTGTCTCCACTGATGGAACAGCATCGATGACAGGCCCTGCAAAGGGGTTCATGAGTAGGGTGAAAGAGAAAAAACTCAACGTCCTGGTATGCAGTGCTTTTTGCACCAAGAGGCACTTGTTGCAAAATGTTTTTTACCACAAGCGCTTTTGGATGTGCTGGATAATGCAATGAGCATTATTAACTCAAGCATGGGTTACTGAATAGCTCTCCCCGTCACAGGCCCAGGGGCCCAAGGAGTCAGGGGGCCCTGAAGCTAGAACCTCCTTGTAAAATTGCTCTTATCAACTACCCAGAGTCAAAGTGCCAATAGTCTCTGAAAAACTGAAGAAATACAGGTAACTCTGAAGATGTCACAAGCTCTTGTGGTCTGTCTCACCTGTAATTGCAGAAATGTGATCAGATTTTCATCTAAGTCCTAAAATTAGATAAAGAGAACCCAGTTAAACAAATGACAGAAAAACATTATAGTTTTTACATTTATTTATTGAGCAAAATTAGCGAACATTAAATACCTTTGTCAGAAAAAGTATGTGAACCCCTATGTATGAGTTAAGTATGAGGTTAATGAAGTCAGGATTCAAATTGTAAAGGGTTCACAAACTTTCTAATAGCACTGTATATACTGCATGTATGTATGTATTTATGAATTTATTTATTTATTTACATTTTGGCCATATACAGCTAAGCCAAGGGTGTCAATTTTTTAAGCCCCTGAAGGACCATAATCTAAGTCTAATCATTTTTAAACTCATTTTCCATATTCTACCAATTAACCTAGGCTCTAAAATTAGAATAGGACATTTCAAGGATAAAGACCTAACCCTGAGAGAAACTATTTAAATACTATATGCACTATAACAGCTGTTAAATGTTGAATGCATTCTTTTTTCCAGTGGAAAAACAGCTCCTCTGGTGAGAAACAGGCTTAATCAACTGGGATCATGTATTTTCTCTGTTTCTGTCTGAAAGCTCCTAGCCAGACAGCTACAATATAATCCTAGAGATATCAAGGTGGGAGCTGATAAAGTAGCCTACTGGAGGTTTACTGCAGTAAGAGGAAAAGAAAGTAGATCAAGATTTACTGTATAAGGCATAATATTCCCCTATTATTGGTGTTATTTTTAATCATTTCAGAGGAACTGTCTTAAAGGTCCTTTAAAGTTGTTAGACAGTATACTGTGCCTTGAAATGATCACACAATCATCATTTTATTCTGTATGTGTACACATCACACTGAAAGCAATTCCTGCCTTTTGTGCGTCTGTGCCCATTCTCTCATAATCTGTCCCTGTGTTAACTGTAAAAGCAAGAACACGGTCCTCTGGGACTAAAAACCGAAGGAATGACTCCTGCCGTGACTCTACTCGGAAGCGTGAACATGCATTTCTTGACACACCTTTTCAAAAAGTCAGGAGTTGTGTTTGAATTGGTGCATCTCAAACAATACATGTTGTGTTAGAGGAAAATAACCCATGCTGGGGTGGTGTGATATTGCCCAACAGAATGCAGAAGCAGCAGCTGTGCAAGAGTCATTGTTCATGCACTGCTTTTGTACAGTTAGAGGATTTAACACGACATTCACTAGATGCCATCAGAGCCAAAACATCCCTGTGCATCAGGTTTCCAAGTTAAACTGTAAAATGTTCAGCGATTTCATGCTCAGTGATTTTAAACACAGTTACGAGCGCTGTCTCTCTCTCTCTCTACTTTACTGCAGTCATGATGGTTATCATGAGCTGCATCTCAAATTGAAAACACTGACTTTATATTCAAAAGTATTCACTAATCTACAAACTCCAAAACGCTGGTATGCAAAACAGAGCTTTGGGTAGGTTTTAAGGTGATGCGAGGTTTTTAAAACTCAAACACTAACTGTTGTTGAATTTGCACACTAGTACAGAATGTCAGGAGAGTGAAAAGAATGAAACAGCACATACATTATTAACTGGCATTTGAATGTGCCTCCACATATCTTTTCTAAATAGTCACACATCTGTCTTGGTAGTGAGAGCAATATTTCTAATAATAATATGTAAAATTAATGAATAAAACAAAGCAGGAGACATGAGTTTGGGAACGCCTGGTTTAACCAGTAGGTTGTAATTCTAACTCATTAGCATACCGGATGCAGAAATATATAAATGCAAAGATGAATAAATGCCTCTATTTCTTTGTTTATGCATTAATTTGTGTCCTACATTAATGACATTAGTCATTTATGTATTTTCCAATTTAAAATATTTATTTTAATGATTTTTTTTATAAAGTACCTTATTTGATCTTTGACATTTTTTTCAGTTTTCAAAATTGTAAACTTGAAAACAATTCAATAAATGTATATTCATTTAATAAATGTATAATAGTTAGTAATAAGCATTAACTATAACCAGTTGCTTAATTAAAACATTAGGAGGACCTCAAAGAGAGCGATTATTAGTAATTGATAATGGTTAACAATTAAATATTTATTAAACACCTCTATGCATTTATGAAGTGTTCATTTCATTAATACAAACCTGCGTTAAAAAGCTATTGCGGACCAGATCTAAACACAAGGGCTTAAAGGACTGTACAATTTCACATCATTCCAGGACAATTTCAATATTTAATTTTATAAACTTCTTGAAATCAAAATTAGAGTACATTCTTACCATTGTGTTAATAGTGTATTATGATGAGGGACTATTTGTCTAAATATTTTTTTATGTAAAGTCAATTGTTTGACATGAGATAAAATCATAAGGTAGAATATGCCAACTTTATTGATTTCAGAGATAAAAAATATACTGGAGACTTCCAAGAACAAAAACTTCCAATAAAATTTTGAAAAGACCAAATGCCAAATCATATTAATCCATGGGCAATAGTTACACATGGTACTCATACAAAACTAGATTAAGCAGTTTAATTTGAAAACATAATCCAGTTTTATGAATTAATACTGTATCAAGACAATTAGTGTTTATTTTCAATACTAACTACTCACTTAATCCTCTACGATGGACTAGCTTGGGGCAGTACACTAAATACAACTAAATTCAAGAGCGCATGTGATGAAAAAATAATGTTCCAAAATATTACACATCTCAAAAGCATGAGGAAGTGCACTCAGAACAGTGATGAAGGTTTTCTCTCAGGTGCGATGCTGGCACCTCAGACAGTAGGTTCCGGTTGGCGAACCACCTCATCTAGTTCTGAGATAAAGTGTCGCAGATCCTCAAGACATCGCTCACGAATCTCACTAAGGTTTTCTTTCAAAGGGTTCTGCAGGTGCTTCTCCAGACTAGGGTCCTTGGCCACGAGCATCTTCACCACCATCCCAAACGTCTCACAGTCTTGGCGGTACACCTGAACATCACATCAGTAAGCATGCATTATCGTGTAGTCAAATACACAACACCTTTAAGATACACTGACAATTTGTGTATATAACAGACAGGCAAACAAACTTACATTTTCACATTCACTGTTAAGAAATTGTAAATTGTATCTAGAATTATAGATTCTCTAAAACTGGACAGCTGAAGACTGGAAAAAGACCAGCTGACTTTTTTTTTCCTAATGTTTTTTTTTCCCAAATGTTCAGTGTGGATGAATCTGTGCCCAGAATCTGCTGTTGTAGCTCATCCCCCTCGAGGTTTGATGTTTTATGTATGCTGAGATGCTTTTCTGCTCACCACGGGTGTGGGGGTTTCCACCCACAGAATTGTCTGTTGTGTGTGAAAATTTTTAGAATTGCACATGAAATTAAACTTTTGTGAAACCTCACTGTTGGAATAATTTGTGTACAAATTTAATTTGCACATTCACGTTTTTAGAACTGCTAAATTTTTCTACACATCTGCAGATTATATCGGCACACACTTTTTCTGGTAAACATTCACAAACAAATTTACATGGTCGAACATTTAAATGTACATTAATTTTCACACACACACACACACACACACACACACACACACACACACACACACACACACACACACACACACACACACACACGACTTCTTAATCCCTTACTTGTCTTTGCTCTTAGCTGCCCCAGCTCCTGCCCCTTTAATAGTGGAATAAAAATGATCCAAAATTTTCCCCTGTCAGCTGACCATCTGGTTGTATTTGGGCAGGTCATGTCTGACATGAACAGAATTAAAGCCTCTTTGAATCAAAAGTACGGAGTTTAAAGTTTCTGTTCAGCTAGTGAGTGCTGTGCATCACTTGTGTTAACATCGAGAGGAACATAAACTCAAAAATTCTCGAGGAGAGTAAAATAGCTTATCCTCCTCAACCTTTCAGCAGCGTTTGACACAGTGAACCACAAGACTCTCGTCCACCCACATGAGCCTAGGATTTCATAGCATGGCAATGGTTTGCTGCATACCTGGAAGGTCAGTCATATCAGGTGAGGGAATCCACAGCTGCTCCATGCAGACGCTACACTGGTGTTCGACAAGGCTGATTCATTCCCATCTCAGGATCTTGCAATCTCCCTGGAGAACTCACTGATCCTGTCTTCGGTTACTGCACGCAACCTTGGGGTAACCATGGACAATCACCTGTCCTTCTCCTCTCACATCGCTAATCTGACACGCTCATTTCGATTTCTCCTTTATAACATCAGAAGAATTCGTCGATTTCTATACACACAGGCTACACAGGTGCTTGTTCAGTCTCTTGTCATTTTGAGACTGGACTACTGCAACTCACTCCTGGCAGGTCTGCTCCTGAGCACCATTCGTCCTCTGCAACTGATCCAGAATGCAGCTGGTGTAACTGGTTTTCAACCATCCTAAGTTCTCCCACACCACCCCATTGCTGCGCTCCCTCCACTGGCTTCCTGTAGCTGCTGCATCAGATTTAAAACACTGATGCTCACCTACAAAGCCAAAAATGGACCAGCACCCACCTACTTTAAAACATTCATCACAACGCACTCTACACCACGCTCCCACCAAACATCTAGCACTGCTTGACTGCTCCCACTGTCTCTCAGGGTACAAGGGAGATCTTCTCTGTTCTGGCACTGAGGTGGTGGAATGAACTTCCCCTAGATGTCTGAACAGCTGAGCCATTTCCAGTCTTCAAACGACGTCTAGGGACCTACCTATTCCTGACCTAGTGAATCAGTACCAGGATGTATTTATTGATAGAGACTTCAAAGCACTTCTGTAAGTCACTCTGGACAAGGGAATCTTCCAAATGCCATAAATGTAAAAATGTAAATATAAATGCAAATAAGTAAGTTTAATTCATCCATTTTGTTGGCCAGGAGTGTGCATGTTGGATATCCACAGGCCAATTGGTTATCTCATTAAAATGGCAGCTGTAAAGGGGTGGGATATATTATGCAGCAACTGAACAGTTAGTTCTCGAAATTGATGTGCTGGAAGCAGGAAAAATGGGCAAGGGTAAGGATCTGAGCGACTCTGACAAGGGCCAAACTGTGATGTCTAGACGACTGGGTCAGAGCATCTCCAAAACAGCAGGTCTTGTGGGGTGTTCCTGGTGTGCAGTGGTTAGTACCTACCAAAAGTGGTCCAAGGAAGGACAATTGGTGACCCAGCGGCAGGGTCATGGGCTCTCAAGGCTCACTGATGTGTGTGGGGAGTGAAGGCCGTCTGGTTCGATCCCACAGAAGAGCTGCTGTAGCACAAACTGCTGAAAAAGTGAACGCTGCTCTGATAGAAAGGAGTCAGAAGAAGGTGTCCTGGTCTGATGAACCACGTTTTCTTTTACATCATGTGGATGGCCGGGTGCGTGTGCATCGCTTACCTGGGGAAGAGATGGCACCAGGATGCACTATGGGAAGAAGAAAAGCCGGCGCAGACAGTATGATGGTCTGGACAATCTTCTTCTGGGAAACCTCGGGTCTTGGCATTCATGTGGATGTTACTTTGACACGTACCACCTACCTAAACATTGCTGTAGACCAAGTACACCCCTTCATGGCAACGGTGTTCCCTAATGGCAGTGGCCTCTTTCAGCAGGATAATGATTCCTGCCACACTGCAGAAACTGTTCAGAAATGGTTTGAGGAACATGACAAAGAATTCAAGGTGTTGACTTGGCCTCCAAATTCCCCAGATCTCAATCCGATCGAGCATCTGTGGGACAAACAAGTCCATGGAGGCCCCACTTCCCAACTTACAGGGCTTAAAGGATCTGCTGCTGATGTCTTGGTGCCAGATACCACACCTTCAGAGGTCTTGTGGAGTTCAGGCCTCGACGGGTCAGAGCTGTTTTAGTGGCACAATACACAATATTAGGCAGGTTGTGGCTGATTGGCGTAGGTTACCAGCCTCAGTTAATGTTCACATCAAACATCAGAATGGGAAAAATGTGTTGGGATTTTTACACACAGAAGTCTATAGAGTTATACAGAACAGTGTGAAAAGCAACTAAACAGGTGGAAACACCTTGTGATGAGTCAGGAGAGAATGGCCAGACTGATTGGAGCTGACAGAAAGGCTGCATTAACTCTTTACAACCATGGTGAGCAGAACAACACGTTAAACCTTGAGCTGGATGGGCTCAGCAGATGACCACTTCTGTCAGCCAAGAACAAGAATCTGAGGCTACAGTGGGCACAGAAGATTGGATAACGACCAGGTGACATTTTCCAATCTTCAACCGTCCAGTTCAGTATTAGTAATTTTAGCCTCTTTAATTTGACTCACACAGTGGGCTAGCTAATAAAAAATGAAAAATAATTACCCCTGATCATTACAAAATGCTATAAAATGCTAAAAATGCAGATGCCATAAAATAAAGATATTCAGTCCAACCTTCTCTATTTCTCGGGCTTTGGCTGCAATAGCTTGAGATCGCCGTTCATGGAAGTCATCTGCAATGGTAGTGGCTTCATCTGTAGGAGCCAGAGGTTCATCTGATTGACGCTCTATCACTGGCATTTCTTCCTGTGCAGCATACAAAGTTTTCTCATTTTACATAACAACATGGCTCACAATGATCCATATAATCATTGATTTGTTACACACTATAATATTCACAGTTACATTTACACAATTATTTATTGTTTCTCCTGAAGAAATATGAGCTAAAACCTGCAAATATGAGTAATACAAATGTGTGCAGTATTCATGCGGTGATATCCAGAAGAATTAAATATTCTGTTTGTTGAGAATATTCAGAGTATTCAAGATGTTGGTATGCCTGTATACCCTGGGAGCAGAGTTTAGTTTCATTTTAATACAGCCGCACAAGGTAGGTAGTTCATAAAAAAAAAGACTTCTCTTGCAAAAACAAAATCTGGAAATACTGATATGCAGGATATGCACAGATGGACAGAGCAATGTTTAAAAAAAAAAAAAAAAGAACTGGGGTTTAATTGACTAAGACATAGCTCATCTTAAAATAGACACATGATGGTTGAAAATATGGCCACTGCATGCCAATCAGTGTTAGTAATTAAAAAAAAAAACAAAAAAAAAACTTGAAAGATGTGTTCAAGACTGAGGAGTGTTCATTTGTAGAGGACAGGGTAAGATTCAAATACGTGTTCCTCAGGAATCGTAAGTCCCATCAAGTTAAAATTTGGAATACTAATTTATATGTAAATTTGGAATGACTACTTGATTACCTATAAAACATGGCCAGCAACAGGCAATAAGATTTCAACAGGCATTTGATGGTTCGAACCGAGCTACCGTTAGCACAAAAAGTAGTATCTCAGCACAGCTCTGGCATCAGCCACAAATTCAGGTATCGACTTGGTGTAATGGCTGGCTGAGGCACACAGAAGACTGAAGAGCGCGTCACAACCATCTATACACTCTGTTGAAGCAGAGAGGCCCACCTAGTGACCACCCTCCACATACGACTAAAGGGATCACAGTGACCTCTATAATGGAAGCCCAGACGGAGCTGTAACTTGGTCAACAGTTATTGGTGTTTATCTGTTTCTGTATCTATTTAACGTTTAGAGGTCATGTGTTCAAGTGCCGCAGGTCCAGGATAGTAGCATGTTTGAGTGGCATGTATTATTTGCATTAGCAACTGTGGCTGGCTAAGCTAAAATAGTACCTAAATACCCCATGAACAGTTCCTCAATGGATGGATTAAGGGTAAACACAAGGTTCAGCCTTGAAAGTTACTTATGTCATTCAGGCAAGATGCTACTTACTTTAGAAGCTGACACTGAACTATGTGGTGATCCATCTCGGGACACGCTGACAGAGGGCCCTGGGGCTCTGTCCCTGTCTATAAGGGAAAAAGAAATATATAATTGAAAAAAAAAATGTGATTAAGGGGCTGTTTTGCTTGAACATTAATTAAAATCCTCAGGGAAGCCATAAATGTTTCCATTTGGTGAGTTTGCTTCCCACACTCCTATTTTACTATTTATCTATAACAGTCGTGGCTCATGTATAGGGGCAGTTGTGGTAGAGTGCAGCCATTTATCATGTTTTATACCAGATAATCAGATTTGATTCATTCAAATCATACATTTTCACAAAAAAGCAAGTCTAAGATATATTGCAAAGATCTGAATAATATGGGGTAATGTCCATGCACCGGGAATGTGCATTAAACACCTCTTTCATATGCCGAGAAAGGCAGAGGAAAATGTCTCCCCTGTGGTTTTTGAGATGTAGGTGGGCTAGAAATCTTCCTGAAACCAGTCAACCCCATGATATTACTTTGAACAGAGTTAAACAAAGGTTTGTGTAAAACAGCTCAAAATGAGCTGCTAGGCTGTACACTAGATGACTATATTTTGTTGAATCTTAGCTACCTATTATGGGGTTGCTCACTTTTTAACTCTCACTATCTAGAGTGTTGAGTGTCCTCTATATAGTGTGATAGCCTCTCAAACTATCTTTGGCTGTATCATTAGTTATGTTGTCCTGTCCCACCAAAATGTATGGTCACTGCTGATCTACACATAGTGGAATTAAACACATGTAGAATCAATGAAAGTTGGGTGTGTCCTGTAATAAGACAACAACCAAACCAGAAGGCAAAATAAACAGAGAAATAGTAGTTTTGTTCTGTTCAGGACATGACATCTACTAGCAGTATAAGAAATATGTCAAGAACAATGGGCAAGATTAGCCAAGACATTTGGTAGAGGTAGAAGATTTAATGTAGAAGAATAAACAGAGTATAGAAGACTTGAAAGGATCTGGTAATTTTAAAAAGGAAAAGAGTGGGAATTAAATTATTAGACAATACTTACATTACATTCAGAGAAGAATGCGCAGATATGCGCAGATAAATATATATATATATATATATATATACTTGTGATAATGCAGGAACATATTCGATACTGAAAACATTAAATGCTTTCTTATAAATGTTGCTGTGTCTTATTTTGTGGGAAAAGTGTCTTCTCATTTTTTTCATTAGCATATGCAAACATCTGCATTCAAGTGTAGCCTAGAACAATCTAGAGAGAGAAGACAGAGTTTACTTTTTCCCAGAGGAGGCTGGTACGTGTGGCTCTTGCCCCGGTCTGGAGAGTAGCTCCGGCTACTAATGCTGGATCCGGAGCGGCTGTGAGGGGAAGGAGACACGTCCTGCCGAGTAGGAGAGCAGTCGTGGCCTGGAGGAAAGGGCGCTTTACGCCGCAGACCTTCCCTCTCCTCCCTGTGGGGAAGAAGCAGGTACATACAGCAGTGAAAACTAGCAAATGGAAATTTTGTACAAAGACAATAAAAGGGAACATTAAGGGCCTTTACAACATTTCCTCTCACCACATTACAGTTAAGACTGTTAATGAGGCCAATACCAACAGTTTATACTGAAGACCAAGATATCTCTATGAGTGCAAAATGTACAAGTAATGTAAAAGTAAATGTAAGAGTACCATCATGCAATGCATTTTCATAAATTAAAGCAGGTTTCCTAAACAGTTCTTTCACCAAGTAGCTAAAATCTCATATTACAACACACCATAAAAATCTACCTACGAAGAGCAGACTAGTTCACTGTTACACATGATAATACACTCATGTAGAGATTTCAGAGATGTGAATGTAGTGTATGTAGGATTTATTCCAGAAATTGCACACATTAGTATTCAGACCCTGTTATACTTATTTCAGTGTAGAGTACAGCAACTATGTAGCACTGAGGCAGGTTTTAGCACAACCATATAAACTCACTCAGCCTAACTGGAAAAGAAACAAACTGAGCGCTGATAAACAAAGCCTCTGGTGGGGGCAATAACAACGTCAATGCATGCTACACCTGGCCGACATTAGGCCTAAAAACAATGCAGAAAAATGAAGCCAAAGAAGAATAAAGACAACAAGGGGCTTACAAATAATGAAGAATAAGATGACACATTTAACAGAACGAATACAATTAGCTTTAGTGCCAAACTCAGTGGCACAGACAATGGCAATGTTGCATGATGGGAGAATAGATCACAACCCTAACCCTGCTTATAGGCCTTGGGAATAGAGGTCTTGTCACGCTTCGTCATTCAATCATTTTTTGATAGGGTCAGTTCTTCGCTTGCATGCTACACACTCTGTTCACACAGAGGCCACTGTTTTACCATGGTTCTTCAGTTCAGTGTTTCCCAAATGGTGTGTCATCAGCCGAGGTCAGGCGTGCCGTATGAAAAATGCTTCGGACACTTGAAAAATGTCAAATTAAACATACAGTAAAGCACAAATTCCAATCACAAAAGCCAATAAATGTCATTAAAATGCAAATTGCCTAATTAAACACCTACTGTAACATTTATTTGATGCTGGCATGTCACAGGTCAGAGCGCTAAGCCATGTCATGCAGTTTATTTGTTGTTGTAGCTGCAGACGCCAAAAAATGAGTGCATTAGTGGAGATGATTTCAGACGAGGAGTGATGTCCAAAACTTGCAGACTTGGCTGCTGTTTTGAGACTTCTCCACAAACTGCAGGGTGTTTATTCTTGATCTTTTTGAGTGGTGTGCCATAAGATTCTGGAAATATGGAATGTGTTCTGCGAAGGGAAAAGGTTGGGAAATGCTGCTTCAGGCTTCTGCTGCATTAAAGTGATTCAAAGGGAAAGAGAACTGGAGAAATGCTCTGAATATAAAAACTCCTCATGTGTGAAGACATCTTTTCAAAGTGGTGGCTGAGTGCTTATCCCTTGGAGAAATTAAAAAAGAATTCAAGTCACTCTAATTACAGTTTACAGTGAACGGGTCCAATTATCCAATTTCAGAAACCTTTTTGTGTGGCCCTTGTTACGACCTAAATGTACTTAATGACATTTTAACTGCTATGTCTTTTTATATCCATTACCTGATTTGTGCAGTTCACCCAACTCTTTTGTGTTACAAGTATTGTTATTTGCCATGAATATTGGAACACAAAATAATATAATAATTAATATTTATACCCCAGTGAAACAAGTCAACACTGGGACTGAGAGCAAACAAAAAAAAAAGTTTTTGCAAAAATGTATTTTAAATATTCCTTAGTGGTCTATATTTTGGCATCTATATTTTGGAAAGAAAAAAAAAAATCATATATATATATATATATATATATATATATAAATAATGCCATAAGATATATATATATATATATATATATATATATATATATATATATATATATATATATAAAAGAGTTCTAATGAGAATGACATCAGAACTTAATCAAAATCGATAATTTTTTTTTTTTTTTTTACTTGTAATATTTATTTTATATCTAGCATTTGTTTTGCACATTTTTATGAAGGGTGTTTGAATGTTAATGCTTTAATTTTGTTTCATTAATGTTAATTTAATAAAAGTTAACTGTATTAGCTACCATTTATAAGATAAGCAGTGCTTCGTCCTCTGCCTTCTACATTCTCAACCTAGGAAGTCCTGCTGCTTGCTGTTGGAAGAAACCCACTCTAGATACATCAGGCAACTACTGACTCACATCACTTCTCTCTTTTCTTTCTAAAATTCTTGAACATGCTGTATACAATCAGCTGCCTCTCTATCTTACCCTGAAACAGTCAGGCTTCACAGTGGCACACTCCACAGAAAGCACCCTTATGAGTAGCTTCATGCCACAGGATCAGCCAAACGGTCATCGGTTCTCATCCTCCTCGACTTGTCAGCTTCAGCACAATCATAAGATTCTCCTATTCCTCTTCATGAGTCTTGGAATTCATGGCAGAGCACTGCAGTGGGTTGCTTCCTACCTACACTATATTTCAGAATTATACATGCACGCTAATACACCTGAGCACAGTTTTATACTCTCTGTACAGATGGACAAACAATTCTGTAACTAGCCACCTGGGCAGGTGAATGCTCCAAAGTGCTGCCCAGACTACTGCAGTGTAGCTGTGTTCAGAATCAGCACAAAGACAGGGTTGTGCCGAATTCCGAGGCCCTGGCAGAATCCTCCATATGCTTCATATGCTCCAGAGTACGCATACTGATGCTGAATATTTAGTCAGGATTTCTGCTGTTTCTGTTAAAAATCTAGAGACAAACTACAGAGATTCTGAATTAAGTGTGAATTAATTGAGGTGAAAAACAAGTTGTTTGACATGAACACATGAAAAAAAGATCTACACTGCACCCAAGTGATCATGGACACTAAGCACCTCATGCGTATAGCGGCGGAAGGGTAGAGCAGCAAAAGGGTACAGCAGCAGAAGGGTAGAGCGGCAGAAGGGTAGAGCGGCGGATGGGTACAGCGGCAGAAGGCTACAGCGGCGGAAGGGTACAGCGACGGATGGGTAGAGCGGCAGAAGGGTACAGCAGTGGATGGGTATAGCGGCGGAAGGGCACAGCAGCAGAAGGCTACAGCGGCGGAAGGGTACAGCAGTGGATGGGTAGAGCGGCAGAAGGGTACAGCAGGGGACGGGTAGAGCGGCAGAAGGGTACAGTGGCGGATGGGTATAGCGGCGGATGGGTACAGCGGCAGAAGGGTACAGCAGCGGATGGGTACAGCGGCGGAAGGGTACAGCGGCAGAAGGGTACAGCGGCAGAAGGGTACAGCAGCGGATGGGTACAGTGGCAGAAGGGTACAGCAGGGGATGGGTACAGCGACAGAAGGGTACAGCGGCAGAAGAGTACAGCGGCAGAAGAGTACAGCGGCGGAAGGGTACAGCAGCAGAAGGCTACAGCGGCGGAAGGGTACAGCGGCGGATGGGTAGAACGGCAGAAGGGTACAGCAGGGGATGGGTACAGCGGTAGAAGGGTACAGCTCTGCGCAACTCTGCACAGAATAAAATGGGTGGAAAAGAGGGCTTCTCCACTATATACTACACCATATAAATGGCCAAAAGTTTATGGACACCTAACCATCACACCCTTACAGTTGGAGTCATAAGTTTACATACGGCTTGCAGAATCTGCAAAATGTAAACAAACAAACAAACAAATAAATAAATAAGAGGGGTCATAAAAATCACAATCTCATCATAAAATTTTTTTTTTTTTTTTTAGTTCTGCCCTGAATAAGTTGTTTCACTTAAGGGACGTTTACATCCACATACTTTTCCAGTATTTTCTGCGTATTTGACTCATTTTCAGAAGATGCTGGAAAAGCAGAGAATGTGAAGGACCTGGATTTTACTGAAGAACAGTGTGCAGTTTAACTGCTCAGGACAAACAAGGGTGTCATGAACAACTATCACAAAACATAAAAACAATCGCTGATGATCAGGTAACACACACAAGATTAAGAATCGAGCGTATGTGAACTTATGAACTGGTTCATTTGTGTAAATTCAGTTACTATTGTACTAACCCTAACCCTAAACCTGGCCAGCAGGAGCCATCTCTGCTCTTCAGGACTGTTTTGAACACACTGGCCGGCACGTGTTCAGGGAAGCGGCAACTGATGGCGACTTCACCGACTTGGAGGAATACTTGACATCAGTGACCAGCTATATCAGCAAGTGCATTGATGACGTCAGGACCATCACCTCACGCTCCAACCAGAAGCCGTGGATGACTGCAGAGGTGCGTGCACTACTGAGGACCCGAGACTTTGCCTTCAGAGCAGGAGACAAGGTGTCCCTAAGAACAGCGAGAACCAAACTGTCCCGGGCCATCAGAGAGGCAAAGCGCGGACATGCTCAGAGAATCCACAGCCACTTCAAGACCAGCAGAGACACACGGTGCATGTAGCAGGGCATCCAGACCATCATGTTTTCATGGACATCTTCAACACCTCCCTGTGCAGCATCATTGTTCTGATGTGCTTCAAGGCCACCACCATCGTCCCCGTGCCAAAGAAATCTTCAGTGTCCTGCCTCAATGAGTACCATCCCTTTGCACTTACACCCATCAGGCACATCAAGACCCTGCTGCCTCCCTCAGTGGACCCCCTGCAATTCGCTTACTGCCCCAACCGCTCAACAGATGACACCATCACCACTACCCTCCATCTGGCCCTCACCCATCTGGACAATAAAGACACACATGTTCGAATGCTGTTCATAGACTTCAGTTCAGCATTCAACACAATCATTCCTCAGCACCTGATTGGAAAGC
>JAKKZN010000018.1:18115004-18126894 GCA_033441825.1 Pangasius elongatus
TTGGTCCTGGAGAAACGTTGTTTCGTTTCACTATGTACTTATATATGGCTGAAATGACAATAAACTCCACTTGACTTGACACTTGACTGTGGACTAGAATTAAATTTCTGCTGTGTGAAATAGATTATTCAGGGCAGAATTAAATAATAAAAAAAACACAATGCTATTTTAATGATTCATCTTTTTTTAATTATTAACATTTTGCAGATTCTGCAAGGCGTATGTAAACTTATGACCCCAACTGTATGTGCTTGTTGAACGTCTCATTCCAGATTTATTCCCCCTGTGTGTGCTGTTATAATGAGCTCCAATCTTCTGGGAAGCTTTCGACTAGATGTTGGAGCGAGGCTGTGGGGAATTGTGTTCATTCAGCTACAAGAGCATTAGTGAGGTCAGACGTTCTATACAATCGTGTGCTTCAGACTTTGCGGTAACACCACAGATGATGGAGAAGAACCACATATGGGTGTGATGATCAAAATCCAATGCATGGTGTTAGAAAATGAGAGCAGCTGTGAATGAAATCCCAGGGTGCCATAAACACAGGAGTAGCTATCTATAATGTGAGGCTAAAAACTCATTCCAATATTCCACAGAATAACCAATGGTCACTTTATTACAGAAGAATTTTTTTTTTTATTTAAGTGCTGACTTTGCATCTGTAATTCCCCATTGCATTGCATTTCACTTTCATCAATGCAGTTGTGTCACACTGAAATGCAATCACTTTCCAACTACTGCTCTAAGCTGTACGGGGGTGTGGATGTCATTGGTGAAGAAGAGAAAGGTCAGAAAGCATTGTTCTCCAGGTGGTGTTGACCTTCATTGCTTTCATTGCACTGATTGCTGAACCCTTAATCATCAACCTTTTTTTTAATTGAAGCAACCACATTAAGAACAAACGCTCCACAATATCTTCAGAAAAACATCCTTCTTCATGTAACATGATCTTGACAATTCAATTAATATGCAAATTAGTCTATGGCATAATCTTGCAATTTCTTGTTACTTTGCCTTGAAAGTGGCAACACTGGGCAGAGCAGCAGTAACAAACCCACAAGAGAAAAATGCAGGTGAAGGAGGCAAAAAAAAAAAAATCCTTTCCTCTTAATACCAGGATATTAGTTACATTATGAGTTTGACTTCTGGCTAGTAACTTTAACTGCAGAGGAGTTGAAATCAGAATTCACTCAGAATGCTCAGTAACACTTACAGCTCATTTCCTTCACACACTGCACCTAAGATATAGTTTGATTTTTAAAGTGAAGAATCGTCACACCAAATACTGACTTTGTTTCATTTATTACTGTTTACTGCTCTTTATAGTATTTTTTAAATGTAGAAACATTATTTCTACATTAAAAAAATGTACATTTCATCTTTACTCTACAGCATTTCTTTGCATGTGCCTAAGACTTCTGCACAATACTGAACATTATGGGGCTGGAGCTGTTTGGAGATTTATCTACTATTTATCTATCATTAGTCACTGAACTATTGATGTGTGCTGGAAGCAAGTGTTTTGGCAAGAAAGATTCTGAATTTGAAGCCATGACAGAGAAGTCTCAAGGACATTCCCAGGCAGACAATTACGCCATATATTTAAATACGCAGACAAGAAGAATGACATAAAATGAGAGAGGCCGAATCCCCCAACACTTTTATTTTTAATAAGATGTCGTCTGGTTATTCTGGAAGGTTTGACACCCAGGAAAAAGGAGGATATTATAAAGTCCTGTTGCTTAAAATAGTTTTGAGAGATGAATACATGGATTGCCTGAAACATGTACAAAAAAATATCTTACCCCAGTTCTGTTATAACAAATTGCCTATTTCTTTTTTAACTGTAATGTCTGATTTTTCCAAAAGGAGTAGATCTTAAAATTGTTGTATCTATGCATTTGGAGAGAGGCATTAACTCACTTTTGTCTCAATTTACCTTATATCCTAAACATGATCCAAAGGTATTTATCAGGTTTAATAATGGGGCAACAGAAGCTTCAGGGTTTGAAATAAACTGCAACACATCATCAGCATAAGCTGAAACCTTGTGGTGAGGGTTATGAAGAGATATACCCCGATCAGCCATGAAAAAAAAAAAACAAAACTGACAGGTGACGTGAATAACATTGATTACCTCATTACAATGGCACCTGTCAAGGGGTGGGATATATTATGGGCAAGCGTAAGGATCTGAGTGACTTCATGCCTGAGTGAAGGGCCAAACTGTGATGGCTAGACACATGGGGTGTTCCCAGTGTGCAGTGGTTAGTACCTACCAAAAGTGGTCCAAGGAAAAACAACCGGTGAACCAGCGACAGGGTCATGGACGTAACTGCGTAGCTGCAGACCAGTCAGAGTGTCCATGCTGACCCCTGACCTCCACCAAAAACTCCTACAATGGGCACGTGAGCATCAGAACTGGACCATGGAGCAATGGAAGAAGGTGGCCTGGTCTGATGAATCACGTTTTCTTTTACATCATGTGGAAGGCCGGGTGTGTGTGTGCCTCTTACCTGGGGAAGAGATGGCACCAGGATGCACTATGGGAAGAAGACAAGCCAGTGGAGGCAGTGTGATGCGCTGGTTGATGCTCTGCTGGGAAAGCTCAGGTCCTGGCATTCATGTGGATGTTACTTTGACACGTACCACCTACCTAAACATTACTGCAGACCGAGTTCACCCCTTCATGGCAACGGTGTTCCCTAATGGCAGTGGCCTCTTTCAGCAGGATAATGCTCCCTGCCTCACTGCAGAAACTGTTCAGGAATGGTTTGAGGAACATGACAAAGAGTTCAAGGTGTTGACTTGACCTCCAAATTCCCAAGATCTCAATCAGATCGAGCATCTCTGGGACAAACAAGTCCATGGAGGCCCCACCTCCCAACTTACAGGGCTTAAAAGATCTGCTGCTGACGTCTTGGTGCCAGATACCACACCTTCAGAGATCTTGTGGAGTCCAGGCCTCGACGGGTCAGAGCTGTTTTAGTGGCACAAGGAGGATCTACACAATATTAGGCAGGTGGTTTTAACGTTATGGCTGATCAGTGTAGAGTGTATACAGTCACCACAGTCATGCACTTTATTAGAAACAGTATACCAATACTGGGTAGGACCTCCCTTTGCTCTCAAACAGCCTCAATTCTTCAAGGTATGGATTCTACAAGATGTTGGAAAACTCCTTTGAGATTCTGGTCCATGCTGACATGACGGCATCATGCAATTCCTGCAGTGAGGAACTGTCGCTCACTCAATGTTTTTTGTTTTACACACCATTCTGTATAAACTCTAGCGACTGTTGTGTGTGAAATTCCCAGGAGATCACCAGTTTCTGAAATACTCAAAGCAGCCCATCTGGCACCAGCAATCACGCCACAATCAAAATCACTGAGAGCACATTTTTCCCCATTCTGATGTCTGATGTGAACATTAACTGAAGGTCTTGACCTGTATCTGCATGATTTTATGCACTGCTGCCACAAGATTTTCTGATTAGATAATTGCATGAATGTGTAGGTGTACAGGTGTTCCTAATAAAGTGGAAATGGCTTGTTGATGAGAGGGGTTGGAAGGAATGGCCAGACTGGTTCAAGTTGACAGGAAGGCTACGGTAACTCAAATAACCACTGTTTACACCTGAGCAGAAAAGCATCTCCGACCACACAAGTCAAACCTCGAGGTGGATAGGCTACAACAGTAGAAGACCACATCAGGTTTCACTCATGTCAGCCAAGAACAGGTGGTCACACCAAGATGGTGTGATGGTGTGCGGAATGTTTTCTTGGCACCCTTTTGGCCTGTTAGTTAATACCAATCAATCATTGCTTGAATGCCACAGCCTATTTGAGAATTGTTGCTGACCATGTGCATCTCTTTATGGCCACAATTTACAATCTTATAACGTCTACTTCCAGTATGATAATGCACCATGTCACACAGCACAATTCTTCTCCAACTGGCTCCATGAACATTTAGTTCAGTGTACTCATCCAACAGGGCACTTTTAGTAGAATGGGAGCTTCGCAGCATGAATGTGTAGCTGACAAGTGCAGCAATTATGTGATGCAATCATGTAAACAAGGACCAAAATCTCAAAAGGAATGCTTCCAGCACCTTGTGGAATCCATACCACAATGAATTAAGACTGTCCTGAGAGCAAAGGGGGTTCTGCCCAGTATTAGTGTGGTGTTCCTAACAAAGTATGTATTAAACATACTAAAATAAGAAAACAATGAAAATAACAGCGTCTCCTCTGTGCTGAACTGCCTTGCACCTATTTTCTGATACTAATTAATATTACAATAGATGGAGAGACAGATACTTTTTGCTCTAATATAAACCCAAACTGAACAGATACCAAATGCTTCCCAAACTTATCCTTGATCAACACTATTCATTATTGATTTGAGATACCGCACATGCATACCCTCGGTCCAAGTTCATAATGGCCTGGATTAATGTGTCATCTCCTGAGTTGGGGCCCAGTGCTGACAGGGATCTGGGAGCAGGGTACGAGCCCTGGACACGAGCACTGGGAGAGGAGACAACTCGACTGCAGCCTCTGTGAGATGAAAAGAGAAGGCAAAATGCACAAAATTCGGGTAAAATAAGTAACGACTAAGGGCCTTTGATGCATCACTATCTCTATTTTTTGGACAGTCACCTCCCATTGTTGCTTTCAGGAGACTAAACCCAGCCTCCATTCCACACTACTCCACTAAGATTCATTAGATTGGTGGGGAACTCCTCAGGACTGAAACTGATATCATGAATAACTTCAATTATATATGCTTAACCATACGTGCATTTTTTTAACATATACTCCCACCAGCCACTTTATTAGGAACACCTGTACACCTGTTCATTCATGTAATTCTCCAAGCAGCCAATCATGTGGCAGCAGTGCAATGCATAAAATCCTGCAGACGCAGGTCAAGAGCTTCAGTTAATTTTCACATCAAACATCAGAACGAGGGAAAATGTGATCTCAGTGACTTTAACTATGGCTTTGCTGATCTGCTGGGACACACAGAACAGTCTCAGGAGTTTACACAGAATGGTGCAAAAGACAAAAAAAATTCAGTGAGCAGCAGTTCTGCCAGTGGAAACTCCTTGTTGATGAGAGAGGTCAGAGGAAAATGGCCAGACTGTTTCAGGCTGATAGGAACAGTAACTCACAACCACTAACCACTCTTTACAACCAAGGTGAGCAGAAAAGCATCTCAGAATGCACAACACATTAAACCTTCAAGGATATGAACTACAACAGCAGAAGAATGCATTGGTTTCCGCTCCTGTCAGCCAAGAACAGGACTCTGAGGCTACAGTGGACACAGACTCATGCAAACTGGACAAGCAGTCCAGGCTGGTGGAAGTGGTGTGATGGTGTGGGGAATGTTTTCTTGGCACACTTTGGGCTCTTAAATACCAATCAAGCATCATTTGAAAACAGCAGCCTATTTGAGTATTGTTGCTGATCATGTGCATCCCCTCATGGCCACAATTTACCATCTTCTAATGGCTTATCATTCCAGCATGATGATGCACCATGTCACAAAGCAAAACTCGTCTCAAACTGGTTTCATGAACATGACGATGAGCTCAGCATTCTTCAGTGGCCTTCCCAGTCACCAGATCTGAATCCAATCAAACACCTTTGGGACGCGGTAGAACGAGAGACTCTCATCATGAAAGTGCAGCTGAAAAATCTGCTGAAATCTGGTGAAATTGGTGTGATCATCTCAACATGGACCAGAATCTCAAAGGAATGTTCTCAGCACCTTGTGGAATCCGTGCCACGACAAAGTGAAACTGTTCTGTGAGGGGGATGGGGGTTTGTACGCTGTATTAGTACTGTGTTCCTAATAAAGCAACCAATGATTGTATGTCTTTGTGTATAGTGCTTTTCTACATGCAGAAAAGAAACAGGGAATAAATGGAAATAATAATGAAGGGAAAAAGAACTCTCTCTTACAGTGCACTAACATTTTTGGGACAGTCTACTGAAACATACTAAGACTATTTTACACCACACAAAATAAACGGGTCACAACCAGTATGTTCCAATTTTAACCAGTTTTACTGTGATCTTTTACACAGGATGTGCATGAATGCAGACGAAACATTTTCACTCTCAGGGTCTGTTTCTGGTCTGTGCTGCCCACGGCCTCCTGGTGTGGTTTCTAACTATAAACTCTACAAATTCAGTATTTTTATTTATGAAAGACAATGCCCTAACGTGGACACAATTAGCTTACAGTAGGTCTCTATCTATGAATCATGAATGAAGGGGGTGTTTTATCCAGAAATTATGAACTTTTTTTTAAAGATTCACAGGCAGAGGCCAATTGCATCCCAACTGTCTCGTCATTAGGGCAACATTTTCATTTGTGGAAACTTGGCGGTTCCACAGCACAGGAGTTTACACAAATAAGCCTTTTTCAGTTTCATATTTTTTTAAAATCTGCTGACAAATAAGGGATTTTGACTTTGAAAACACACTTTAACTCTTTTTACCAGAGGCCAAAAAATTGAATTTCCGCTTGCTTTGTTCTGCACTGAATTTATTTGTGACGTCACACTCCATGGTAGTGGTTAATGGCTGATATGAAAGGCAGTTTTTCACAAGTATTTCTTTTTTTTTAATCTAGCGTACTAGGTTTAAATATTATAATTGTAATTTTATTGCGACAGTTGTATACAGTGTTTTGCCATCAAAAAAGCTTTAGTTGTGCTGTGAGTTTTATCTCTGTACCAGTGTTATTGTGACGAGGTGTGAACGATTTGCCCAGCAGGGGGCTCACACCCCTCCCCGTTCCCATCGCCCTGCTCATCAGAGTCATGGTACTCTACACACACAAACCCAAGAGTATCCTGACTAATCCTATAACAGACTTGCATTGATAAAACAATTCATCTGTTTACAGTGATTGAAAATGTCTGATGAATCAATTGAATGCCAGTGTACTGCGAGAAAGGGTTAAGATTAGACTCGTTTGCAATAAAATGCTGTTTAAGCATCATCTGTAATAGAGACAAATCTGATGACTTAAGAGGGTTGAATACTTTTTCAAGTCACTGTATTTTCTTCATTTTTAAAATATTAACTCGTACTTCCATTGTGTATGGTAGCTGTTGCTCCTAAATGAAAGCTCTATAAAAGAAAATGTACTCAGAAAATCATATATTCATTATAACAAAATGCTGATAAAGGACCCCATTCCGACACGCAGTTGTACTGTAGCATCCAAGCTTCAGAACAGATTCTAATAGCTTTCTGGAATGTAACAAACCCAAAACAAAGCTGGGAAAATATTATTAGAATGCCTACTTCTGGATTAACTCCAAAACATAGACACAGATATAGATACTGGCACTGTGGTACACTCCTATTTCATGCTAAATGACAATCAGAAAAAGAGGTGAACTGCAAAATTATAGGCCAATTTTAAATCATCACCCAAGCTCTTAGAACTGCTAAGCAAAATGCTGCCAGTATATGGAGAAGAAACTAGTTCATGTCTTTATTACCTCTAGCTTGGGCTATTATAGCACCTTGTGGTTTGGGTGTTCCAACAGATCCATAAACACGCTCCAGACAGTACAGAATGCACCAGCCAGACCTATTAATAAAACCCAAGGTTTGACCACGTAAAGGGATCACTCTAGTGACTGCCTTATCATCAGCCCACTGAATCTAACTTTTGAGGAAAGATTCTTGATAAAAACTGAGCCTACTGCTTTAGAACGGAAACATTTTAGAAAAGAGAATTTCACAGATGGAGACGACCTGCAATGAAGCTTGGTATCGGCTAAAAATACTCAAAAAGCAGGTATAGCACATGATGACCTGGAGAACAGATGCCAGAGGAAACTTATGGATGATTGGTTTGCCTGAAGGTGCACAAGGCGGGAAACCAACAGCATTTTTTGAAGCTTTGTTGCCTCGCTTTCTCAACATGGGAAACGAAACCTGCCTGCGTTAAAATCAAGAGTGCAAGCAAAATGCCAGAAGAAGAAAAAGGAGCAAGAGACAAAAAATAGAGAGTAGGCAATTTATTGAAAACTGCATTTAAACTCAAACAGGCTGGTCATCAGCTGNCTTTAATGTCATTGTCCTTCAGACAGTCACACTGTCATGATCTCCTGACGGCAAAAACAAAAAGGCTTTCTGTTTTTAAACGTGGCAGGAGTGTTTGAAGCTATCACCAAGAACGGTGGAGCTGCTCACTACTGAGTCCTTTTTTGACACTTTTAGTTCTTTTGTGGGTATTTTTGGGCTATGGACTTAAACTTTTGATCAGCTGATGAACAGCCTGTTTGAGTTTAAATGCAGTCTTCAATAAATTGCCAATCTCTGTTTTNATCTCTGTTTTTTTGTCTCTTGCTCCTTTTTCTTCTTTTGACATTTTGAAGCAGTTCTTACAACCTGGTTATGATCCCCCAGTGCGAAGTGTGAATACTTGTAATATTTTCTCCGGTCTTAAGATTTTGATCAGAAGTGTATATATCCAAGCTCCGGCTGCTTGGAGCTTCCTTCACCTGTGAATCTCTCGCTGCTGCTGACCATGGTCCCACAAGGACAGCCATTAGATTGCCATGAGACTGCTGTGGATGTTATTACACAGATACCCTACAGGTGGCTGTGGATGGTCTCAATCTGATAGCTGAAAAATCACATTTACTGAAAACTTCTACTCTCATTATTCAGTGGATAACTTCACCTGGATATTACAGACTTCAAGCTAATACTCAAGATAAAAAAATGACTCTGATGCTGGTACTGAAGGTCCTTTCAACACACTTAGCACTATTTGACTTTAGAGTATACAGCTGTGGATGAGTAATGATTTATAATGGCACTATCCGATGTCACCCAGATGAAGACTGGCTCCCTTTTGAGTCTGGTTCTTCTCAAGGTTTCTTCCTCCTTTCGTCTGAGGGAGTTTTTCCTCACTATCACCTCTGGCTTGCTCGTTAATCATCTAAATCTACATCCATGTCCGGTTTCTGTAAAGCTACTTTGTGTCGGTGGGCCTCATTTATCAAGCTGGATAAGAATGGATTTATTCATAAATTGTTCATATGAGCATTTACACAAGAAATTTGGTATTCATGAAATCTAGCAAATGTGGAAACATGTTCGTATCCTTCTCGTGCTCCTGAGTGAGTGCAAATTTACTCATAATTAGACTCACTAATGTAAACCTCGCCCTGATGGACTTCAAATCCTATAATCTGTACGATTCCTGCACTTCTCTCTCTGGAATATTCTGTGGAGTTTAAACTGTTTGTGTTTGTGACGTTTCCAGCGTTTAGCAGACGCCGTTATCCAGAGCGACTGATAGAGGAGCTTAAGAGTCTCGATCAGAAACATATTTTACTGGGAACATCTAGTGTGTAGCTACACTTACTTAGCTACTTATCAGGTACATACCTACACACCATACTTTCTAGTGGAGCTGCTAAAAATTTATGTTTTATTTATTTATATTATTGATATTAATTAAAGTATATGAAAAACAAAGAAACACAAACCATAAATGAAGAAAAATAAAACTAATCATTCAGTTACGATAAAGACCCGGCGGTGTGTAAGCGGAGGACAGGCCGCTATGTCTGTGCAGAGCCGTAAGCCGTAATCAAACGCCTCAGCTGACGCAGGATTTACAGCTCGCTTATTATTATTAATATTAATATATATAATATTAGTAAATATTTCTAGTGACTCATATATCTTCCACTTCTGTTTTTCATCCTTGACCCTGACTGTTCATTTCGTGCTCCCAGCTGTCTGTGCACGTTACCTTTTATGGAGTTTTGTGGACGTCACTATATGCAAACGAGCTTTGTTAGGAAAGCACTTTACAGGTGATCAGCAAACACACACAAGCACACAGAAAATCAGCCTTTCCAAAACTTCTATAAATCCAGTGGCTTACGCAAACACTTACACACAACGTTACTAAAATATTGCTGAGGCCCAAGGTCTATTGGTAAGTGAAATGTTTTAATTGTGTGTTATATGTTTATACATCTTACTGCAGCTTTCAGTCTTCAACTGCAGGCTCTTTGTGGTTTATAATTTTTGTTCTTATCACAGCATGCAAGATATTGTCAAATCCACATCACAGGATATTTCAAATAGGTAATCCCTTTTATATTTGCATGCCTAGCCTTGTTTTCGGCTGTTTTTGAATGGGGAGGCTGATCAGTATGACTTTCCCTACACAAGGCCAACTGAACTTTGTGAGCACTGGAAAAATTAAACTGGCTGCAGTGACCTGATCTAACTAACTCCAATCACCTACTTGTTCCTGTGACAATGCATTGATACAGCACTTTCAGAATACACGTCATATACATGCACAAGTTGCATCTGTGTGCATAACACTGTGAATACCTGAAATCCACCTGGCGTCCAGAATGAGTATCATCTTTGGGTCCTCTGTAATAAGGGTAGTCTTCCTGTTGGGGGCGAGGACACACAGCTATAAACTAATATCTATCGTGATTCTGTACACAATAGCATGATAGAAAATTAAACTGATGTGAATAGGTTTCTTTACTGGACTATGCTATTTCTAGTAGTTTAAACAACACAAATGATTTTTTTTATTAGACCTTAATATAATGCAGTACTACATTAAGGAATGTGGGTTTGTTATTTCTACAATTGAAGGCTAAAATAAAGTGTATTTCTCTGCTTAATTTAGGCTGGTTTCATTGTGTCTTTTATGTTCTCATTTAATCAGTTTCTATCTAATCCTGACTTGCAAAAAGTTAAGGTGATTTTGCGTGCCATGGCTTCAGCTCTTACCCTTCGATTAGCTGGGCCTCCTCTGGACTCATTAGAGAAAGAGTAGTGGCTGTCGCTATGGTAGCCCTTCTTATCTTCATTGTGGTAGTTTCGGGGACCACCGTTTGGGTAAAAGCGAGGAGAGTCATAGTCAAAGTTTCGGATATATTCATCATCAGGACGTCCAAAAGCTCTCCTTTCTCCACCTGCTCCTCTTGGGTAAGGGGCCTGAAACAGGCAAATTTAAAGGACTAAGATGACTGAAACACATAGCTTCTGCATCACACAGACTGCCTCATCAATCATAACAAGCAACAGTGAAACCAGGCAAACTTAACCGGCCTCATATTTTACTTCTACATAGAAAAATATCAAGGCCCTTTGAATAAAGTGTAATATGTGGCGATAACATCGAACATTTAGTGCATTCTACTGAACAAGCAGGAGTTTCCAAGTGCTTTTGTTTTTAATGTTCGTGCATCTCGCTCATGTGCTGCTATCAAAGACATCTACACTTTGCCTATACTGCAGTGCACCATGCTTTTGCTTTTCTGAGTGAAACTATCAGTGTTTAAGATTTTCCTCTCTTCGCTGCCATCATTCAGTGTTCTGTCAGCGAGAGAGAACAAGTTCACCCTTGTGTTTTAATAATAATAATAATAATAATAATAATAATAATAATAATAAATTTTATTTATAATGCACCTTTCTTACACCCAAGGAGCTACAACAGTATAAAACAATAAAAGAAACAACACAAGTCCATGATAGCAATCATAATGACAACACAATAACAATAACAACAACAGCTGTAAGATTATAACCTAAAAGCTTCACTAAATAGATATGTTTTGAGTAATTTCTTAAAACAATCAAAAGATGGAGCATTCCTAATAGGAAGAGGCAGAGAATTCCACAGCCTGGGAGTGATACAAGAGAATGACCTCCCACCCATAGTTTTGAGTTTACAGCGAGGCTGGCACAGAGTGAGAGAACCAGCAGAGCGGAGGGACCCAGATGGTGTGGACACTGAGACCAAATTACACATATACTCTGGGGCCAGCCCATGTACTGCTTTATAAGTTAAGATAA
>JAKKZN010000019.1:21650-34433 GCA_033441825.1 Pangasius elongatus
TCCTAGTTTGTGACCTAGTGAGCCAATATCAGAATGTATTTTTGATAGACTTCAAAGCACTATTGTAAGTCGCTCTGACATAAATATAAATGTAAATAACAATCACACATACCAAACATCACATAATTGCTGTTATTGATACACTCATTAACATGATACCTGTTAAATGATCAAAAGCATAATAATGAACTGGTGGCTATAGGCATGGTACATATATGGAATGACATTAAAAAGGCAACAAGTTTTTCAAACCATGGTGTATCATTTTTAGAGTCATTGTCCTTTCAGGAGATGTAAGGTAACCTGATGCTTTTGCTAAAGCTGGGTTCTGTGGAATGGGTGAATGGTGGTGAGCTTTGTGTTCGTGGGGGGGGAACAACAAAGGTATCATTACAGTCCTCAGCCCATGTTAACCCTTTCATGAGGCCTCCTTGGGTAAGTCACCCCATTTTGCCTTAGGTTATCAGCTTTATGGTTAAGGGTTCTTGGGTTTTGTCCTTTGGACCAGCCATCTGGTCTTGGCCAACAGCCTAAATCAATAAGTTTGACAGGGTTCCTCTTGGTTGAGAGGGTTCATCCTCTGGTCAAGGATGTACTAAGGTTTGCTCTATTGTTCACAGGATAGCTGAGATTAGGCAGTTGTAAGCATTAACTTGGTTCCTCAGTGTCTGCAAGTTTGGGTCCATTGTTTTATGGTTCCTGTGGCAAGCTAAGTGGAGTTCTTGTGTAAAGTTTGGTCCAGGCTTCTGTGAATTTGTTGCTGCCTGTTCATTTAAAATCCTACAAAGACCAGAGAGCAGTCTATGGAAGAAAAGCAAGCCATTTTGAAAAGAGGAAAAATCTATCAGAGCCACTGCACAAGCATTAGGCATTGTCAATACAACAATTTGGAATGTCCAGAAAAAGAAAGAAACCACTTGTGTACTAACAACCAGATATCAAACAGGTCAGCCAGGGAAAACAACAACAGCTGATGACATCATGTGATAGCTGTCACAAACAAACCCCAAAAACAAGAGTGACATCAACAATCTTCACAGGGCAGTGATGACGATATTACAATCTACCATTCGAACATGACATTGACAGCAAAAATATAGAGCCCATACGACAAGATGTAAAACCACTTATCAGCAGTAAATATTGGAAGGCCAGAATGGAATTTAAAAAAAAAAAATACAGAGATGAGCCACAAACACGCTGGAACCAAGATTACAAAAGTAAAGGCCAAAGTGTGGAGAAAGAAAGGATCTGCTCATGATCCAAAACATACAAGCTCATTTGTCAATCACAGTTAAGGTAGTGTCATGGCTTGGGATTGCTCACTAATATTAATTGATGAGGAGAGCAGCAGAATGAATTCATTTTTTCTACCAATTTAGAGAGAAATGCGTCCAATCTAATTGGAAGGAACTTCATCACGCAGCAAGACAATAACTGTGTTTCAACTGTGTGTCATCAGCATAACTGTGGAAGCTAATAATTTTGCCCAGAGGTAGCATATATATAATAAAGGGCCTAAAACAGAACCTTGAAGAACACCAAACTTTACCTTAGAATGGGTAGAGAAGTCACCATTTACATCTACACACTGATAATGATCAGTCAAATAAGATCTGAGCCAGGAGACAGCTGTTCCCTTAACGCCAACAACATTTTCTAGTCTATCAAGGCGAATAGCATGATCAATGGTATCAAAAGCTGCATTAAGGTCAGGCAATACAAACAAGGAGACAAAACCCTGATTAGAGGCCAACAGTAGGTCATTTACCACTTTAACCAGCACTGTCTCTGTGCTATGATGAGGCCTAAACCCTGGCTGATACATTTCATGAATGTTATTCCTATTTAGGTACGAGCAGAGTGACTTACAGAAGTGTTCTGAAGTTTGTATCAATAAATGCTTCCTGATTCTAATTCACTAGGTCATGGACTAAGAGTATTATCAGTCTTAAAAATAAAGGCAATAAAGTAAGAAAAAATACAGACAACACAAGATTTTTTAAATAAATTGCTAAATTAAGTACTCCATGAAAAGTACATTGAAGACAGCCAGTGAATGAGTATTCAGACATAATTCATTCTACTATCTAGGTGCCAGAACAGAGAAGAGCCTTGATGTATGTTTTTCTTGTACCCTGAGAGACAGTGGGACCAGTCAAGCAGTACTAAAGGATCGGAGGGCATGTGGTGGAGTGCAGGGTGTGATAAGTGGTTCAAGGTAAGTGAGTGCTGGTCTGTTTTTGTCTGTGTAGGCAAGGTTGTCAGTGGCATCAGTGTTTTTTTTTCTATCTATGCAGGCAGCTATAGGAAGCCAGTGGAAGGCCCAGATGAGAGGGCAGTCCATTGCAAGTACCACACGCACACAGACACAATCATCCAGCTTTAAAGGTGAACACAAATGAAACAAAATATGGGCACAACCTTATTATTTTAGGAACACAAAATAACAAATTGAAAGCAGGAAAATATAACACTGTATACTATTAATGATTTCTTGATATGCAATGTTAGAGATAAGGGGTTGTACTATCTCTGGGTGTAGTTTTTGCGTAAGTTATCCACCACATTGGGAGATGGTGTGTCCAGTGATTCAGCATTAAAAATGTAAAATGTTTAAAGTAGTCAATGTTGTGCAGAATTTCTGTGAGAAAAGGCAATTTCAAAATTGATAGTTAATAAAATCTTATCTTCAAGATTATGATTTTAAGAATTATAAGTGGTTTCATCACAGCATGTTTAAAACTAACAGGTAGTGATGGCAAAACAAGGCCTTCTGAAGCATTGAACCATTTTCATCCATTGTACCTGTGGGTGACATCTGCTGGAGAATGGGATGCTCAGCAGTAAAGGAAAACCCTGGGATCCCTTTAGATATGCTACACTTTCATATGCACATTATAATCATGATCCCCTCTGAAGCTGTCTGTAATATATGATGAAATTATGGAAGATATATTAAATATAAAGGTAACCTTATTGTCTTTGTTCACATTTTTTATTCTTATTCTTTTTCCTTCTTTTTCTGATTCTCTTCTAATTTCTCCTATAATGGATTTTTGTAATTTATACAAAACCTAATTTTAGTCCTAGTCCTAGGATTTTTCTAGGATCTTCACAAATTTTGTGTCAAACTACTCAGCAGAATACGAACCTCAATTATTATCAAAAACTTCGACATTTGTAAAAACTATGGCCACCACATCTCAATCAATTTTAACAAGGTGGAGCCTAATTACAGCTGTAAGTCAAGATTACTTTTGTGGATTTATATGAAACTTGAAAACCGTATACAGGACAAGATTCTGAGGTCATATTCAAAGATTGCAGTGTCTGGGCCCATGCAAAACATCTTGCATAGGACCAGGCCCCAGAGACTTGGGAAGAGAGATATGGAAGGTGCATGATGTGTAAAATTTTGGAGCGTGTTGAGGGCTATTATTCAGCATAATAAGGTTCACAGTGTCAAAGGCTGAACAGAAATCCAATAGCATAGGGATGGTACAATTTCCTGAGTCAACAGGAGGCAGTAATTTCTTTGTCACCATGAAGAGGGCCGACTCTGTACTGTGCTTGGCTCTAAACTCACACTGAAATGTCTCTAAAATATCTCCACTTTTATTTACAATACTTTTTTAATTTAAAAAGTAGACAGCCTTTTGTAGATGTTCTGAGAAGAATGGCAATTTTCAAATTGACTGGTACTTACTGAAATCTTATCATCAAAATTAGGTTTTTAAGAAGCAGAGTCACCACAGCATGTTTAAAACTAACAAGTACTTATGGTGAAATGAGGCCTTCTGAAGCATTGAATCTGTTTTCAATCACTGTACTGAAAAACGGTTTTCTACTTGAAGATTCACTCATACAACCCCTGGCAAACATTATGGAATCACCACACTTAGAGGATGTTCACCCAGACTTTTTACTTTATAGCAAACAAACAAATCACAGATATTACACAAAAAAGGTTTTGTTCAATATCTTAACATTCTGGCTTTGTGAAACATACAGCAAAAAAATTCAGCGACATTTTTTTTTATTAATGGCATGTCATTTTCCAAATGAAGTAGAGGAAAAAAGTATGGAATCTTCTTTTAATTTCCATTTCTAAAACAAATACAGGGACACGTCTAAACATGCTAATTAGTCAGCAGTTAAAAGGGAGTGNTGAAAGGAAACATGGCTCCAACGAGAGAGTTGTCAATTGAAACATTGGAAAGGATTATAAAACTCCTTCAACATGGACTGTGGCCTAAGAAGTTGGTTGCTCCCTGCCACAGAGCGAACAATGGTAAAGCTTTTCTTCAGGAAAGGCATATCAACTCAAGGACATGGCCAGCAAACAGTCCGGATCTCAATCCAATTGAAAATTTAAGGTGGATATTAAAAAAAAAAAAAACTGGTCATTAATAAGGCTCCATCCTGCAAAGCTGATCTGTCAACTGCTATTCGATAAAACTGGAACCAGATTGATGGGGAATATTGTTTTTCATTAGTGAAGTCTATGCCTCAAAGAATTCAGGCTGTCATAAAAGCCAGAGGAGGAGAAACAAAGTACTAATTGGTTTTTTTTTTTTTTTGTTGTTGTTGATGATTTCATAATTTTTTCCTCAACATTGAGTGATTCCATACTTTTTTTTTTCCTCTATTTGATTTGGAAAATGACAGAGTACCAGGACAACAGTGAGTGTGTGCTTTACCTTTAGCTAAGGTAGCACAGACGTGCCAGACGATGGAGTCTCCAATGGTCACAGTGTTCCGTTCTGCCTCGTGGAGGGAAGCGAAGCAGTTGCGGGTGGAGATCTCAAAGACTGGAGGTGGTGGAGTGGGAGAGGTCCTCGCCCTGGGCCTGGCTTGCGTCTTCCACTGCTGGTGCACCCGGGGTCCATGGTGTCCCGGCGCCGGAGTGAAGGAGATCTGGGAAGATCGCGTTCTGGGTGCACAGGGCCTGTGCAGAGAAACACCCGGAGTAGAGGTTGTGGGAGTGTTAGTATTGTGCTGTATACTTACCCAGACTTGTGAGTGTCGGCTTCAAAGTATAGTTCAGATGGATGCACTGACCAAATACATTTTCAGCCTTGGGAAAAAGAATGGGTAGAGGCAGTTAATTCTGTCCTTGTGCTCTGAAGATGGGCAGGTGTTGCTAGATCCTGTTGATATCTGAAGAAGAGCAGTTAATTTATATCAAAACCTTTACAGAAGTAAGTTTATGTTGGAGAGCAAAGAAGAGGGTTTTTTTTTTTGCATCCCTACTGCAATTGTCTGAAGAGGGAAATGCAGCCCTCTCAGGTGCTTTGAGCCTGGGAGAGCTGTATAAGGCCCTGCAGGGCATGAAGTCTGGGAGGATTCTCGGAATTGATGGTCCAGTTGATTTTTATAAGTCATTCTGGACAGAGCTGGGAGTGTATTTGTTGCAAGTACTGAATAGCAGCTTGTCAGAAGGTATGATGCCATTGAGTTGCCATAGTGCAGTAACAGCCCTCATACCAAAAAGGAGATCCGACTGTCATAAAGAGCTGGTGACTCGTCTCACTTCTTCGTAGTGATTATAAACTGCTCTCCAAGGCTCTCTTAAGCTAACAGATTGGCTAGAGTGTTGGACCAGGTCATACATCCGGACCAGTCTTATTGTGTTGTGTTATGGTTTTTAATAAGAACAATCTTGAAGGAAAGGTTGATACAACATGGCATTCTTTTTTGGGCTGGATGAAAATGTAAAACCAGAGTGGAGATCTTTATACAAGCCGCCATTGTTTTTGAATATGTATTTGTGTGTAAATTATTGTAAATAACGTTTTTTTCAAAATTCAATTCTCTCTCTCTCGATAATTAATTCAAATCAAAGCTATAATTTATGCCTAAAAATACATGTGATCTTACCACAGTACTTCATCTGTGTCTCATTAACCCTTGTATTATGTTTGACTTCTGTGTACGATTTTGATGGAGCAGGTCAAATTGACCCTAATTGCCTTCAATGCAATTCCCTAAATATCACATTGTTAAAAACAAGAAGGAATCAGGTATGACGAGAAAAATTCAGTATTTGTCACGCAGTGTTTAATGTGCTTAAATTAATGTTAAAAAGTATGATTTTTAAAAACATGTTTAACTACGTTTTTTAACCCCTTAACTTTCACCGTCCCGCTGGTAAAAATTTACTTCTATATTACTATATTCTATACTACATTACAGTTAAATCCTAATCTAAACATGACGAACTATATATCGTTGGAAAGGTCTAAGACTCCTAAATAGATATTTTATCACTGGCTTTTTTTAATTACAAATTATGTAGGGACAGTAATAGATTAATTTATGACGAGTAAAATAATGAGAAAAAGCTAATTTTCCCCCTTTCCAGGGTAGCGAAACACCAACATAACATATACCCAAAAAATATATTTAATTTGGGTCTGTACAGTTGCCTTGAAACAAAAAAAAAAGTGGGTCAAACTGACCCTCAAAAATCTAAATCGTAACAAATTTGTGTGTGCACTTCAAAACACATCAGTGTATCCTCACTTTGCATACGTGTTCATGGCCCTAAGTGAGAAAAAGTCACAAAATATCAAGAATAAAATCACAAATTAACTGATCTTTCAGACAGCGTGAAAATCAAAATAGGTCAAATTGACCCGGAACATAATACAAGAGTTAAAAGAGAGCAAAATGCTAGATCTCAGCTGTATGTAGGGTGGTTCTTTGCATCCACATCATGCACTAAAATCATTTAATGCACAGCTAGCTGTAGATTACATTAATGATAACAGAATTATTTTGTATTGTTAGAGCTAACAGTTGGTTTGTTTATTTACTTTTATTTCTTTTTTTTATTTATCTTTCAAAAAGGTAACAAGACAATGAAATGTCTGAAATTACATAAGCTAATAATAATAATAATAATCATAATAATAATAATAATAATAAACTATGCAAAGGCTATACATAAAAAACAAACAAACAAACAAAAAACCATATACAAGTACTAAACTGCTTTGTTCAACCTCAATCATTACTGTTATGTTGGTCCATACAAAGCAGACCGGGACCTCATTGCTTTCACAAATTACAAAGAATCGAACCACAAAGATCCCCTACGAATACCTCGTCACCTCGACGACCATCGGCTCAAGACCACAGGACCCAGACGAGTCCTCTGCTCAAGCTGTCCTGTGTTGTAGCCTGGAATTGGTCTCCATTTCTGTCACCGATGGAGTTTTGGTTCCTTGCCACTGTTGCCTTTGGCTTGCTTAGTTGGGGGGCACTTGACTGATTGCACAGACACTATTGGAAGAGAGCTGAACTGGATGACACCACTCAGTCATCAATTAACTGACTTTAACTGAAAAATGACTGTTATTGTCCTTTTGCAATTACTGGCAAACTATTTTCCTGATTGTCACTGTAAAGCTAACTTTGACACAATCAGTAATGTATAAAACACTATATAAATAAAGGTGACTTGACTTGACAAACAGACCCACAAACGAACTGTACGAATCTGAGTACGGTTTGCTTTTGGACTTTTGGGGGGCTAACTAAGTCTGAAAACACCATTACTTTACTACCTACCTATGTTTTATACCCAAATGGAAAGCAGACTATAGGGCTGCAGTAGAGGAACTGTACACACACACACACACACACACACACAAAAAAAACATTAAAAAAAGTAACCGTACTATGGTTGTTTAAGCTATATGACTATATATTAACTAATGATCTGTTGAGCATTTTATATTGTTTGTTAATGACTTATTAATGAAAGTTATTATAAAGTGTTACTAAAAGTACTTATAACTAATTCGAGACACAATAAAATTAAGCACACAAATATTACATTTAGTTGTATGTTGTATACTCATACAAACCATTTCTCATTTCAGGTGTGACTCTGTGGGATAAGAAATCACTGAGTGAAGATATGGACTAAATCCTCCAACCAACAGTCCAGAGTGACAATGCATTACAGTGAAACCTCAAGATTCGAACAACTCACTATGACTCAGCTGGGCCAGATCACCCACCCTCAAGTGTTTGACCAGTAAACTGCAACTCATGTGGTCATGGCTGTTTTGTACAGAGCTCAAGCCTTCATGGTGTTTGATCGATCATTTGCAGAAGATGAAAACAAGCAGGAGACTGAGGGAGAACTGAATGTCATGGTCAAGAAGATCCCTGGATTTTCCATTGAGGGAAAAGGAGCTTTAAAAATGACAGATGAGGATAATAAAAAGGCTGAGAATATCACCTGCACATTTCATGGTGACTTCCATCTTGAGCAGAATCCCACCATGTACATGGAGTTCCTAGAGGTGTACAAGGACCTCCCCAAACAGCTGAAGGAAAATCCACAGAATGCAGTGCCAATAAAAATCTGGCTCTATCCTCTAAGTTTACTGGATAAAAAGCAGCTCAGTTGGTGATAGAAATCAGCGCACACACTTGATTTCCAACACTGAAGGTATGATGGAGGAGCTGGTGGAGGTAGAGAGGACATGCAATGACCTGTCCAGAAGAACAGAGGTAAATGTTTTCAGTGACATCAAAGAAAGACTGCACTCATTTCAAGATTCATTTAGCATTTACAAGATGGTGCTCCAGAAAGCACTGGCCAGGGTCTTGCCTGGGAGGTTTGGAGGAACAATCCCTGGAAGACATCATTATCATCCACTACAACTCCCATGACTTGCTTAACCAATGGAAAGATGATGCAAAGTCTGAACTTTACTTACTGAATAATCACAGCAAGATGCTGAATGAGATCAGCATTAAAGATTCAGACAGGCTCAACGCCATCCTTCTTAATCCTGACATTGATGTAGTACTGTGCTTGGCCTTCACATCTCTAAAATATGAAGACCCAAATCTTTCAACCCTGACGGTTTAATGAGCTTGATTAAAAAGAAAAAAACGCTTTCTGTGGCATCAGATAGACAGTGGTTCAAAGATCCTGATGTCATTGCAAAGATGAGGGAGAACTTATCTCTCTTAAAGAGATTTTCAGAGGCCAATAAAGATGAGAAGAGTATCCAATTCATTATTTCTGCCAGCTCCTCCATCTATTTGTATGAAAATGGGAAACTGACAGACCCAAAGTTCCAGCTTGTGTCCAAGCCGCCCCCACCAACAGTAAAGAATATCTTGGAGCAAACTGTGTCCCTGAAATTGCAGAAGTCCCCAACTGGAGAAACAGTGAAGTACCAAGTACCGAGTGGAGTACAAGCAGGTCAAAGCAGATCCTGCAGCTGAGGAACATTGGCTTGCTATAGACACAGCTGATGAAGAATTCAAGCTGACTGGATTGGAACCTGGAAAGTAGTACCTGATCCGCTACAGGGGAGTGAGTGAAGCCAGTGAGACTGTCAGCCCTACAGTCTCTTCAAATAAGTGTCATCTGTACATTTTCATCAACACTTTCTTTCTTTTTAAAAATTTCCTCAAAACATTTGCTATGTTCAAACAGTCAACATTTAGCATTATGTTTCAGAGTGTATGTAACAGGTGTGACTACCAGACTGTCCTGTTCACACAGCAGCATATTCATTATTTGAACAGCTCCTATATTAATAACCACCCATTAGGTGTATTAGGTACACGGTGGGGATAGTTAGTTACTAACAAAGGCATAATCAAGATGACATCACTCAGCTGTGGGAGATAAGGATGAGAGAGGGTCATGGTTTTGCTCGGTCTGTGTGCTCGCCATGCATGTATCCATTTCCTATGCTGTGGAGTAACTTTCTCTGAATTGTTACTGGAAATTGACTTCCACTGTTCTCACCATCACCATTTTAAATTCTAACAGAGGCTCAACTGCCAGACATCAGCAATGCCTTTTAAGCCTTTGTGGGGCCCTATGGCAGCTTTCAGTGTAGACATCGGAAATTCAAATGCAAAAGGAATTGCGATTCCATGTGAGTTTTGACAGGTTACATGCGCGACGCAGAGAGAGTGAAAAAGCCTACGCTGTAATTAATACTGCTATTTAAATATGACAGGCTCATAACTCGTAAGACATGGGACGTACAATTGCAAATGTACTTTGCTTTTTCATTTGAAATTTGGCAGTCACTGTGCATTCGCGAAAGCAAAAATGCAAGATTTGCAATTGCATTTGGATTATGCCGCAATTTATGCGTCCACATATGAAAAACGCAATTGTAAATACAAATTAATTTTGAAAACTGAATATTCTTCCATACTAGGTGGTCATACAGTGTATGCCTGCAAATACGGGACAAACTGATGCCTTATACAGGACGATTCCGTATTATATGGAACGAAATCCTATATAGGCATCCTACAAACGCAAAAGAGAATTGTCTCGGGGGGGCCCCTAGTGTTCGGCTGAAAAGGCGTGGACACAGTTATTTATGCGCCTGACCTTATTGAATATGCATTTGTGGGAGTTTCCCTTTCAGACGCTAAATTTATGAGAGGAGAGTATTCAAGTGGATCACGCTATGAGATTTACTCGTTATGGAGGAACATTACACATTATGGAGGAATTTCCTGTTATCTATATCAATATCATTTGTTAATCAGTATTATATCAATGAGTATCTATGCAACAGTATTGAAAAGTGACCTTAAATCACCTCATGTATTAACTTTTAGAGCTTCATTTATATACTACACTGTACCATTTCTAGTACATTTAGAAGGGTGACTTTGGGCCTGTGATCCTGCAAAGATGTTTCTGTGAGAACAGAATGGTGTGACCTCGTAGAAGGAGTCTTCTTTAAAGGTGAAGGCTAATGTTGCTTTAGAAAACATAAACTGACTGAACTCTCACCATGGTTAAAACTAAGATAAGGGGAAAGTGAAATAATTGGGGCGTGAGGCAGGTGTGTGAATAAGAGATAGAAGAGAAAACTCCATCCAATGAGCTCATTGTTTTAGAATTGTATAAAAGCCTGGGCCATGATTATGTAAATCAGATGCTCTGCAGACCATCTCAGCTTTGTTGTTTGATTCAATAAAGTCCATAGATTTTTGGCATCCAGAACCCCTTGTCTTTGTACCTCATTTTCCTTATTCTGATTTATAGAAGTATTTGCCAGGACATATTTACTGGTGTAGTTGGCAGGATTGGATAGGAGCCAGGGGCGCCGCCGCGGCTGGGCCTACTGAAGCAGATCGCACAAAACCCCGGGGAAGAAGGTGAGCATTTTTGCTTTTAGTTTAAGTTGTTTGTGTGGTCTGCTGCAGATCGGCCTGGGGCGGTGTTAGGCTTCACCAAATTAAAGAACTAAAGCAAGTAAAGGGTTTTTGATCTCAAAAAGGTGGAAACTGCATGCAGAATATATTGCTGTTAAATGGGCCTTGATGGATAACAGTAATGTATAAGTAGTGTAAAGAGTAAAAGAGACAAAGAAATAAGAGAAGAAGCATGCAAAATCCTGCGGATACCGCTTCTCATCTTGTGGTTTGATGTGTAACATAGTGAGCCCGCATGCTGCTGTGCTGGTGGAAGAAGACTAGACAGAGATTTAGCAAAAGCATTGCACAGGGAGAAGGTCTGTATGGGCAGGTCACGCAAGAGGCGTGTACACTCAAGAGGAGTGTGATTTATAGCGGTAAAGACAAAAAAAAAAAGAAAAAGGAAAAAAAAAGGGGGGGTGTGTATGTCGTGCGTGTTATATGTTACTTGTTCTGTGCATTAGTTGTTGAAGTTTTGTTATTTCTTAAGTGTTGTCCCTGATTCCCCCAATTCTGGAGTGTTTATCTTTTTCCTTGGTGAGTTCCTGCTGAACTTGGCCAATCTGACCCCATATCATTCGCAGTGCTGGCTGTAAGTGCTCTGTAAGCCCACGGTCACTGATCAGGCAAATCATAAGTGGCACATAGATCATACAGTGAACGCTCCAATTTAACTCAGTGTTACATTTAGTTGGGCACTGGTTGCTCTGTTTTGAGTGTCGTTCTCTGTGCTAGGGATCTCGGTCTCGNTTGTGTGTTATATGTTACTTGTTCTGTGCATTATTTGTTGAAGTTTTGTCGTTTCTTAAGTGTTGTTCCTGATTGGGAGCTCTGGAGTGTTTGTCTTTTTCCTTGGTGAGTTGCTGCTGAACCTGAAGTCCTAATATAGGGAGTTTTTATTGTTTGCATAAGAGTAAGTGTGATTAAGTTGATAGGAAGTGAAGGTGTAAATTGTGTGTGTGAGTGTGAGCAGCAGGTGTGTGAGGTGAGAGTTGGGCTGCGCTCCTGGAATCGAATGTAAAAAAAAAAAAAACACATCCCCTTGTTTCTCTGTATGATACCCAGTGTGTGAATGCAAGTTTAAGTGTGCATAAAAAACAATAACCTCTGTGTTTGGCTGGATATTGGACACGTGCTTCTCCTGGACCATCAGTGATAGTATTATCTGGACAACTAATAATGCTATAAGCCCAGTCCAAACATATAAAATCATAGTTCCAAAGATACANGGAGACAAATAATGAATGATGAGCTCCAAAGTTAATTTGGAGACTGTGTGAATGTGGGAGCCAATCAGTAAAAGGAGTGTATGCCTGTGAGTGTGTGTGTGTGTGTGTGTGGAAAAATAACAAGCAGCTTGCGAATATCTTGGACATTTGCCCAATCTAACAATTGAAGCCTCTCCCTGTCCGCCATGGTGCAGCTGCCGTACCATACCGTGATGCAGTTTGGGTATGAGAATGTCTGGGATGATTGTGTTGAAGGCTGAGCTGTAAATCCACAAAGAGCATCCGAGCGTAGCTCTGCTGTTGTTCCAGGTGGCTCAGCACAGAGTGGAGGGCTATGGCAATG
>JAKKZN010000019.1:103887-116392 GCA_033441825.1 Pangasius elongatus
CTGTCCCATTACTTTTGGTCCCTTAACAAGTGGGAGGCACATATGCAAACTGTTGTAATTCCTACACCGTTCACCTGGTTTGGATGTAAATACCCTCAAATTAAAGCTAACAGTCTGCAGATAAAGCACATCTTGTTCGTTTCATTTGAAATCCATTGTGGTGGTTTATAGAGCCAAAAATGTTAGAATTGTGTCAATGTCCCAATATTTATGGACTGACTGTATGTTACATTTTTGCACTGGGTTGCATTCTCCTTACTGCAATGATGCTACTCATCATATTGCACTGTACAACTGAACAACGGAAGTTGATCACAGCTACTCTGCTGCACATCCATGGTTTCAACCCTGCTGTTTTGCACCATTTACAACATACATTACACTAACCATTTATCTTCCCTGGGGTTAATACTCTAGTATTGAACTGAGACTTTCACATCACTCAGGGGACTTGTGAATATACAGCCCCCTCCAAAAGTAATGAAACAGCAAGGCCAATTCTTTTGTTTTGCTATACACTGAAAACATTTGGGTTTGAGATCAAAAGATGAATATGAGATATGCATATCCCATCAAGCCAACTGCATCAAGCCAGCAACCCACTGTTGCAACCACCAAACTATTACATTCTTCTTCTGTGATGCTTTTCCAGACTTGCACTCGTACTGCAGCTTCTTTCAGTTTTTTCTTGTCTTTTTCATGAAATGCATGCTCAATTGGGTTACGGTCTGGTGATTGACTTGGCCAGTCTAAAACTTTCCACTTTTCCCCCCTTGCTTCCTGATAAAATACCTCCCAATTAGTATTGGATGCATTTCTCTGTAGACTTCTGAATTCATTCTGCTGCTACCATCATGAATTATATCATCAATAAAGATTAGTGAGCCCGTTCCAGAAGCAGCCATTCAAGCCCAAGCCTACCTTCACCTTGCTTGACCGATGAGCTCATGTTTTGGATCATGAACAAATCCTTTCTTTCTCCACACTTTGGTAGAGGTTAATCTTTTGTGGCCACCATCGCCTCTGGCTTGGTCATTAGGGATAAATTCACATACAATTTATTTTGATTTAACTGAATTTGAATGTGTTTATTTCTGTAAAGCGGCTTTGTGACAATGTCTATTGTTAAAAGCACCATACAAATAAAATAAATCTTCCTTATATGGTAAATTGTAATACCTTTACCCCTGCCCTGTGAAGGTTGTTGTTGTTGTCACTGACTGTTATTTTTGGGTTTTTCTTCATTCAGTAGTTATTCAGCAATTTGCTTAAAGGATGATCAAACCCAAGAAGTCAGACAGGTAGTGTAGTGGTCTACACGTTTCCAACATATCATGGCGGTGCCTGTATGCAGAGGACCTGAGTTTGCTTCTGGTATAATCTTTACTGTCCTATTAAAAAGGCTATATACAGCGAGGTCCGGAAGTATTTGGACAATGACAGAGTTTTTGTAATTTTGCCTTTGATTTCCACTGCAGTGGATTTGAAATAAAACAATCTTGTTGTGATCGAAGTGTAGACCTTTTGCTTTATTTTAAGAGGCTCCACAAAAATATGGCATTTACCATTTAGGAATTATAGCCATTTTAAACAAAGTACTTCCATTTTCAGGGGCGCAAAGGTATTTGGACAATTGACTGACACGAAGATAATTGACCAGGTTCGTTCCATTCCCTCTTTACTTTAAGACAAATGAAGCAGATAAAAGGTCTGGAGTTGATATCAGGTATTGAGTTGGCATTTGGCAGCTGTTCGACTGGAGTTACCAATATGAAGTCCAAGGAGATCTCAATGCAAGTGAAGGAGGCCATCATTAGGCTGAAAAAACGAAAGAGACCTATCAGAGAGATAGAAAAACTTTAAGAGTGGCCAAATCAACAATTTGGTACATTCTTAATAAGAAGGAATGCACTGGAAAGCTCAGCAACACTAAAAGGCCTGGAAGACCATGGAAGACAACTAAAGTAGATGACTGAAGGCAGAAAGACCCACAAACAAGCAGCAACTGAAGGTGGCTGCAGTGAAGGCCTGGCAACTCAGAAAGGAAACTCAGAAGTTGAGTTTTGAGAACATGGGCCACAGACTTCGGGCAGTCATTGACTACAAAAGATTTTCGTCTAAGTATTAAAATTATGGTTATATTCACAATTATGTCACTTTGTCCAAATACTTTTGAGCCACTTAAAATTGAGGTACTTTGCTGAAAATGGGTGTAATTTCTAAATGGTAAATGCCATAATTTGTGGAACCACTTAAAATAAAGCTGAAAATCTACACTTCGATCACATCTTGATTGTTTTATTTCAAATCCATTGTGGTGGTGTATAAAGGCAAAAATGACAAAAACTCTGTAATTGTCCAAAAACTTCTGGACCTGTATATATAAAACATAAATATAAAATGTATTTATATTTACATGAGCAGAATTCAGACAGGAAAGAGCTCTTGTGAAACATAACAGGTTAACACCTAATAACATGACAATTCGAACTCTTTATCATCTTAACTAATGCCGTTTATTATAGAGTATTACTGCTGCTTATGCATTGGTGCAGGAGTTCCCCTTCAGGAACTCGAACTGCATTGAAATGCTATGGGAATGCCTACAGCGTGACCGCGCTCTGAATCACGTGTGTAATCAGTCCAAAGGATGGGCGAGACGTCACGGGCGGGATGACGTAGCGACCCGGAAGCATAAAAGCCCGAGCGGTATTCGCCACGCTAGCTTTCTGCCATTCAGCAAGCGCTTTGTGTGTGTGTCTGTACTTTTTTGTCTGTCTGTCATGTCGGAGGCTATGCCAGTGCAAAAGCCAAAGACAGGACCAAACATAGGGGCAAGAGCGGACAGCGTTTTAGGCTGTGTGTTCCTCCCTGCCCACACTACATCACGGGTGGTGATACACACAGTCTTTGTGTTGTCTGCTTGCCGCTGTGCACGCTTCGCTCCCGGAAGGCTCTCTTTGAGGAGGGAGCCTTCACTCGCGTGCCTCGCGGTGCCGGCCCTGCTTCTGCCAAGGCAGAGCAGCGGTTGCGCTCGTGGGGCTCGCAGTTGAATCTGGCGGAGGGAATGGAGACGGGCGAGTCCTTATCGCCTTCCTAACCCTCCAGATCCGCTGTCCACTCTCCAGGGTCGGAAGCCCGCTCCGCGGTTTCTTCCCCCCAGGAAGCGGGCCCGACACTCCTCCTCTCTTCCTCCGAGGAGGCTGACGTGGAGGGCACCGGCTCTAAGCTTAGCATTGATTGGCCCGCTGAAACACGGGTTGAACTGCAGGGGTCGAAGCTAGATGAGCGCTTCCTGCACAGTAGACCGCCATCTCCATGCCAGAGCCTGCCTTTTTTCCCTGACCTCCACACTGAGGTGTCGAGATCGTGGAAGAGGCCTTTTTTGGCCCATTTATTCAGTCCCGCCTCCTCTTACTATGCTAATGTGGTGGGGCTGGATGGTGCTGGCTACAGGGCGATGCCCAGGGTTGAACAGATGCTAGCTAGCTATCTGTCCCCTGGTGCAGCATTGTCCCTGAAGGCCCCGGCGCTGCCCTCCAAGCCGCTGCAGTCCACCTCAGTGCTGGCGGGCAAGGCGTACACGGCAGCAGGTCAGGCTGGTGCGTGTCTGCACACCATGGCGGTGTTACAGGCGTACCAGGCCGACCTGCTCAAGGAGCTCCACAAGCACGGGGAGACTCCGTCTGAGCACGTGGCTGAGCTCAGGCAGGCTACTGATCTGTCTCTCTGCGCCACCAAGGAGACTGCCCGTGCTATTAGCCGGTCTATGGCAGTTCTGGTGGTGGCAGAGAGGGACCTCTGGTTGACCCTGTCCGACATGAAGGAGACGGACAGGGTCATTCTTATGGACACCCTGCTGGTGCCCTCTGGTCTGTTCGGCGACGTGCTTGACTCCGTCATTGACAGGTACCAGCAGGCTCGCACTCAGGTGGTGGCGTTTCAGCGGTTTCTCCCCCGTCGCTCTGTGGTTCTTGGGGCTGCTGGGCAGGAGCAGCCCCCTCCGTGTACGGCCTCCTCTCACAGGGAGGTGCAGAAACAGAGCCCGTGTTCCCCTGCGGCGGGATCGGCAATCTCGGTGGTGCTATGGGCCTGGTCCCTCCGACACAAAGAAGGATCTGAGGACCGTTCTTCTGTCTAGGAGGGCCGGGACTAAGAAGTCCTGACGCCTTGGGCCCAGGGCTTCTGAGGGCGGGCCCCTCTAGGGCGGGACGGCATACACCTCATTATATGGTTGTTCTGCCAACCCTGCCACCTATGGTGCTTCAGGGCGTGGCGACCTCCAGCGAGCATTGCTCTCAGTTCCCGCCCGGGGACGTAGCGGGTCTGGGAGGCTCCCATTTTGGACCTGCGGCAGCTGAACCTCTCAGTTGCTCGACTGAAGTTCAGGATGCTCACGGTCAAGCAGGTCATGTCTCAGATCAGCTCCGAGGACTGGTTTGTCACGATCGACCTAAGAGATGCATATTTCCACATCTCCATCCTTCCCCACAAAGTGAGTGGATGCTGCTCTGGCTCCTATACAACTCCGGGGCATCTGCATACTGAATTATATCGGCGATTGGTTGATATTAGCTCGCTCAGAGAGGATGGCGGTTCGGCATCGAGATGTCGTTCTCGTCCATATGAAAGAGCTGGGGTTGAGGCTGAATGCCAAGAAGAGTGTGCTTTCTCCAGTGCAGAGAATCACTTATCTGGGCGTGGTGTGGGATTCGACCACAATGCAGGCACGTCTGTCTCCTGCTCAGATTGAGTCAATCCTCACAGCAGTCGTGAGTATGAGAGAGGGCCGGTCACTCACTGTGAAGCGGTTTCAGAGACTGCTGGGTCTGATGGCAGCTGCGTCCAACGTAATACCTTTTGGCCTGCTGTACATGAGACCCCTACAGTGGTGGCTCAAGACCAGGGGGTTCTCCCTGAGGGGAAACCCGCTCTGTATGATCAGGGTCACGCGGCGGTGCCTATGGGCCCTAGACATGTGGAGGGAACCTGGGTTCTTATTTCAGGGCCTGGTGCTGGGAGCTCCTTGTCACCGCGTATTGCTGGCAACGGATACATCTCTCACCGGTTGGGGAGCAGTCATGAGTGGCCACTCTGCCCGTGATCTGTGGAGCGGTTGCCATCTCACTTGGCACATAAACTGCCTGAAGATGCTGGCTGTGTTTCTAGCACTGAAACACTTTCTCCCGAACCTAAGAGGCCGCCACGTGTTTGTGCACACCGGCAACATGGCAGTGGTCTCTTATATCAACCACCAGGGGGGTCTGCGTTCACACCCCCTTTACAGGCTCGCGCTCCAGATCCTTGTGTGGTCCCAGGAGAAATTCCTCTTGCTGAGAGCAGTTTATGTCCCTGGCCATCTCAATATGGGAGCAGACGCCCTGTCAAGGCAGGGGCCGAGGCCTGGGGAATGGAGGATCCACATCAAGGTGGTGGAGCAGATATGGCTTATATTCGGACGAGCTCAGGTGGATCTGTTTACGACTTAGGAGACATCGCATTGTCCCCTTTGGTTCTCTCTGACTCATCCAGCTCCCCTAGGACATCCTTCACCCCTGCCTGAAGCTGTGGAAGCTGTGGGTGTGGCCTCTGAGGGGGCACAACTCAGAGCTTCTGGTCTCTCAGCCGAGGTTATTGAGACCATCCTCCAGTCCAGAGCTCCCTCTACGAGGAAACTGTATGCTCTGAAGTGGAAACTTCTCACTTCCTGGTGCGGAGACCGCCGGCTCGACCCTGTTCACTGCCCAGTTGGTACAGTGCTGGAGTTCCTGCAGGCCCGTCTCTCTGCAGGGCTGACCCACTCCACCCTCAAGGTCTACGTGGCAGCTATTTCAGCCTACCACGGCCCTCTTGATGGCCAGTCAGTGGACAGGCACCCCCTGGTTACACGTTTCCTCTGTGGTGCGCTGAGGCTCAGACCTCCAGTGCAATCTCAGGGCAACCTGGCCGTGGTTTTAGAGGCTCTCTCAAAACCCCCCTTCGAGCCTGTGGAGGAGATCTCGGACCATCTTCTGATGATAAAAACGGTCTTTCTTTTGGCTATTTCCTCTCTTAGGAGAGTGGAGGATCTTCAGGCCCTCTCGGTGGCCCCTTCCTACCTAGACTTTGCACCCGGTCTGGCCAAAGCTTTCTTGTACCCCCGAGCGGGGTACATACCGAAAGTTCCCTCCTCGGCACCACGGCCGGTCATGCTGCAGGCCTTCTGTCCTCCTCCCTTTCAGGAGCCCGACCATCGGAAGCTTAACTGTACGTGTCCAGTGCGTACATCCACAGAACTGCCCTGTGGAGGAGGGCGGACCAGCTGTTTGTATGCTTTGGTCCCCCTAAGAGGGGTTTCCCTGCTACCAAGCAGACCCTCAGCTGGTGGATTGTGCAGGTCATTTCCCTGGCTTACGAGTCCTCTGGTCTCCCCTCACCCTTGGGAGTCAAGGCTCACTCGACCCGAGGTGTGGCAGCCTCTAAGGCCTTTCTCGCGGGTGTGCCCATGCAGGACATCTGCAACACAGCAGGTTGGTCCATGCCCCTCACTTTTACCAGGTTTTACGGCCTGGATATGTGAGCCACTCCTGGCTCTTCTGTCCTTTTGCCCTAGCTGTGCCTCTTCCACACTGGGCAGGGATTTGTAAGTCTGGTGGCGTGGGCATACTCGTTCCCATAGCGTTTTGACGCAGCTCGAGTTCCTGAAGGGGAACGTCTCCAGGTTACGCATGTAACCATGGTTCCCCAAGGGAACGAGACACTGCGTCTCAGTGCCACACTTCCGGCATCCCTGCCGCGCTTGCCTCATTTTCCAGAAGCTAGTGCAGTGAATGCTGCTTGGGCTTTTATGCTTCCAGGTTGCTACGTCACCCCACCCGTGACGTCTCGCCCATCCTTTGGACTGATTACACATGTGATTCAGAGCGCGGTCACGCTGAAGGCGTTCCCATAGCGTTTCGACACAGCGTCTCATTCCCTCAGGGAACCATGGTAACCAACCTAACCTGGAGACGTTTTCAGGTAAAATGGTGCTCAACAAAAGCCAACATTTTTTTTAATGTTTCCGTGGGTTTATTGCTCAAACAAACAAATATTGTGAAAATCAAATTTAACTGTTGCTGAAACATTTATAAGATCCTGTCATGTGAATTTTTTTTAGAGAAAACTTAAAGGATAGTTAAAATAAACTCATCCTCTAAGCTCCCATTTAGTTTATTGTTTTTATTGGCAATTGCCCTTTCACATTTCACACTTTTGAGTGAGTGTCAACAATATGCCTCTAATCCAGTGGTGGCTGGTGCTTTTCAAGAGTGGGGAAGCATAGATGTCAATGGCAAAATGTGTACTCAGATCTATTTTTTTATTGTTTTTTATTAATTTTACAATTTTTAACAACAGACAGAGATGACACATGACAAAACACATTATACACAATAACAAGCAACAAGCAAATTAAAATTAAATTATGCACATACACACACACACCCACAAAAAGGGGGGGGGTATGCATTGTCAGGCCGTGAACAATTAAATACAAACACTGGTTGTGTCTTTGAGATTGTCCAGATGAAAGAAATGGACCCCAAGTATGTATGAATTTTCCCAGGGATTTGAATCTCGTGAACCTTAATTATTTCATCTGAATAATAGACACCATTTCTGACAACCACCTTTGAAAAGATGGAGGAGAGTGAGATTTCCAGTCTGTTAAAATAAGCCTCTTGGCCATGTTCATACCAAGCATCAAAGAGTTTTGTAAAGCTTTAGGTAAATGTAGTATGGATTCTGAACAGAAAAAAATCGCTAATTTAGAATATGGACTAATATATTTGCCATATGTCATGGAAAACCAAGAAAAATTGTTCAGACAATATTCTGCCAGTGTATGACAGTGTCAAAATCTATGTGACAAGGTATCTTCTGAAATTTTGCATCATTTGCATTGGTCTGAAACAGTCTAATAGATCTTATGCTATTAAGATCGTATGCCACTTTGGATTTTGATTAGTGAAGACGGTGTATGACTTTAAACTGAATCAAATGGTGTCTACTAGGACAAGAGTGTAACCTGGCTATAATTTTAGTCCACAGACGTTTGGAGAGGTCCATGTCCTACTCACTACTCCAGGTTTTTCTTAAATGATCAGTGGATACTTTAACATGATGGGTGAAAACAGATACAAACATTGAGACCAGTTGTCTGGAGTCAGGGGGATACAATAAAACGTCAACAAAAGGAGGTTATATTGGCATGTTTTCAAAATTTTTTATTTTGTCTCTGACATAATGCCTGACCTGTAAATAGTGAAAAGAAAATGTGAGGTGGGAAGCTGGAATTTGTCCCTAAGCTGATCAAAGAAGGCAAATTTACCATTTATAAAATGCTTTTTTAAAAATCTTAAATAGTGACTAATCCCCGCTGCTCCAGGCCTTGTAGCATTTGTCTGACCATGGCAGCAGAAAAGAGTGATTGAAACAAATAGGAGTTCTTACAGAGGTATTGGTTATTCTAAGCACCTTCCTAATCTGGTTGAGAATTCTGAAAGAGTTTCTTGTTATAAAACTTAAATTAACAGAAGTACTAGGTTTGTCCAGTTTTGAGAACAGAAAGGCCTGCAGGGAAGAGTTACCAACTGAATAAGCCTCCATTTTCACCCACAATGGGGTATCAGGGGTGTAATCCACTGGGCTGCAGGTGTTCCAATAAATTAATGTTCTTGCATTAGCAGCCCAATAGTACTGTCTAAACAATGGAAGGCCGAGCCCTCCCTGAGATTCTGGCTTTTGCAGGTGAGCTTTAGAGATCCTAGGAGTTTTATAGTTCCAGATGTAAGATAACTGAATCCAAAAAATGCAGATGTGAGAAAGATAGGTAAATTCTGACACAAATAAAGAAATCTGAGAAGGGACACCATTTTGATAGAGTTGATACAGCCAATCATAGATAAAGGAAGAACTTTCCAGCAATCTATATTTTGCTTTAATTTTGAAATGAAATCTAAAAAAAAATAATTTAAATATTAATTTGGGATTTTTAGGGATTTTTTAAGCCAAGATAAGTAATATGGTCATCGACCATCATAAATAGTATATGTTCAAGAGGCATGAAATCTCTTTTTTGTTATACCAGTTAATGGTATAACCTGACATGAGTGAGGCAGTCAACTCAGAGTCCAAGACAGCTGAATTGTTGAGAGAAATGTAAAAACAGGTACCAGCTAACTTGTGGTCCAAACATGATAGGTCTAATGAATTCTGCTAGCCCAAAGAGAATTAGAACTCTAAATGCCCAGTTACCTAGAAAGGAACAATATCCAATATGCCCTGAAGCAGAGGCAGGCATTAAGCAAACTATTGAGGGATTGGTCCAGACTGGAGTCCTTGTTGAGACAGTGAGTTATTGTAATACCCCAATATTGCCTGACATTTGAGCTGATAAATCAAAATGGCATTTAGTGCATGATTTGTGAGTAGTTAATGAGGTGGTACATTGCTGACTAATGTTCCTCCTGATGCCAAATATTTTACCATAATTGATCTTTGCTCTGCCTTTTTTAGTGTTCCTCTGGCTGAAGAAAGTAGACATTTATTTGCCTTCACATATGCTGGGAAGCAATACACATGTAAAAAGCTTCCCCAAGGTTTCAAACACTCACCACATGTGTTCAATCAAGTTCTTAAGGCTGATTTGGAAGATCTGATAGCACCTTGTTGCAATACGTAGATGATCTGCTGATTTGCTCTGCCTCATTGGAATAATGCCACACAGATTCCATTAAGGTACTTACTAAATTAGCCCTAGGAGGACATAAGGCATCTAAAATTAAGCTACAGTACTGTCTGCCACAAGTTGAGTATTTAGGGAGACTAATTGCATACAGAGTTAAGGCAATTGCTCCAGCCCAGCTAAAGGGTATCAGTAAAGTGCTACTATAATCATGAAGCAAGCAGGGCATCAGAATTTGTGTTGACCATTAGTGTGGAACAGTGAGGCACTTTTAGCTTTTAAATCATTGAAAAAGGAGCTTCAGGCTGCACCAGCTTTAGCCACTCCAGATTATACTAAACCTTTTCATATGTACGTAGCTAACAAAGCAGATGGGTTTGCATCAGCAGTGCTAATGCAGGAAACATGCAGTGGTAGAAAGAAACAGCCTATCACATATTACAGCACCAAACTGGACAGTGTAGCAAAGGGATCCCTGTTACCAGCAGGGATTAGCTGCTTTATTCTATGCATATGAAAAAGCTACTGTGGCTACGGGTTATACATTCATTTATACACATCACAGTGTAGTGTAATTATTAGAACAAGGAATATATGTTCTAACTCAGGCTAGGTGCTTAGCCTATTCATCTCTTTTGACGTACCCAGACATTACTATTAAGCTCTGCACAACAGTAAATCCAGCTGTCATGGTTCCTTTAGAACATGAATGACAGACTCATGATTGTGTAGCAAACTCACTGGCTTTTGTTCGACTTCGACCTGACTTAGAGTCCTCACCTATTCCAGAAACCGATGTTGAATATTTTGTGGATGGTTCTTGTTTCAGAGACTCTTTGGGTAATCATGCAGGGCTTTCAGTGGTAAGAAGACAGAATGAGTACTTTATGACGGTAAATTCACAGCATTGTAAACAACCGTGTTCTGCTCAGTTGGCTGAATTGAAAGCTCTTACTGCAGAATGTCAGTTAGCTAAAGGTCAAGCTGCAAATATATATATACTGACTCCGCTTATGCTCATAGTGTTTGTCATTTATTTGGAGCTGTATGGAAGCAGAGAGGATTTAAGAAAAGTGATGGGACACCGATCCAACATGCTGAGCAAATAGTTAAGCTGATTTCAGCTATGATGCATTCAAGGCGTTTAGCAATTATCAAATGCCAGGCACATAAGAAAGGAAATGATTTTGTCATCAAAGGCAACAATGCTGCAGATGTAGAAGCTAAGAAAGCTTCAGGGTGCCAGTGTGGCTACTAGAGATGTAAGTGGTATATGGCGTTCACATGAAGGACAAAGGCACCCACAACACATCTCACTGTATTAATTTCAGATGCTCATGGCTTCAACCACTGTGGAAGGGGGGAGGTATTATGGAAAATAAAACAAAAGGGTTATTGGTCTCCATATCTACAGGCTATGGTAGATAATTTCTTATCTGAATGTGAAGTCTGTGCGCAGAATAATGTCAGGAAGGGAGCAATCCCACTATCCATTGCTTTCAATTACCCCTCTCCAGTGACCTAAACCTTTTTATCAATTATTTCATTAAATTCTGGAATCGCTCTCTTGTGGAGAATCGAGACCAAACATCTCCTTCCCCACTTGACTAAACACACACATTGTACATACAGTCTCTTTATAAACAGTAGCCATATCCTGGTGCACCAAGAGGTCTTCAACTCAAACACTTTACGTGTTGTGGAGAGTTACCCTTGGGGAGAGGTTAGGCTTGCACTTACACCCAGGGCATGGCTCATCTTCTTCATCCTCATTTGAGGAATTGGGTTCTTCTGTTTTTTTGTGTAATATCCATTACATCTCGCCAGATGTCCCATGGGTCCTTTTTTGGTACTTTCTGTATCACCATCATCTATTTAGCAGCCGCATTGGCCACAAGAGTTCTAAAAGCAGGTAAGACCAACAGACCAACAGCCCACCAACAACTACATTAGTTCAAACCAATCCAATCCATTGGCACCTCCATCCATTGCCAACTTCATTAGGTGTACCTCTTGGCTGTCCTATTGAATGTATGTACATCGGTCTGTTTGCTCTATGGTTCTCTTTTGTGTTACTTCTAAAGGGTTGTTCTATATTCCAATCCACTACTGAGACCTCTTGAATCATCCATACTCTAGTACAGATCCCTTTCCATCCTTTAGGTAATGTTGTCCTCGACAGTGTTCCTCCACAAAGCCAGAAGAAATCTGCTGTAGGTACTATTTGTTCATCATACCAATGTTTTATTGGAAAGACCAATGTTTGATTTGTTCATCTATGTATTAATGTCATATTCTCAGGTACTGTTACTATTGCGTGAAGTATAGATTTCTTCTGGACATCTGTTCGCAGGAACAAGTCAGTGTCCAGGTGTCACATCACCATACAATTACCTTGAAATTCTCCCATGCTATATTTGCCTTTAGACTTATTAAAGCATTCGTACTCAAGTGTATAATCTATTTCATAATCTGAGTGGTTCTCTATCTTTTTAGTCTCGATTTTTATATCTAATTGTTGAAACCACTTTCCCCATCCTGGTGAATTGTAACTACCGAAGTAATCTGGATTACTGAAAATAGTTAAGCATTCATCTGGGTGATAGGGTCTTTTAAACTTATGCAGATGACAAAAGTGTTGATTAAACTCAGCACACTGTCTATAGTCATAATAATTGGGGACTACAACCCCTGGCAAAAATTATGGAATCACCACACTTTTGTTCACCCAGCCTTTTTACTTTATAGCAAACAAACAAATCACAGATATGACACAAAAAAGGTTTTGTTCAATGGCTT
>JAKKZN010000019.1:238798-259064 GCA_033441825.1 Pangasius elongatus
TTTTGTTTAACCCAAGTTTCTGTTAAACATAACACGTCGTACTCCTGATCAGTGATTAGTTCATTAACTAATAGCGCTTTAGACGCAAGAGATCTAATATTCAACAATCCTAACTTCGGTTCAGAGGTGCAGGCTGTATTTTCATTATTATTATTTATTATAGGTATATTTATTAAATTATTTAGATGTACCTTATTCCTATTTTTATGTTTAAATGCTCGAGGAACAGACACAATCCCAATGTAACCTACCCTGCATTTAGTGACAGCCGCAAAACTACATAAAAGGTCAAGCGCAAAAGGCAAAGGAAAAACAAACTGACTACTTACAGTGAAATTAAAAGCAGAAAAATAGATGTGGAAGTTATTTTTGACTTAATCCAATGCCAATAAAAATATTTAGCAGTGGAACAGCACCTGAAAAGTTCTAAAAAGATCTACACCATACCCAGGTGCTTGTGCACACTGAGCATGTCGTGCAGGAAACTCCTGTTGTTAACTGTTTTTAGTGTCTCTGCCAATGTCTTCAGCTTCTTAAGCTTTTGCTCACTCAGATGCCTTGCATCTATGTGATACAGGAGCCATCCATCTGCCAAGACAAACTCGTGTACCGCCAATGTGATTTGGAAAGAGTACGGTACGAGGCCGCAGTAGTGTCGGCCAGGTTGACTCCTCCTGTGTGGAGAAACGCTTGACCTCTTTCAGTGGACTCAGAGCCTCACAAGAGCAAGCTGGCTAATGTGACGGATTTGTTGTCAGCCCATTTTACAATAGTGACTTTTGCCTCATTATCCACTCTGCAATCGAAGCTGCCCCTTCCTTGTCTAATGAGAGCATGGTCACTGTCCAGGGAGCATCCCTTCAGACTGTTTTTGCAAATGGTCGCGAACTGCGCAGACCAAGCGATTCATTCAGGTGCATGATAACAGGTAGTGAGGTGAAAAAATTGGGAAAATAGACAACACATTCTGTCGGCTCTTAGACGGAAAATTGTAGACAGTTCCAAACACACCCGCACATACAAAGATCTTAAACTCACAGTGATGAGGTTTGCTAGGCAGGTACTGCCTCAGAGAACCAGTCCAGGTGCCCTTGTAAGGCACCATCATCTCATCAGTTGAGAACTGATTCGCACTCTCAATTTCCTGGCATTTTTCTGATACAGTCCAGCAGTGGCAGAGCTGACCCTGATTTGGGTCTGATGTGGCATTGTTCTGAAAATATATAAATCTATACAGGCATCATATCAGAAATTTTTGGGCAACGTCTACCCTTTGCCCACTCAACTGATGGAATTTTCACAGTACCTATGGTGAGCTTCATCCCAATAATTGACCTCGGTTCGTCTGGGTTTGTGTTGATGCTGACTCCAATTAGTTGGCAATAGTACAGATTAGTTTGCTCAGCAATAAGGTGGGAAAGCTCTTCATCAAAAAAAACTGGAAAAACAGCTACAAAGAGATGAAACTTTATCGGGTTTGCTTTAATATGTACTCACCTGAATATATCACCTGCAGTGTTAACCTGAATTTTAACATTTGTTCAATAATTAAACTCAAAAAACACTCAAAAAAACTTATTGACAAATTATGGGATTAATTACAGTTATTAAGTCTGTTACAAACACTCTCAACTGATACTATTTTTAACTACTTTTTTCAAAATGACTATTTTATTGTGAATACGCCACTTTCATGTTTCAGGTTGCTCTAGCATATGAATTAGCTTACTTCTTTCTCTCAGCTCTGAACACACCGTTACTGCTGTGTAACCTAGTCTAGTCTACCTAATGCACCTCTAATGCCTGTCATAAACATTATTGTGCAACTAATGATATGAATAAGCATTAGCTTTCTTGTGGAAGACAAAAACAACAGCAAAGCTGAAAGAGCACTTTCCATCACCAGCTGTTCACAGACAGTTTGCTAACTTAGCTACCTAATCTAGCCACCATGTCACTCAACACACACTAATTAACCAGAGTAATTTACTTTAAAACTGTAAATGGTTTAACATTAATAGTATATTTTTTTAGAACAGACTCTCTCCGGGCTCCTGATCACATGCAGGAGCACCAGTGCTTTCCCGCACACACGGTTACTGAACGGTGACCTCTGGGCACCAGACGTCCTCTGTTCATGCTGACGTAAACACTATTCTTCCTTCTGCGTGTGATCACATGATTTCCTGTGATGAGAAGTGATGAGTGAAGAATGTAACCAGACACTGTATATGGAAATAAAGACAAGAGGAAAGTAACAGTAATGAACTGTTAATCATAATGAACCCTAGGAGTGGGCGTCCTGCCAAGATCATAACAAGAGCACAATGAGCAATCCTGAAAGAGGTGAAAAAAAGAATGGAAGGACACCATGAAGGAAACCACTGCTCTTCAAAAAAAAAAAAAAACATGCCATGTCTGACTAATAAACACTATGTAGTGCACTTAAACAGGACACTAGAGGTGCATTTGGGATTCTGCCACACAGTTTCAGCTGAACTTACCTGAGGGTTTATAGCAGAAAGCAGTTTTAAACCCTCACAGTAACACACCTTTATTTTCAGCACGATCGAATCTGACTGTAAGTGTAAAGTCTATGAAAATATTTTAATGTGGAGAAGATTAGTTCGGCCAGGTGAAGAGATGTTCAGCAGAGACAAACCTTTTCTTCTTCAGTGTTTTCTGAAACAAAACAAAAAAAAAAGCCTGGAGTGGAGTTTCAGGGTGGAATACAATGTGCTGTAATGTAGCATACACACACAACACTAACAATGCTAATACTAATACTACTACTACTACTACTACTACTAATAATAATAATAATAATAATAATGTGTGTGTGTGTGTGTGTGTGTTAATTCAAAATAATACCATTAAGAATGTAACAATAGTAATGATATTAATAACCTAACACAATAGTGTTATTGTGTCATGTAAGTACTATTGCTGTACCATTATTATTACTTTCTTTATAACACCTCAGTAGAGAAGCATTTTGATGTCGTTCATGTCTGAATTAAAACAGCAAACAGTAAAACATCTGAGGGCCACTCTCAGAAGAACTGACGTATCCATGCTGCCATCTTGTGGTGATGTTACATGATTGAGTCATAATAATATTTTCAGTGTTTTTCAGTGAGCATGGTCTCACGCAAATCCATGATCCAGTCACATAAAGAATAAGTAGTGTTTCATTTTATAGTCACCTAATTTTAAGATTTTATATGACAGTATCATGAAAGTGTATTGATGTAAGCAAATCCCCATGTAACTTAAGAATTAGAAAAAAAATGGCACAATCACTCCTGAATTCTAGCTTATGGTTACAGAGTTTTGTCATTTTTACAAAATTACAAAAGTCCTGAATTATGTGAATGTTTTGCCATTTGAGATTTAAATATCTATTTAAGAGCAGTTTTATATGCAGCTCTGGCATTTCTCAGGTGGAATTACAGGTGGAATTATCCATGAGGTGTCCTTTTTTTCTTTCTTTGTATCTAAAAAGCAACTGCAAGCAGCTTCTTTATCATTCAGGCTAATTAACCTAAAAGATAAGAAATTCTGAATAAAACACAGGACACAAAAGTTCTGTTTCTTCGTTTCTTTTTCTTTATTTAAATACAGTGCTTATAGCCTGACAGTAAATTAGTTTTTTTGTTAATTAAGTGATTAAATAAAGCCTACATTATCATTACATGTATGTTGCAGAATAAAGAATTAAAGGTGCTGAAATTGACATTTTCTACATCAGTACAATCCTAAAAATGATAGTAAAGTAAAGTTTTCAGCTCCTGTCTCATACTAAACCATCCAAAATATATATCCTGTGCATTTCAAAAGCAGGTTTCTAATGATAAATTCAGTTCAATCAAAAACATCACCAATGTTTTTGTGTGTGTGTGTGTGTGTGTGTGTGGCTAATATACAGAAGAGTGTAGCATATTATTATTTAATGATAATTATTTAATACATTTGATGTTAAACATGTGACTGCGTGGACAGGCTGAGTCATGATGAATACACAAGCTGTGAATAGAACTGTAGAGGGAAAGATCCTGCACATTATTCACTTATTCTTACATCACAATGTCTACGGATACTACATTATCAGGAATAGAATGGTAAGTTAAAGCTTATGATGAGGAAAGTGATAAAAACATCCATATATGAGTCATACAATATTATGGAACTTAAAATCGTTATTTATGTATATAAAGTATTGGGTGTATTTTTACACAAACATTATGAGTGAGAGACTTTCGTTACACATTAGCTACAACAGCATTGTGTCTGCAAAAAAACAAAACAAAAAAAAACAGCAAACACTCAAAAAAACATCTCTGCTGATTGTCTACATTTGTTGTGAAGAGAAATCGTAGACAACTAAATGAAAAATACAGTAGTAGGCTACATCTCAATAAATGTTCCAGACAACATATTATTCACCCTAAAAATAGCTACAGAATTACAAGACTTAGAGCTCTTCTTTTTCCACTGTAGTATTATTTTTTATTTTCACCTTGTGAAAGACCTTTCCATCTGATTGCTCTTTCCATTTCACTTTGATGTTCTCTGCCATCTCATGATCCTTCAGTTTCTGCTTAATCTAATAAACAGAATAAGACATTTATTATTACGAATGTAATATGTAGACACTAATGTCCTGTGAAAGCTGTAAAAATGCTACAGCGACTGAACAGAAGCAGGCAGATTCAGATTACAGTACAGCGTGTACGTGTCGGGGCTTGATGAAGACTCAGGTTCTGGCTGCAGTAATGAGGAAGGGAGTGTACATTATATGTGCGGTCTTGTGGAAGATGAGACCCACCTGCTCCAAGATGGCCGCCTTTACTGCAAATTCATTCACATCCTGACTGGACTGGACCTTCACCTTTATTATCTGTTGTTTTTCTGTGATTACTAAATGTAGAAATGCAAAGACACATACAAAAAAAGATGAGCACACAATTAAACTGACATTTTAAAATCAGTTTAATTTTGCATAAATATGAGACTGAATAAGACTTTAACTCACATGAGTAACAGAAGAAAGGCAGTATGTCTGAGCACTGTGCATCAGCAGCCTGACCGTTCTTTAAATAACCACAATTTTCATTCCCTAGTGCATTATCAGGTTTTCCAGATATCCAGCTGATGGTAGAGAAGTTGGTTTGGTCTGACCACTTCCAGGTGTCTCTGAACAGACCAAACCAAATCCAGTTAGAGGTCAGTCCTTGTATTACTGAGTTTTCTGTTGCATCTCTAGCACTGGCCAGGTCTGTATGATACTGTCTACAGTAACTCTGAGCTCCAAGCCATGACATTTTATTAGATATGTAAATGTACATATTATTTCCTGCAGTGCCTGTGAGAATTAAAAACAACAACAATACGATTACCATGTATGTTAAAAGTTAAATGTATTGTCTCTTGAATGAGTTAAACAGGTTACATAATAATGCTAAAACTAAGAACAACAGTCCACCATTTGCTGAGTGCACTAAATGTCAATGATCATAATGATTAGTTGTTTTGGCCTGTTTGGTATTTATGATTAAAACAAAGTTAATTTTAATTAGAACACTGTGAGCACACAGTCTAGAATGTTTTAATAAGACAAACTTCCCTACTGAGAAAATGTTAAATATATGCTGTTTACCATCAAAGCACACAAAGGGATATGCGCTTGTACATGGCATATCATTCCAACTCGACGAGGTTATCATGCCGCAAGATTCGATTCCATGATAGTTGTTGGGCTCTCCTGTAGTCCACGGTCTCATACTTCCCAGTGGCTCGTTTCCAAGGGACCAGCGCCAGCTGTTGATGTCATTGTACAGTCCAATCCAAGCACTGGAGCTGAACTGCTGTCTCTGTGCTTCATCCTGAAGTTGGACCATGTCCTCGTTACTTTCTATGACAGCCAGGTCGGTGTGTGTGGCTCGGCAGTAAGCCTGAGCATCACTCCATGTTTTCCCCTGCTGGATCAGATAGTACTTACGAGGGACAGACAGGACAAGAGGGGCGAATCCTGTGGAGAAGAGTTTTAACGGTTTTGTGCAAGGTTAGCTCAGAAATCAGAAACTGATCATTTAAAATCATCATGCACATTGAGCAGCTCACTGAAAACTTATCTGTGGTCGACTACTGTTTCAAACACACACACTCACACACACACACTTCTCTCACCTGTGAAAAACAGGATTATGAACAGACGCTGCTCCATCACTGATGTGTTGCTGGGAAACTCACTAAGAAATAAGAAATAAATGTGATTAAAATCCCTCAGAAGTCCCGATCAAAACAGTGACTTCAGTAAAATTGATAACTGCAAGTACCACATCACTACATATGATTATATCTGAGGTTAAACACAAATCATTACAGGGGAGTTGTAGTCAATAATGCAGTTAGTGAATAATTATCATTCCTCAAATGGTGTCACGTAAAACGGGATTCAGCGTCACTGTCATTGTTGGTAATAACCGCAAAATGACATTAAATTTGTAACAGAGAATCATGACACAAGGGCTCAAGAGAACAAACGTGTGTGAAGGGGAGTAACATCTAGATCAGAATATTTTAGAAACAATTTAGAAACTCTTTTTCTCATGCTGACAGGAGGTGATTTTTTTTTTTTTTTGCATTTATGGAGTTTAACACTAAGAAATATTATAAACCCTATAAATATTGATTTTAATTTGCCTGCTTTTTATAAAATAAGAAGAAAAAATAAGAACCAAAAAAGTTGAAATTAATTAAAACATTAATTAACATAATTTAACTGTAAATTAAATAAAATGCCCTGCCTGCACTACATCACCTAGAACTCACTCTCATGTTTATTTTGTGTTTTTACACTTAATAAAAACACTATTACAGTTCAATATGCAATTAGAGTATTGTATTCTATTTATATTTGTATTTTCAAACGTCCCTGATGTTATAATAGTGACATGTTAAACAATTTAACAAACATTAAACTGTTTTTAACATGAGGTGTAGTACAGAAATAGCCTAAATGTTAACTAATAATAAACTGTTTATTACATTTGAGTAGTGTATTTCAATTCAGTTTTGTGTTTTCTGTCATTATTGACATTCTATATTATTGACATTATTGACATTCACAAATGCTAAACTAAAAATGAACTATTTATTAAAGTAGTCACTGGTAAATTACTTAATCACTGGAAACTAAGGGAGTTCAGGTTAGTGCTACTCTGCATTCCAGTTGGTGGAAAACGTTTTTCTTACATCAGGCCTAAACTCAGCAATAGTGTTACAGTGTTTGTATTTATAGTAATTCTCATAGACTTATAGTAAATTCATTAGTGATTGTACATTGATTATTTAATGTGCTTTGTTTATTTTATAATTTAATTTAATGTAAAGTATTTTAAGAATTTAAACTCAAATTTAAAAGATGCTATGTAAATAGAGATATTACACCATTAGACAATCGAATGTAAATTTATCAGTGGTTCTGATTCTTATGCTGTAGTCTGTGTTTCTTAAACCTCGATCCATGAGTCTCTTTTTAACTGTAATCCCCCGCCAGTGTAAAGATCTCTGCGCAGCCCTGCTACAAAGAAAACAAATATACTAAAGGTATAAATTATCCCACATGTCAAGGTCTGCAAAACATTTCCCATCCTTCAGTGGTAGGAAATAACTGAAGTATCGAAGTAAAATATTGAATCATACCTGAAATACCTGAAGGAGGTAAACTATCAGTGTTGTAGCTTTTGTAGATCTCAGTGTCTTTCAGAGACTTTCTGCAGTATCTGAAAAATCTGAGTTACTATTTATCTTCTTTTAGAGTTGTTGACTTATTGTAAACCACCTCCTCCTACTTTCCCTACTTTACAAAACAGAGTGTATGGAAATCTGAGATGGATGAGGCACGACAGAAAAAATGGAGGACTGGAAATGTTTATTAAGTTGTCTTTAGTGTATAATTTGAGAAAGAATGATTCCATTCAGTTTTGATTATTAGACTAATACAGCACAGAGATGAGCGATCAGTCTGAACTGTAACCATGGATACGGCCTCATCGGGACAGGTCGGGAACCTGCAGCATGGCTGACTGTTTTATTTTTAATAAGGGTCAGGACTGACACAAATCTAACACAGTTTTATGTCAACAGTTTACACCTAATATTATAAGTTCTAGCAAGTCTAACATGATTTATTCTTACACAATTTATTTGGAAAATAGGCTTTGGGTGTAATTACTCTTTAAGTGAAATTTTACAAATACAAACAACATCTTTTATTCTTTGACTTAAACTGTAGCTAAATCAATACATTTCTCTTCATTACTGCAAATATCTTTACTTAAATATTTACAATTATCTAATGATAGCAAGGCAGTGTGTACTGGTGACATACTAAATGGAAACCCATGTGTCTAGAGCTCTATCCAGATGGGTTAGGTTACATTCTCTGGGTGATAATTGCAATGTTAATATTTTTGTCTCCTCTGTGATAAAACTCTCATATCTGATGGCAAGAAACTTGAGATGATCGATTTGATGATCTGTGGGTTTATGTCACAAATGGTCATATACTGTTTTAAATGCATTATCGATTTAAATAGAGGACATTGTTCAGTCAGTTACAATAAACTCAGTTACAGCTGTTCGGACAGCCAGGGGAAGTTCATTCCTCCACCTGGGTGCAGGACAGACAAAGGCATTGATGTAGATTTTATTCGTACCCTGAGAGATGGTGGGTCAAGCAGTGCCAGACGCTCGGAGGGAGTGTGGTACAGAGCTCCAATAAGGTGCTTTAAGGTAGGAGAGAGCTGCTCTGTTTTTTTGGCTTTGAAGGTGAGCATTAGTGTTTTACATCTGCAGCTAAAGGAAGCCAGTGGAGGGAACACAGCAATGGGGTGATGTTGGAGAAATTGAGGAGGTTGAACACAATTCGTCCAGCTGCGCTCTTCATCATTTGTGGGTTGGACGGTGTGCAGGGGCAGACCTGCGAGAAACCTACATGACAGGGTCGGGTTAGTATTGTGACAAAAGAACAAAAGCTGGTTGTGTGTGTTGTCAGATAGTGTGGTCAGAGAATTCTCCAGGTAGAACTTAACAAGATCTTGACAAAGACACAACCGACTGAGCCGCAGTGCATGGTACACCGGGTACGCAGGGTACGCAGGGTACGCAGGGTACGCGGTGCATGCTTAACTGTATTACGAGTAACATACACAGTTAAAATATGTGTGTGTACTAAGTTTACCAGGTTATTAAAAATTAATAAGTCTTCTTGTAACTTCCTTGGTTAAAGCTTATTTGTTTGTACAGTGTTTGTCTAGTAGTCTGTGAATATTTAAAGATGACACAGATGGTGAGCTGAGTCTTTGCCTCAGTCTCAATAAATGAACTGAACCAGTGGACACAATGTGTACAATTACAGTATTAAATCCTCACTGCACATTTAACTCAACTTGAATACAGCCTAAGATGAGTAAAAACCCTAGCTCTTTTAACTGGGATCTGCATGCCTTTTACATTCCAAGAGAAAAGTCTCACAGAATGACCACAAATATTGCCAGTCTTCATAAAAACCTAACATATATATTATTATATAAATAAATAGCACGGACAAGTTATGTTAAGAAGAAAATCCCACAAAATGAAGACAGGCATGAATTCCCCAAATGATTCCACAGGTACAAACAACAAATTAACCACAAATGCACACTTGTATGCCCCTATACAAAAGTGCATCCTCCTTTACAAAAGTGTATGTCCCTTTACAAATATGCACATCCCTTCCTCACTAGATCAACAAGTTGTATGAAGCTGAGAAATGAATAATCTTCTTAAGAAAATAAAAACAGTACAAGAAATATTTTTGTTGTGTAGTCGTGTCATTTTCGAATATAATTAGCTCCACGGGAAAATGTAAAAAAGAGCTATAGCCTGAAGGCTGTTGGCTGAGCACTACACCCTAAAAAAGAATGAAATTTTTTGCCACCGGTAAAATATCACTTGGCAATGGTATGGGAAATGGAGGAAAGCCCAACTCCGGCCTGTGTATGTTTGTTAGCAGAATCCAGCCAATTTTGTAATCTCAGTAGATTAGAGTGTGGTATAGTGAGGGAGAACCATTTAACCATGCTAGTGGCGTGTATTCACAGGCCCGTAGGTTGTTAGATAGTGCTCAATGGGAAAAAACTCAGAGTGCAAAGGAAACCGCTTGTTAACAGACTAAGATGTGAGTTCTGTGCTGAGTAACAGAACAGTTCATAGCCTACAGACAGAGCAGTAGTGAAGATAACAAAGCTAGAGATTAGGTTAGGGCTAGGTAGTAGAGGGATTCTCACTTAACTAATAGGCACAGATTTCCAATGGCTCCAAAGTATAAGAGTACACTCACCACAGCCATGAAGAGATGTTAGGAGTCTATCACCAGCTTTGGTACCAGGCGAGTAGAGTGAAAGGAGCAGAGTGACGTGATGAGAAGATTTTTATTACAAATACTGTGTCATGGTCACTGTGTGACTTTGTTGAAGGTCTTGGCATGGTGCACGCACATACACACACACACATGCTAGAGGGTATCAAGGTGTTAGACTCCACCCCTAGTGATAGATTAATGAATAAATGAATAAATCAACTGTGTGGGGTGTATAAGAATTATTATAAATTTAATGCATGTATTTACCATGAAATCCTCTCCTGTGGTTTTCATCATCTGTATGTTTGGCACAAGCCATGATGACATCAGTAGGGACAAGGCATCCTTAAGCAGACCCTGCACACACAGACACACACACACACAGACACACACACACACACACACACAGACACACACAGACACACGCACGCACGCACGCGTGCACGTGGTCGATGAAGTTGGTTCGGTGGACAACACAGAAAACATGATTTGCATGTCAGTATGTAGCATCACATGATAATTTTGAGATATAAACTTTGTTGACACCAGGACATTTCTGACCTTTATGATAATTTCTTAATTAAAAGAAGGGGGTTATAATTAAAATGTGTCTTATGATTACTGCTTATTTTTTAATTGTTTTAATGTTATGGTCTCTGTTCAGCAGGTTGCTAACTAACAATGAGCTTTTCGCATTAAATATTTTGATAACAGAAAATACCTTGAGATATCTTTGTCCTGTATCTGACACACAGATAAACAGAAACTGCTAAGTTTAAACATCTGCCTCTGTTGTGCGCTGTTTCTGTCAGTTAAGTAGAGGTGTTACGACTCAAAAATTTCACACTGTAATAACCATGATATTTTTAGATTAGGTTATCACAGTATCACATTATTAATTTAAAAACACAAGCTGGTGGTAAAATTGTTGTACATTCTGGTATGTACTGTATAATACAAATCAAAAGAAACTCCCCTAATTGTTCTTTGTTCTTCAGGATTAGTTTTCCAGACATCTGTGAGTTCAAATATGTTGTGGGGGAATGTCTGTAGTAATTCTGATCAATTCATGTGGGATATGTGATCTCTGTATGAATGACAGAGATGAGCGTGTCTTCACCATTGTACACATGCTCATCACACTAAATATTCCATGTGTACACACCTCATTTTAATACGCACTGATTGTTTTGTCCTTTATTTTAAATGTTTTTTGTAGGGGGTGTGGCCATGCATGTTTTTAATCATTAGTGGGTCACATGGCCATAACGTGTCTCTATGTACATGTGCCACTCAACTTAACTAAACCCCCAGAAGCATCGGTTCTCTGACACAACCTTTTAAACAACTACTATATTTCATTGTTCTGCTTTTTTTGTTTTTGATGTCATTCTGGCTTCAACTGGAGACAAAAGAAAAGAGGATACAAATCCTGGAGTGCCTTTAATAATGAAGAAAAAGCACAAAACCACAATATATCCATTCTATACAATTGTGCACTTCCAATTTGGTGGCAACAGTTTGGGGAAGGAACACATATGGGTGTGACAGTCAGGTTTCCACAAACTTTTGGCCATATACTGTATTAATTATAATTAATTAATTACAACTAATTAATTAGTTATTTCTACTGCTTATTTTACATAAGGTAAAAGGCCTGACATTGTGGATTTGTGCTAAAATCCCAAAGATTCTCCTGTAATAATTACATCACACACATTCCAAATAAAACACTAATCCAATCTGAATAGAGCTTTAGAAAGATATCTTGCTGAAACGTAGAGTGTCGGTAAGGAAAGGAAGCACACTGAGACAAAAACACATTGACAGAAATGCATTTTAATCAGTACTTTGAAGAACACAGTGGTGAAGTAACCATCCAATCATAGACAATGAAACTGTGGCTAAAGTGAAATATTCGAGCCTTTTATTGTCTAATGGCTGTTTTTTTGTTCTTACAGAAAACATTTCTCTTTATTAAGGGTCACATTCATGATTCATGACTTACTGATTACACATACCTGTTCACAATTACAGACCACAGTGTATAAGGACTCTCAATCCACACTCATCTTGTGAAGTAAATGCTCTATGATTCTCTCCAGTCGTTACCAAGTCTTTGTATTGTTACAGTCTTCTGTAAGTCTACAGATCTTTCGTTTTTGCCTTAGCCTTGGCTAGTTCATGTTGTTTGCCTGACCTCTGCCTGTTTTTGACTGCACTCTTGCATTAAGTTTTGGAATTGCATCGCTTCTGCCTCATGACATTATTTTAATTACCATTTTAAATACAGAAACCAATTTAATTAATATTTTGTGAAGCCCAGTTGTTTCATATTAAGGGAATTAACTAAAACATATTAAATATGAAAGAAAATGTAGAATGAAAAGCAACACAAATTCATAAATTAAGATGAATAAGAGCACTCATTCAATTAACGAATTACTGTTTTATAAAAGGAGGACACTGCTACAACGATGTATCAGTCAATCCTGTTTGCCTCCACATCTTCTTTTAATGCTGTGCAACACTTTATTTATTAACACTTATTTATTACATTTATTACAACATTGCAATATAACATTAACATGTAACATTTATTACAACAGCAGTAATGACTGATAAGTGACCTTTCCGATGTCTCAAGCAGCAGTGTGCTGTATACTCCTTAATGTGCCATCATTGTGCTTCCTATGACATTCAAATGTGCTCCTGCTTTTCCAGCATGGCATTGGAAAGGGCGCATTGGTGTAACAATTGCCAAGACACTTTGCTTTGAATGAAAAAAAGCAGTTTGCCTGCATGATGTGCTTGGTGTCCATCAGCAGGGTAAAGCAGATAATTTTCTTCCTCTGTTTTCATGTCCAAACATTTACTATTCACCTCCCTTAATTTACATCTAATTCACCTTTTCTCTATATTCCAGATTCTGGCCTTTTAAAGGGGTTCTTATGCTTTTCAATAATCTACATTTTACTGCCATAGATGCGAGTTAAAATAACTTTCACTTCCACCACTTAGAAAGTCTCACAACTTTTCTAAAAGATTGACAAGTGAGGCCCATTGTTATGTTTTTATTTTGTCTCTGTGACCTTCAGAGATCTTTTTCCATATTGTGATAAAACTGAGCTGCTTATTTTGTCTTCAGGCAAAATGGATTATGCAAACCACTCTGTCCCTTTGTTCCACTTCACATAAAACCCACTTAACATGTGCCCTTTCATTACGTCGACATCTCTGTTAGAATTCATCCAGATGATTAATTCCTAAACTATATAACTGAGATACATTTTCCTGCAAACATAAATTGCCTGTGATGAAGTTCTAAAGGGATATTTCTCTTGCATCATTTCTCCTGCATCATCTGCAAATAACACAAGTAAAATAAGATACACAAACAAATTAAATAAGATTCACAAATTAATAAAATGTATCTTCTTTAAATATTTAATATATATTTAATTTAACTGATTTGTTGTTACCAGGATTGGCTCTGGATCCACCATCACCTTGACTTGGTTAAAGCATTTACTGAAGATGATGATTTCAGCATGACAGATTGTGTTTACATTCCAAGAGAAAAATCTCACAGAGTGACACATCATTCATGTGACATCATCATGATACAGCATTATGATGGCTGGCAATATTTGTGTCACTGTGTGATATTTTTCTCAGTACATTCAGTAATATGATATTCAAAATATTGGGGAAGGAATTACTAGAAGGATATACATAGCACAGACATGACGGGTGTTTACTAGAACGACATACATAGCATGGACATGTGCTTCCTGAGCAACTAGCAAGAGTAAGCTGGGAAAAGAAAACACAAAAAAGTGAAATCAGACTCAAATGAATCCACAGGTACAAACCACAAATTTACCAAATCCATAAATTATATCTGAAAACCTGGTTATAGCTCCCAGATAATGCACATATTAAAATGGCAAACATTACAAACACTCACACCCATTCCAATACAGATCAACAAGTTATGTGATGATGAGAAACAAATGGACTATGGAAGAAAGTGAAACCATAAACAGCACATGACATCTGTGGGCTGTGTCTTCATGTCACTTTCAATTATAAGCTCCATTGGAATATATAAATATGAAGGCTGATGGATGAACCCAAAATAAAATAAAATTTTTACCATCTAGGGACGCCCCAAACAGCACAGATATGGTTCAGTGGAGCGAAGCTATCTCCAGCCTGAGTATGTGTGTTAGTAGAGTCTAGCTAAATTTGTAAGCTCAGTAGTGTTATGGTGAGGGAGAATCATTCAACCATGCGACCGGTATGTATTCACAGGTCCGTAGGTTGCTAGATGGTGGGTGAAGTGAAAAAGCTCAGCATCCCAAGAGAAACCACTCGTTAACAGACTAAGAATAAAGTGTTGTACCAGTTGTACCTGAGCACCAGAAAAGTTCATAGCCAAACCACAGACAGATCAATAGTGATGATAACATGCTAGTAGAAAGATCCCCACTTAACCACAGAGTTCCAATGGCTGCAAAAGTATAAGAATACACTCACCACAGCCATGAAGAGATGACAGGAATCTATCGCCAGCTTTAGAGAACATGTTACCTGCAGATCTGACCATACGGTCCAAGGTGTACAAGAGGTCCGACATGAGTTGCAAAAACGGACACAACCCTAATCTCCAACAACCAGCTCCAAATCTTTTAAACTGTGGCTGTTTGTAGTTCTTATAGGAAACATTTCTTCATATTAAGTGTTAGGAAACAGCTCAAGTCTTCAAGTAGTTTGTCTCTGTGACCTTCATAGTATTTTTTTTACATTTGGTGATAAAATGAGCTGCTTATTTGTCTTCTTTCAGGCAAAACAGCTTATGCAAACCACTTTGTCCCTTTGTCCTACTTTACATAAAACTCTGACTAAACCAAATCAAAATGACTGACACGGACAGAGCTGAATGCAAAAGTTTGCACACCCTCAGGACATGACATCTAGTGTGTTTGTATATACAGAGATTCCTTCATTACATTGACGTCTCTGTTAGAATTCAACCAAACGATTAAAAGGTGAACAATATAACAGAGCTACCTTTTTTCACTCAGAGAACTTTTTTTTTTTTTTTTTTCATTTTTTACTCAGAGAACAGTGGGATGCAGACATACAGATGGTTTGCTTGGAAGGTCTATGTGGGTTGTTCTGTTGCATCATCTGCAAATAACAGGAGTTCCACAAAATAAAATGAGATAAGTAAAAGGTTCCAATGGCTCCAAAAGTTTATGAATAAACTCACCACAGCGATGAAGAGATGACAGGAGTCTATCACCAGCTTTAGAGCACAAGTTACCTGTAGATCACATAGGTCACATAGATCCAAGATGCCCAAGTGATTCTACATGGCACGAGTGGAGCAGAGTAAAAGGAGCAGAGAAACATGAAGAGAGAGTATTTATAGCAAATACTGCGTCATGGTCACTGTGTGACTTAGGTGAAGGTCTCGGAATGGTACACACACACACACACACACCCACACACACACACACACACTAGAGCATAGCCAAGTGTTAGACTCCACCCTTGGCAGTTTATAAGAGATGAAATAGAACACACACTCAAATGCTCTTTAGTGTGTGTATATAAATCATTGAATTAGATTAATTAATTAACTGTAGAGTTTATAATTTGTACTGGTCCTCTTACTCAGTGTGTGTGATGCCTGTAGGGACAAGGCAAGGATCCTTAAGCATACCCAGCACACACACGCATGGTCAGCGAAGATATTATTAAGATGTCAGTATGTTGCAACATACAATGAATTTGAGATGTACACTCGCCGTCCACATTAATAGTAACACCTGTACACCTTTTGCCAATCATGTGGCAGCAACACAATGCATAAAATCATGCAGATACAGGTCAAGAGCTTCAGTTATTGGTCACATCAAATATCAGAATGGGAAAGAACTTTGATCTCTGAGACTTTAACCGTGGCATGGTTGTTGGTGCCAGATGGGCTGGTTTGAGTATTTCAGAAATTGCCGATCCCCTAGGAATGTCACACACAACAGTCTCAAGAGTTTACACATTGTAATGAAGGGCTCAGGGAGGCAATGTATGGAACAGGAATCTTTTGAGTGAAAGGGTCCAGGATTATAGCAGTCAAATCATTTGAATTTTGACAACTGAAAATTGGTCCATTTTCCAGATCTGGCCACAGAAGGTACAGCAAGGTCTAAACACTAGAGGTCAGAATGGTAAACAAATCCAAGGGGTTAGGCAGGGTCAAAAATGAGACAAGGCAATGCAAGATCATACAATGGACAGACAGGAAATAACAAGGCTCAGAAGTCACATGAATGCAGGCAAACCATAAGGCTTTGCAAACTGACTAAGGGCCCATGTGCTTATATAGTGTGGGAACGGGAAATGAGTGGGATAGCCAAGCATGTGGTTCAAAACTATGGGGAGGGTGCCCTCTGGCGGGTGGGTGGAAGAATGGATCTTACAGTATTTGGATTAAAAAAGATTGAATTTAGTGAAAAACATTTTGCAGACTTACTGTACTCTATGTTTTTATGGTCAGTAAGGATGACAAAGGAAAATCTCGCACCCTCTAGCCAGTGTCGTCATTCATCTAGAGTGATCTGCCTTGTAGTTTCATTCTTCAGAAATAAAAAGCACAAGAGTAGGTTTTGGCTGGGTTGCCATGTCATTGAGAGAGTATTGCTCCACTTCCATGATGAACAGGAGCTTGGGGTCTGGGTGCCTGTGGATGGGTGCAGTGGTGGCTCAAGCTACACATGCTACTCCTGAGATATCAGTGATCCTAACAACTTCCGCTCTCTGGACTTTTCTGATCTACCCTGACGACCTACTTCTAGTTCTCATCAGTTGGACATTGCTCACTGCTTCTGGGGGTGGCCCCATATGGATGGTTTTTAGTTGAGAGCAGGATGTAATTGCCTCCACTTTCCCTTGGTCCATATCTACTCCACTGTCGTCCAGGATATAGCCCAGGAACTTTACTTAACATTGGTGAAATTTACATTTTTCAAGTTTTGCATAGAGGCAACTTTCCAGAAGCAACTTAAGGTCGGCTGAGGTTGGCTGCACACTGCTTTGCACTTGGAATAAATGAGGATATCATCGATGAATATGACCATGCACTGGTTGAGGAATTCTTGGAGTACTTTGTTGATGAATACCTGGACTAGGTATACCTTAACTAGGCCATAGGGCAAAGAATACCTAGAATACCTTAACTAGGCCATAGGGCAAAAGCAAGTACTCATAGTGACCTGTCATGTTGATTTGTCACTTTCTCTTATGTGAATCAGTTTACTTCTCAGGTCCAGCTTAGTAAAAATCTAACCCTAACCCTAACCCCTTACCTGTTTGATAGGACAAGTATCAGGTAATGTCCACAGTAATTGATGCAGGGCCTGAGTCCAGAGTCCTTTTTTTTCCACAAAGAAGAAACCTGCCACTCTGGAGAAGTTGAGGGACGAAGGTAACCATGTGCCAGAGCTTCAAAGATGTATTCCCTCATGGCTTGGGTTTTTTGGCAGTGACATCTACTAGGGGCATAGGCCTAGCCAGGAGGAAACTGGCAGAGTTTCATGGTCAGTGGGGTGGCAGCTGAGTGGCTTGTGTACTTGCTGAAAACCTCTGATAGGTCAGAATAAGGTTTGGGGATTTCTATTGCCCATAACACTAACATTTCATACAACATGCTATCTTAGTGAATTTTCTACTGTGAAATGTAGTAGTGTAGTAGTGTATTCAAGTATTAAACAAGCTTGCATAATGCATCCATCAAAGCTTATTTCTGTCCACTAAACATACATTGCGTTTACTATTTTATCAAGAGTTGTTAAGTTCTGTTACAACTGCTAATATTGCGCAAAGAAAGTGCAATTTTCTTTTGATTAATTAACTAACAAATTGCTTTTCCAAACATTTTAACAAACAAATATAATAAATACTCTATTAAATTAAAAATAACAGAAAATAACAGAAAATAACAGAAAAGAAAAGAAGTTTTAAAAGAGTACTGCTCTGTACTCTCCCTACTGGCCCTTCCAGGTAATGTTGCCTCAAAATACTGAGATTACTGAGATACTGAGAAAATATTGAGATTGTCGTATTCACAACAGCAACAAACTATTTTGAACATTCTGACCTTTTAGACAGGCAGCATTTTTTTAGGTGCATACTGGTTTGCAATTAAAAAAATACTATCTGGAACAATCTACTGTAAGTGTCATTTTTAACCTAGACCAATCCAATGACTTTTGATGAGTTGAATACTTTTGCAAGGCATTGTAGTTCACTTTTAATCATCTGGCTGAATTCTAACAGAGATGTCAATGTAATGATGGAAGGAACACCTGTTAAGTAGGGTTTTATGTAAAGTGGGACAAAGGTATGGAGTGGTTTGCATAAGCCATTTTGCCTGAAGGAAGACAAATAAGCATTTGAGTTTATCACCAAATGTAAAATAGTCACTGAAGGTCACAGAGACTAAATTAAAACCTCACCTTCAAACAACTAGTTTAACTTCAAATTTCAGCTCCCTTCTACACTACACTACTCTAATACAGTTTCTTCTCTCAATCCCTATCTAATCAAAAACCAGGGGGAAATGAGTGAAACATAAATGGAATCAACTACTTGCTAATCATATAGTACAATGTACTATTTACAAACGTATGTATGAATGTGTGCTATATACAAGAAATGCGGTACATGGCCAAAAGTATGTGGACACCCGACGATTCACCCCTATATGGGCTTTTTAAACATCCCATTCCAGATCTTTGTTATAATAACCTCCACTCTTCTGAGAAAGCTTTCTTTTAGATTTTGGAATGTCAGCCACAAGAGCATTAGTGAGATTGGGCACTGACGTTGGGTGAGGAGTCAGTGTTCCAGTTCATCTCAAAATTAGATTAGATTCAACTTTATTGTCATTGTGCAGAGGCAATGAAATGCTTTTTTTCTGCACATATCCCAGCTTACTAAGAAGCTGGGGTCAGAGGACAGGGTTAGCCATGATACAGCACCCCTGATGCAGATGTGGTTAAGGGCCTTGTTCAAATGCCCAACAGGGTTGACAGTGCAGGGGCTTGAACCCCCAACCTTACAATCAGTAACCCAGAGCCTTAACAGTTCAGCCACAAATGCCCTTAACCACAAAGTGACCAGTGTGGTTGAGGTCAGGGCTCCGGGCAGGCCACTCAAGTTCTTCCACACCTTAGCTACCCTTGTCTTTATGGGGGCATGCAGTAGTACACAGAATCAACAGAAATACAACAGAAGTTGTAACATGTAAGGGGATCTGTGCACAGCCCTCTTCAAGTCATTTCACAGGTTTTTGATAGGATTTAGATCTGGGCTCTGCCTAGGTCATTCCAAAACTTTGATCTTGTGAAGGATCTTGTGGAGCTCAGACACAGTCTGTGTTTAAGTCTAGGCTGAAAATTTGTTTAGTCAAGCCTTTTGTGAATAGGGGCAGGTCTGGAGGGTTCACAGGCATAGAGTGTTGTGGTTTACTGGGATGTTTGGATGCTGTTGCTCTCACACGTTCACTCAGGTTTGTCGGCAGTGGAGTGGCTGGTGCTTTATGTCCCAGGGTGCGTGTCTGTGTTAGCTTCTGGCTCTCCCTTTTAGTCCCCCTTAATGTACGCAAGGTACATTGTCCTTAACCATTAGAGGACAAAAGCTTACCTAACAATCTCTTCCTCTCTCTCCAGCTCTCTCTCTTGAGCTTCACATGCTACTTCTGAGATTCCAGTGATCCTGACCCCTTCTGCTCCCCGGACCTGCTTGACCCATCCTGATGCCCTACTTCTGGTTGGAGTTCTCATC
>JAKKZN010000019.1:273191-309477 GCA_033441825.1 Pangasius elongatus
GTTTGCTATAAAGTAAAAAGGCTGGGTGAACATCCTCTAAGTGTGGTGATTCCATAATTTTTGCCAGGGGTTGTATTTAGGGTGGAACACCCTAGTGGCTTCCCTCCTGGGCAGACACACCTTCCCAAATGAACAGAAAAGATTTGGCCTGTATCTATGGATCTGATGCACTCTCCAGTTCCCAAACTACTAATGTGTCTTCAGGGACTGCTAGACAGCTGCACCATCGCAGCACCATGGTTGGCATCACTCCGGGGGCTCATAAACTCATTATAATCTTTCTGAAAGAGATGTAGTGCCTCCATCCACCATGAGGCCCAGCCTGGGATTTCCCCCTTGTGCTGGAGTTCCTTAGGGCCCCTCCTAATAAGCCTACGCTGGATGCTGACCTGAAATGGGTGTCCCTTTGGCTAGAGATCACTTCAGCAAAAAAGCGGGTGAACTACATGCTTTGGGAGTTCGGTAGTACTTGTAGTTCAGGAATTTGCTTAGCATGCACTGGTTGTGGCTATACCTGGGAGGTTTGGCCAATGTCATATTACTCAATTTTGTAAACCAATTGAATGAACAAGAAGGTATTGAGATGATTCTCATTGTCCCTGGTGGTTATCTGGGGTTCTCAGAACCACAGTTACATAGCTACCTAGTGTTAATACTGCTGTCCTTCTAATCATTTTCTTAGCAACCAATGTCTGCTAAAGTTCTGTTTCTAAAATTTAGCAGTTTAAGCACAACTTAATGGACAGGCTTAATGGAAAACTATGAGGGTTATGTAGAAAGGACAGCAATAACCCATCTGAATGACTCTATGTGACACCAACCTGAACTGTTCCAAACATTCCCATCATACACAATTATTTGGTCATTGTTTCCGTACCTTCCAATAGTTCCTCAAAGTCGTCAATGAAGTACTCCCTCAGTGGACGCCTCTTGGGCTTCTTCAGAGTGTTTACCAGCTGCTGAATCTTAGAGGACACACGACTACTCACAGGCACACCTACACATCAGATAAACACAGACACATACACAAATGAACATGCACTCAAACACAAATACACACACATTAATATATACAAACTCTCACACATAGAGCCTATATACAAAACTCAAGTCATGGACTGACAAAGCGATCAGTTTAGCTTCACTTATGTCTCTCTTGTTGTCACTTTAAATGATTTATTATATTTGAAAGCCTCTGAACAGCCATGATTTTAATTCCTCTGATATGTCCCTCCCCTATCCTAAACACCAATAGCCCAGAAAGCGAAAAGCAAAGAAATATAAAACTAACCAAAAACAAAGTTAAAAAAATGTTTATTATATAAAGGTTATATAACTTTAGAGAGAAGCAGGTGTAAATAAAGATGATTCTACCTAGAAACTAAAACCAAACTGATGTTCTGGGAAAAACAATGGTTTTCAAATGCTTCAATTTCCATGGCTGTTAAGGATATGACTTAGCTGGGAAGGTCTCATATTTCTGATGCACCACTATTAGTTGACATGCCATTATAATAATTAATTATTTGATTCAAGTATGCGTGCAACTGTTCCTTGGCAGCTTGTCAGAACGCAAACACACTCATTCCTTACTCACCATCTCCTGTCTCCATGAGCTCAGCGTTACCATATTTGGGCATAGGCTTGGTTGGCAAGGCGACCTGTGGGCGCTCCATGGTAACGAGGGGTGGGTCTGACATGCAGCTTGTGATGTCAGGAGGTGCAGGATGACTGTCTGTATACAGGACAAAAACATCACAGTATGTTTATACCTGTAAATAACATACCCGTGCCCTATCTAGACTTTGTGTGTTAGAGCGCTTCTAGAGGGTATAACGTTGCTGTTACTGCTTATGCATCATTCAGCAGTTAAAGAACCCAAACCAGAGTTTTTAATTAGTTAGCGCTTCTAATTTCAATAATACAGGTTTCAAACAGAGGCTCGGAAATCAAAAAAATAAAAATAAAAAAAAAAAAGATTTGGAGAGTGTGACATATGAACTTAGTGTGTGATGTTACAAAAATAACAAGCTCCCTGGCTTTACCGCAACATATTTAATATGCACATTGTTTGGTTGACATAACCAGATATAGCCACAGTGTGCCAAGTTCACCACCTAAACATCTTAGCTCACATTAGTGCTGAACAGAATCTTGGTTGTTATAGTATATATTGACAAGTCCAGCTGCTGTTATATAAATTGGTGAAAATGTAAAAACGCAAATGGTGATTCAGATACTGAAATCCGACTGGTTACTACCTGTGACAACTCGTTTACTCGCAGATCACTAGATGCTTAGCTATGTGCCAATCTTATCTACAGCAGCAAATGCAAATTGATAACATGAACTATTTCTGGTTTGGTGAACAAATGAACCCCTGGTCACGATAATGTTCAAACAAACAGGGTCCTATTTCATCAGTGTGTCCTCTTGCCTTGTACTCGCAGAGAACATGACAAGTAATAGCAGAGCAAAACAAGGATGGTGGGGAACTGGAAGTGCCCAAGCAAATGGGCACGTATTAAATTTACACATTATGAATAGATTCATAGATAACTGTACATTTATCACTGTATTTTTATCTCCAACTCTGAAAAACAAGGATAAGATTCCATCCTGCCTACCCACAGAGGAGGCCCAATTATGGACTGCCTGGCATAAACGATTCCACCACTGGGGACTGAACACAGATTAAACTGCAGGTTCAGGTGTACTTTACTGTGACATGGCATACTGACCCTCTGAGTCCAGCGATGACCAAGGCCGTTCAGACTGGTAGTCATAAGAGCGTTGTCCGACGTTACCATTCTCTAATGAGACACCCATCTCCCTTAAGCCCCGCCTTTTGAGGGACAGATGAGAAACTTGGCCAACTTGGTAAAGGAAAGAGAGGAGGCAGAACAAAGAAGAATACCCATGTGTATATGATTACATAGGAAAGAGTACAGTTGTATTTGTATGCAGACGTACTGACTACTGGTCAAATAACATCATACATATTCTACTATCTCTTATACTCTTATAAACTAGCTAAACTGCCTACACCTAACTGCTAATGGCAACCCCGAGAGAACCACTGACAGAAACTATGCAAAAATGTGCGTGATTGTGTGTACGTGTGTACTCACAGTTGTAAGTGTGTGCATTACTCTCTGCCAAACGTGCTGCATTGGCAGATCCATTGCTGTGTGATGATGATGAAGATGTGGTTGATGAAGATGAGCCACGAAGTGCTCGGTTGATCCAGGCCTCCACTCCTGCACCTCTGGCTCTTCCTAGGGAGCCTTCACCCTCAGAGCATGACGATGAGTCTACCAGCATGGCGAGAGAGAGAGAGAGAGAGAGAGAGAGAGAGAGAGAGACCAGTGAGTTAGCCAGTCTCAACCCCAGCATATGAACGAAACCACACACACAAATCTATACATGCTTATTTTATGATTTTAGTTTCACTAGTTTCAGCAGAAAATGACCAAACTTTATTATTTTCCAAAAACAAATGTAAATGTTAGTTAAATTTAAAGTATTTTTTGTGTCAGACATTTCATAATAGACTACTTTTCAGATCATCATTGAGGATGTCTGAAATGACCTACAGAAACATAAACAAGTGAGACATGCTAAGTGGAACAACTAGCCAGATGGTGACACTATGAAAACTGATGCCGTTTTAAAGGCAGAAAAAGGCCACACTGCTATTTAGTCATTCATTTGATATAGAGGAACTTGTCATTTAAAAAAAAAACTTATTTCAAATCTTTTTTGTGACGTGCCACAAGATACTAAATTGAGACTAAGTCAAGATGCTACGCTCTCAGTTTGCTACTGCATGTTCTCAAATTAACTAATGACATAATGGTAAGACGTCTCTATACTGCATATCTATTTTGGACGTATTTCTTTCATATGCGACTGTAACAGAGGCTGAAGTTCACACATTAAATAGTGTACATTTTCTTTAGAGGAGAACACAAATGACTCAAAATGACTAATTCCAGAACTCTAAATAACAAATCCTATAGCATGATTAAAGTAAACCCTGTGTATAGATTATAACTTCACAACCCTGGTTTGGCATGTCTAACACATTAAACTGAATCATGCACATCTAACTCCACTGTGTGCAGGAAGAACTAATCAGTTATTTTGCTCCAGTGCTCTGTACCATTCTTAGCTAATCACTGACATGCTAATGCTGGTTTCAAGTCTCGATATATATGAAAACAATAATTTCAGATCTGGCGATAGTAATCCATTTCATATGAGCAGTTGAACAACAGAATTAGCACATTTGGAAAAAACATATTTAATATTATATTGTATTTGTGATGAAGCATACAAAGAAAGGAGCTCAGATCTGTGCGAAGTCAGAACTTTTTGTTTGTGTGGATGTCTTTTTCTATGTGTCGGGTATAAACAGAGGGACAACGGACTTTAGTTTTGGTTTGTTGGTGCGTCTTCAGGAAGAGCAGAAGAGATTTTATTGAGGCTGATGTTTATCAGCTAGAATAGGCAGTAATAAACATGCATATATATACAGTTTATACTGAAATATAACCCATTTTTCAAGGACATTCCACACACAAACACACACAAACACACACACACACACAAGCATGCACACATCCACATCATAGTGACCTGGGGGTGTGTATGCCTCCATAGATGTTTGGACAACGAGGGAGTGTCGTTTAGAGGGCATGGGGACGGCCATCTTTCTTTCACACTGACGCTCCAGTGCTGCCTGCACTGCTTCAGAGTGAACATCTAAGAGAGAGAGAATTAAAACAAAAATGTAAATATTAGGCATTAATATAATACCACATTATTACAACACAGTACTAGTGTTGAGGATGCAGAAGATAGGGATAGGTGGAGAGTGATGATTCGCTGTTGCGACCCCTGAAGGGAAAAGCCGAAAGAAGAAGAAGAAGATTACAACACAGTACTGTGTTTGTGTGTGTATAAGTACACTATGTGGCCAAAGGTTTTTGGACACCTGACCATCACACCCATATGTGCTTTCTGAACATGCCATTCCAAATTTAGTCACCCTTTATAATAACCTCCACTCTCCTGGGAAGGAAGATTTCCACTAGATTTTGGAGCGTGGCTATGGGGATTTGTGCTCGTTAAGCCACTAGAATATTAGTGAGGCCTGGCGTGTAGCTGGTGTTTCAGTTCATCCCAAAGGTGTTCAGTGGGATTGAAGTCAGGGCTCTGTGCACGACACTCAGATTCTTCCGCTCCAAATTTGGCAAGCCATGTCTCTATAGCGCTTGCTTTGTGCACAGGGGCATTGTCATGCTGGAACAGTTTTGGGCCTCTTAGTTCCGGTGAAGGGAAATTGTAATGCTATAGCATACAAAAACTTTGTGGTAACAATTTGGGGAAGACCCACACATGGGTGTGATGGACAAGTGTCCACAAACTTGTGTACGTTTGCATATGCCCAAATCACAGGTACTAAACCGTACCAATGCTTGTCACTGTGGTGGTACCCTCAAACGTACACCGTTTGTACCTTTAGTATTTATCTTTAACATAGAAAGGTACATGTAGTATACCTTTAAATCTTTACTTTAACAGGTCCAATTATGTACCTTAAAAGATACATATTAAAGGTACCATAGATAAGGGTTCCACCTCCGTGACAAGGAAGTTTGGCACCCTTTTTTTTTCGGAGAGTGTACAGCTTACCTGAGCAATACCGCTCATCCCGTGAGCCAGTGGAGCGTCGTCGCTGGTAACGAGATGAGAATGAAGACGACGAAGAAGGAGTCACAGGGACTCGAGACTCTGCTCCTACTGTAAGTACAAAAGGACAAAATCACAACTGCAAAACCTTAAGCTAACCATCCTCTATACTGCACGTGTTGAATCTAATGCAGGGGGGGGTTAGTATCAGTGTGTAGTACCTGGTGCATGGGGCAGGTAGGCTCGAATGAGTTTGGCTCTTTTCTTCTCATAACCTTTCTGAGTGATGTCCCCTGCCAATAAAATAGTAGTATTGAGTATTGCCAGAAACTTGTAAAAGATTCAGTACACTCAGAACATTCAGTACACTCACCATTAAAACTCAGATAAACTCTGAAAAACTCTGCCAGTCAAAACTGGTAGTATTCAAAACTGCCCCCGTGTTCAGCTTAGCTAATTTGCTGATATTTATATGTTAAAAAAAATATGTCAGGTAAACAATATGGACAATATCTACACATACAGCAAATCAATGTTTTACTACCAATAAAAACAGAGAAAGTGAAAAGACAATGAAACGTTACTATATAACTACTGACTCACGCTGTGTGAAATCACTGACTGTTCGGCTCTATTTACTGTTGTCAGACATACACATGCTGCATCTCACATGCTTAAACTGTAACCATGGTGACAGAAATATGGATGAAATGAGGACGGAGAGCTTCTCCTCAGAGATCACTGCCCTTAACACTAATAATACAGAGAGACCCACAGAGGTTCATGCCTCGGCCACTAGGTGGTGGAGGCATTATATTTCCGGTTATCCCATTCTGGTTAGTGCGATATCTCAAGAATGAGTGGTTAAATGTTTGTAGGATTTATATGGAGTTATCACTGGCCCTGTTCACACCTGGCAGTAACATCCGCTTGAGGGATTTGATTTCAAGTGGACAGCCGAAACGCATAGCTGTTTACATGTGGCATTTTGAATGCGGATTTCATACATGCTTTCTGCTGGAGGAAGGGTGTCGCGCACATTTATTACATCAGCCTCACGCTGCAACTGCTTTCATCTACCTGTATGCTACCTGTACATGGTCTGTTAACAAAACCTGAGACGACAAAACAGATGACATGAAAAGCAGCCGCTTTATTCTCTGTGTTACAGCATCAGCTTTATCCGTTAGCTTATGCATGCAGTGATGAAGCAATGATGCAGTCGATTAGGTGGTAATTTGTTGCATCAGAAAGTAGCAAGGCACTTTTGCATTCACAATCAAATGGCCGTTTTGTGGCCGTATGTGTCCGAAACCACCTCTATTTTGGAATCGATCCAGGGTTGAAAACAGGGTCAAGGTCACAGCAAGGTCAAACATGTGAACTAGTTTTTCTTCACTTGCTTCCTTCCTGTTTGTCTTACAGAGATGGTTTTTGCATGTGCATGTTCAGGAACTTTTGGCCCATTTTCTGCCTGTCTAAGATTTCTGCCATCAGTCTGTCCTTCTGTCTGTGCGTCTGTCTAAGATTCTCGTTAGCACAATAGAATGAGTGGTTCTTTTGTATGATTTATATGGAATTATCATTGTCACCAGGAGATGAGCAGATTGTAACAAGGAGATAAACAGATTAGAGTTTGGAACTGATCCAAACACGGTTAACGTCACAAGGTCAAATGTTTAAAACGGTTTTTCTTCAAATATCTTCCTTCCTGTTTGAACTATATTTTAAGGTATTTCCGGCGGCAGAGACATCCCCGAGTTCTACTTGTGTGGCAAAGTTTTACAATAACATTAACTGATTATTTCACTATAACACACACTGATAAAACAGTATAAAGAAAAAACACACGCACCATAAGTAACGTTAAAAAAGTAACTAGCACATGTATTAAATTTTTTCAATCTTCTTCTTCTTTCGGCTTTTCCCTTCAGGGGGTCGCCACAGCGAATCATCACTCTCCACCTATCCCTATCTTCTGCATCCTCAACACTTGCACCCACTAGCTTCANATATACTCACTCTCCCTCCTCTGAACATGTCCAAACCATCTTAATCTGGCCTCCCTAACTTTGTCCCCCAAACGTCCCTCTGATGTACTCATTCCTAATCCTGTCCAACCTTGTCACTCCCAAAAATGAAATTTTTTTCAATACTAAAACAAATATGCCAGACACTCAACACCTGCATTAATCAATGCTCATACCATCAATGAGTAAAATTAAGACCACAGGGTGAAGGGGTTGCACAGACTGAGGCATGCCCTAGACGCTGCTCTAAGGATGTGAGTAGGAAAAACAGTGAGCAAAATGGTAAAGAAAGCAGCTAAATGTCCTTTTTAGTCTGACAATATTTCAGACTAGATTCAGTCAGCTGCACATTACGTAAGACTACACCGGAAAAAGTCTTTTTTTTTTTATTTTCTATTGCTTAAATAGCACCTCAGCACTCTGATATCACTTTGAAGTGCTAAGATGTGCAGGGCCCACTCCCACCTGCTCCACAAGGAATTCCTTCAGCAGTTATTTTTGGTGTCCTTTAAAGATAAAAAAAAAAAAAGATATATAGCACTTTAATACTAGAAAACTAATGCATGCTTTCACTGCCTGTAGATTGGAGTAGTGCAGTGGGTTGCTGGTGGGCTCTGATAAGAATGATTAAGCTAATTCAGAACGCAACAGCACACGGACATGGAAATAAAGTCCAAATATCTGCTATTTTGCATAAAAATTTAAGCATATCAGGGTGGCAAGAGAGCGAGTCCTCTCAAAAGCAGCATATGCATATCTCATGCTGGGGATGATGGGGACATTTCCCCATCACTTTTTCAAAGGGAATTCTGTTAACATATTAATTACATAAAATAAACACTTCAATGATTTAAACGCGTTCTGAAAACATTCATTTAGCCCAAATTCAAATCATCTTATTGGGACACATACACATGAGGCATTATACTGGATATAGTAGCGAGTCAAATAGTTGATTGATTCAGCCTGTGTGCTCTGCAGGAGATGTAAACCTTAGAAATAAATATCAAAAGGCCATCATACTGTTATTACCGTCAGGTTTTATAAAGCTATCTTTTCCACGGGATGCGTCAGAAACGCTACTGGTAAATAGATCACGCAATGTTTTCACACAAATGCTCCAGCACTTCCCAAAATAAAATGAAAGTGACATCCAGGCAACCAGCAGTGTTCACGCTTGGTTAAATTAGCAGTCATGCTCTTTTCCTTTTGCCGATAGCAAGTCATGAGCCACTTGCGGGTGAAGATCGGTCTTGATAAGCGTACCCTGTGCGTAAGCATGGACAAGTTCTGAGTGCGACAGAGGATGCAGTCATGACTCAATTGCCCCATTCATTCAGTCCACACGTTTAGCCGTCCTACGTTCAGTATTCGGGACGTTAATATTTGGTACACGATATATACATCCCCACTTACTCCTGTAGACTCACCACGCTTCAGGGGTGTGCATGGTACAGAATACAGGATACTGTGATTAGTCAGCCAATAAGGAGGAAGAGTGCTTCTATGTTTTATGCAATGGTTGCCACTAACTTATCATTGTTTAGTCCACAGGTTCCTAACCTTGGTCATGGAGTATCCCCTGCACTGCACAGCTTAGTGTTTTCCTCACTGCAACTCAGAGACTGTTATAGACTCTTAATTAAAGACTATTAATTAGCTGATTAGTTGAATCGAGCAGGAAAAACACTAAAATATGCAGGACCAGGGTTTGGAACCTGTGGTTTAGTGTAAGCTGAGAATTGTAGGGCAAGAATCACACCTGAAACCACTAGTTTAAAATACAGCAAAACAGTGCTAAAACAAATCAAACCTAGCGATTAGTATAATAAACCTAGAAACGTACTTTATCAAAACAAAAGAGAAGTCTTAGATACAGAACACAAGCACAGTAATCAGCGGGATTCTTTTCTTTCGGCAATAAACACTCCTCCGGAGTCATATGATGGACATGACCCAGAACTCACACAGGTACGAGTGGTGCTCAACAGCAAACGAGTATCAGGTTATTTTATTTGGGGCAGTTCTTGCTCCTTCACGAGTATGGTCAAGCAATTGTCACTATTTATAGCCTAGTATTTCCTGCAAAAATCATCCAAAACAACCAGAAAATGGCTGTATCAGTTTAAACTGTTAATATATTTACTAGAATACGTCAGCATGCATCAAGAGGGAGAAACATATTGATTAAAATGTATTCTAATAATTATATTTGGGAATGATATCTGAACAGGCAGCCCGATTTAACCTCAGATTTAGCCTGCATACATTTCATTCTGGTCAGCTATACCGGCTTGTTTTTAGAAACACACCCCCAAACAGGCCAGCAGCTTGTGATGGAAGCATTCTGCTCCTCTGCCATGCGAATGCACCAAATCATAGCGCAAATTATGGCCATGAGTTCTCATCACACACACACACACACACACACACACACACACACACACACACACACACACACACACACACACACACACACCCATTCTTGCCCCCAGCAATTTTCAATTTTTGAACACATTCTAAATTAAGCATTTAGGCCTACAAAGAAACAGTTCGTGTCAAGCAGTTCATTTCTATTTAGTCTTTTATAAATAGGATTTTTGCATTAAATATTGTTTAGATTAGGTTGTATTTATTTGATTTAAATCATAATTCATTCGTAAAAGAATTCATGAATTTTTTTAAATTGTACATTTGTTTATATGTTTATAATAACTTTATATGGATCTCTAAGCAGTATATATGAACACCACAAATGATCAATGGAACAATGAAATAAATATACATAATTATTCCAATAAATATGTGGCAAGGAATCTTTTGTGATACTCATTTTTTAGCCAAAAGATCACTTGCATTTAATTTATAAAAAGCAGGACAGCAGATACAGATATAAACACAAACACACACACACACACACACACACACACACACACACACACAAGGCAAGTGGGATTCCCACACATCTCTAGTTGAGACTGATTATGAACTCGCATGATGTAGCTGAGGTTGAGGAACTGTCAGAGCCAGAATTCACACACCACAGTGACAGGGCTGGCATTTCGACCTCTGGGTTTTTTCCAGTGTTTCCAGCAGCATAGTGGTAGGGTTCATATTGGATTAAAAAAAATAATTCAGAAGAAAACCCCTTTCTGGATTAATCCACACCCACTTTAGGATGAAGTACGAATACATATAAAGATATCTGGAGTACTACACAGACACAGACAGTGGCACTGCGTTACACCCTTAACACACACCCATTACCCTGGCAATATTACTGCACTACTAAGAGCTAAAGAACACTTCCTACAGAGCACAGTGAACAGAAACAATTGCATGCATCAAGCCAAGACCAACATTACACATCCTCCTCATGTCATGTCTTCCCCATGCCTTCCTCTTTCTCTGCCTCTTTCATTTATACACATACACACGTTATTAATCTGTCCCCTCTCTATAACAGTGTCATACGGCATAATACTGCATACATGTCAAAGGTTTGCTCTCTCTCTCTCTCTCTCTCTCTCTCACACACACACACACACACACACTAATTTTAGCACGACTCCTAGTAGCATCTGAAGCATCCAAAACCTTTACTGTACTATGTGTGTGTGTGCACAAATCTGATGATCCTATTTTCAGAGAGCCCTGAGCACTGGGTCTGCAGGATCACAGAAGCAGCCCAATCATGCAGCTTTCCGTTTTAGGACTTTAGGCCTTAAACAGCAACACCAACGATCTATATCCCTGCTGTCACGCCCTTTTGTCAAACTCCTGCAGCATCAGCTGTTAGACATCACCACGTAATCATGGGTGGGTCAACCACAGAAAGACGCACAACTATAGAGTATTGTTTGCTAGTTCTATTACATGCACAAAGATCATCTTAGAGATCAGTGCAAAGGTGAAATGAGTTTTAAAATTGAAAATTGGATGAAAATGTATATGTACGCAAAATGAAAAGCATATGTATGAACTCTGTTCTTACGCACCGCTGCATAATTGCACATTTACAACGTTTAGAAGATGCAACTTGTAAAAGTGCTTTGCAGACTTCATCAAAAGCATATACTCATGCTAGTGCAAAAAGGTCAGGCTCTAACAACAGTATCAAGCTAAAAACCCTTGTAGAGAGGAGGAGTACATCAAGTGCTCATTTAAGCGCTTAGTGCAAATACAGGGCTTCTGTCTTTGTTTGAAGACAATGACTCAGCTGTTCAAACAGACAGGGGAAGTTCATTCCACCACCTGGGTGCCAGGACAGAGAAGAGTCTTGAAGCATGTCCTCCTTCTACCTTGAAGACTGGGAGGTCGAGTCAAGCTATGCTAGATGTTCACAGGGAACATAGTACAGAGCGGGGTTTGATTAGTCCCTTCAGGTAGGCCGGGGCTGGTCCGTTTTTGGCTTTGCAAGTGAGGATCAGTGTGGGCAGCTACAGAAAGAGGGAGTACACCAATGGGGTGATGTGGGAGAACTTGCAGGGGTCTGAATGCTAATGTGTGCAGGTGGAAGCGAGTTACAGTAGTCCAGTCTTCTTTAATTAGCACCAATGTGACACACATCAGTGACTGATCCCCGGGAACATTTCAAAATATTAGCACACAAAACCCTGTCTTCTATATATTTAATTTGTAACGTAAATAAATGAAACAAAACAGGAGAATGTGATTTTCTCACGACCCCATTAGTAAATCAAATGAATCCACTTGGGGTCACGACCCCTAGTTTGGGAACCCATGTGCTAAAGTAATGTTATATTAAAGTGGTCACAGATTGTAGGCTGCTTCTCCCAATTCTTGACAGTGATGCTAATTTATAACTTTAAGTTAAAAAAAAGATATTAAAATATGACAGATTCCTACTGTATAGAAACCTCTTAATCCACTCCTCAGGGCTCACAGCCAGGTCGGATTGTTTATTCTGTTCCTGAATTTTATTCCATATTCTTGACTCTGCTCGGTGACTTGAGAGCAGGAACAGAACAGCAGCATGGACTGGTGTGGATTGGGAACATCTGAGCTCTTAGGTCAGGAATGCAAAATGAGGCCCAGGATAAACGGTTCCATTCACATACTCAAGAAGAAATTAAAAATAGAAGCAGGAGTTATGAGACAGCTGAGAAACCTGATCCAGGGAGCAAATCCTCTCTCTCTCTCTCTCTGTCCTTTTCTCCACTTCACTCTCCTGCCCAGCACACAATGGAGAAGTCTTGAATATGATGAACATACTGAGACCGAATAACTAACAGGACAAGTAATGGGACATGACCATATATATATATATATATATATATATATAAAAAAAAAAATCCATAACAACTTAGCTGCAAATTGGCACAGACTGAAGATGGTGGTGGAGAACGCTGTCTAGCACATCAGGAATGTTTCATCATAGGATAAAGGTGATCGATCTCAGTAACTCTGTACTGACTTTGCAGTGACGCTTCACTCTAAGAAGAACATGCCACCCACAGGATAACTGAGCCACTGGTATTTTTTCCTTTAATTTGTCACCCGTCTGTAGATTGTTCTTTCAGACTTTCATTATTAGGGCTATCTCATTCACATATTACACACAGGAAGATGTGATATAGCATAGCCTAAAATATAGAATGCACCACCATCTCTCTCTCTCTCTCTCAAACACACACACACACACACACACACACACACACACACACACACACACACACACACACACAGAATGTAGGTCAGGTCAAAAACCTTCCTCAATTTATGACCCACATGCAAACAATAAATATGTAACTGACTGCATAAAATATTAACTCGCGACTGTCTGGATGTAGGGCATGAATATATCCACTCAAAAACACGAACACAAACTTTCTATGTTGAGAAATAAGACGATGGTGGGGCTGTGTATGTGTATGCTAGTTTACATAAAATACCTGTAGAGCAGGATGAACACCCGCCCTGTAACAACACACCTGGCAACGTAGGGAGAAAAGCCTCACTCCAAGGACACACAAAACACACAGGACACACACACACACACACACACACACACACACACACACACAGAGATCAGAGAGAGAGAGCCAGAGAGACTAACCGACAAGCAAACATATCCCAAGGGGTTCACATAGTAAGTGCTGACACATTCAAACACACACTGTACAGTGAGCTATCAGGCATAAATCTGTGATCCGCGATCTGCTGTGAATAAAATACGGCTTATGTCATGAAGTATCTTCAGCTGTATTTCTTCATAATGTGTAAGAGTCTTTTCAACAACAGCCACAATACAGCATTAATAGATTAAATGCAACAGCATTAACACATTACTACGAGTCTGCACTAAGGCTCTGGACTAATGCCGTTCCCTCACTAAAAACTGTGTAAAATCTGCACTGGGATGCTCACAGCTACACAAATGGTAGACTGCGTTAAAGAAGGTGGGAGTACAAAAGAATTAGTTTGTCAAGGTGACTTCTTTTTAAGCTGCATCACTGTGTCTGTCAGTTTCTGGGATTCAGATGTCACACTCTGCTTTGACTTCCACACCATCTATAAACTATAAGCCTATACGGTGTGGGAAAAACCGCAGCACTTTATTCTGGCAGTTTTTTTTTTGCCCAGAGCAGACATCTATATCAGCAGCCAAAGAAAAAACGATGACGTATGGAATACCAGTACATTATACCGTGTAATATACACTGCCCGGCCAAAAAAAAAAAAAAAAAAAAAAAAAAGTCGCTGTTTAGATTTTAATAGGCAAATACATAAGAGTCTATGAATGGATCATTATTAGAGTGATNATGTGCTGGAGGAGACTTTACAGAGTGCTCACCTCTTTCATTGTCAGTACAAGATCTTGACCAAAAACTGATGCACCACTTGATGGAAATAAATGTTGTGATGTTATTTCCATCAAGAGGTGCATCAATTTTTGGTCAAGATCTTGTACTGAAAATGAAAGAGGTGAGCACTCTGTAAAGTCTGCCAATTCATGTGTGCAAATGATTCTTTATGCTCTCTGAACCATTCTTTCATCGTTTAAGATTAAAAGAACTGTTGCCAAACATATAACATGCTAGAAACATTATAATCAATATAATAATGATCCATTCATAGACTCTTATGTATTTGCCTATTAAAATCTAAACAGCAACTTTTTTTGGCCGGGCAGTGTATATACGAGTGCAGTATGTGGTATACAAACTCAGCCTTAGCCAATTGTAACGCAGGAGGCAGCGTTCTACTAGCCAATCCCAGTTTAGGAGGCGGGACTTGTCGAAATACGAGTAGGAAACAAAATCCGGTCACTAGAAGAACCGGTTTTGGGCTGAAGGAGAGTAGGAGGTCTCTCGCTCAGGACCTCCCTTTAGTTACAGCAGACACGCTGCATGGCCCACGCCGCATTCAGGTGAGAGAATTCCATTATTAGCTTATGTTGTCGATTAAATTCGCTCACGGTGCTAGTTTATAGTGGCTACAGCAAAGATAACCGTGATCTGCCCGAATGTTCATGTCGTTTCACAATATAAACTCGTAGTGGTATAATCTGATGCAGTTTGTTTTCCGAGTAATCTATCTGTGATTTAGCTATAATATGAATGGTTTCTCTGACATTTTTAACCTCTGTTACCAAAGCGCGAGGCATCGCTGCACACTAAAATTCACTATCAAGAATAACGATTTAATCAGCGTCGTTACTTTTCTGAACCCGATTAGTCCATAAAGACACATTTGACATCTTAGTTCGCTATCTAACAGGATTTTGGATGTGCATTTTAACAGTAGGCGGCCCGGAAACAAAACGTGACCTCAGAACGCACCTGGCGCGTGACATGGACTGACCTGACCCTGCGGCAGCTACACAGCGCGGGAGCTGCTTTTCATAAACGCACCTATGTGTGTGTATAAAACTGCGGTCACGCCGTCTGCACGCGGAGAAAGCTCACTCACTGTATCTACTCGTCATAATATTTTTGTGCGCGTGTACATTACGGTTTACGGTAGCCCGTTTATGAGTGGGCGTAGAAAATACGGTTTGGTCTTTGGGCTCCATGAGGCACATTATCGCACTGATTATAGGAAATTAAGACTTCTGTATTTCTGCTCATAGCAGAGAAAGCTTTATTAACTACAACCTGCCGCGGTTTAACGTGTTAAAAATAACTGAGTGTATATTGTTTATTGCACAGAAAAATCTATAATATTCTGGTCACTTAAAATGATTTCATATTAAATTTTCATTAAATCACATTTTTGAGAATTTTTTTTTTAAACAAAAGTTATGAAGAGAACTTCAGGTACCCATGGCTTTACTTTCATGCTTCACTATTGTACAGTTGAATAATTCAATTCAGTTGTTACATCATCAACCTGTGTGCACACACAATGTGTGTTGTGTGGCCATCTGTGTCAGTTTGTCTTCTGCACAAAACTATTATTTTCTGAACTGCAAGACACTATTTGTCTAGTTTTGTGTATATATATACATACATCATATGCCAACGGTTTTTATAGACAGAATGCAATTTTGCAATAGAATGCAAAATTTATTTATTTTTTTTGTATCTTTTTAACCAATATAAGTTTCCAGTTAAATTCTAACCCTTGCTAGGGACTTGACAAGAAGTTTTTTATGTAGCACATTGGCAGTATTGGCACCAAATAATGGCATTAACAGCACAAAATCTCTTCCTGTATTTACTAACAAGGTTGGAGACTCATGTAGAGGGATTCACTACTCAACAGTCCACTCCTCCACACACATTTTAAGCCCCTTTATATTCTTCCTTTTCAATTCAGACCACAGGTTTTCAGCAGATTTCAGATCTGATCACCAAGATGGTCATTGCAAAAAAAAAAAGTTATTTTAGATCTTTAATAATTTCTGTGTTGATATCTGTAATGTTTGGTGCATCATCTTGTTGAAAGCTCTCTATATGGCCAGGTCTGAACCACCTGGCATTCAGGTTTTGGGCTGAAGTGTCTTGGTACTTAGCAGAATTCACTAGAGTCCCCGAACCCATGAGTTCAGACACTGCATGTGGTGAGATGCTCTCAGGAAGGCCTTCTTTCTTGCAACAGAAATCGCTAGTTGTTATGATAGTATAATGTGACATCTAAACTCTAAACTTCTGTAAACATATAAAGTCTGCTGTTATTTCACAGCTTGCAGCTGGTTCAAATAATATGTGGTGTTTTGGTAATTCTACATGCAAAGTGTCCCCTTTCTTACTCCTGTATCTTAGCAGTAATACAACAATATTTTTACTAGAGTTCTGTGTCTAGTCAAGGTTGAGGCTTGGTTAGGATGCAAGATGACATGAAACAGTGAAGCAGGAATTTGGTAACTAAAATGACTTTTTATAGATTAAGATAAGAAGTGCCACACTTATTTTTCCTGGTGAAATAGGAAATGATTAAAGACAGAGGAATTTTAATGTTAGCTTCCCATGTTTGTTGTTAGTTATCATAAACATTGAATTACAGAATTTAACTCACTGAATGATACTGATTTATAATAAAACAATAATGAGATAATGACAAAATAAATTAGAAATCAAATGGAAGTTGTGTGTGATGAAACTTGTAATGAGATATTAAAATCCAGTCAGGAACTTTTTTCTATACTATATTATACTATATTTTTTATATAATATATATATATATATATATATATATATATATATATATTATATTTCGATAGAATTTTTTCGATACTGTGGTGGCCTCTGCAATTCTCTATGCTGTAGTCTGCTGGGTGGGAGGCAGTACAGAGCGGGACAGGAAGAGACTGGAAGCTGGTTAGCAGAGCCAGCGCTGTCCTGGGCTGCCCACTGGACTCTGTGGAGGTGGTGGGTGAGAGGAGGATGTTAGCCAAGCTGACATCTATTATGAACAACACCTCTCACTCCCTGTATGGGACTGTGTAGACCCTGTGTAGCTCTTTCAGCAGCAGACTGCTACACCCCAAGTGTAGGAAGGAGCGCTACCACAGGTCATTCATACCAGTGGCTGTCAGGCTTTACAACACCGCATTACAGTGATGTTTAAATGTGCAATATTTTATAATTTTATATAATTTTATTTCTTACAACACCACATTACAGTGATGTTCAAATGTGCAATATTTTATTTTATATAATTTTATTTCTTTTCTTATTCCTAAGGTGTATATATAGTTATAGTTTTAACTTTTCTTTCTTTCTTCCTTTTCTTTCTTCCTGCACTTTAACTGTCTGTGAGCTGCTGTGATATGTGAATTTCCCCACTGTGGGATCAGTAAAGTTTATCTTATCTTATCTTAACTAAATTCAGTATGAGTGTACAGTGACAGGGCCTTAGCTGTGGATATTTATTGATATTATGTGTCTACAATAGTAACTTTGTGTGTTTATTTTAGCTGCGTGCCATGTTTGCCCTTAATCCCCCTCTCTGCATCTCTGTGTGCCACGTTTACCCATGGTCCTCTTCTCTGTGTTGCCGTAACAATACGCTTTAACACAAATATATCAATTGGCCTTGACAGCTAATTTTTTAACTACATACTTTATTATTTTTACTCAAATAGATTTCACTTGATTATTTTTCTTAGTAATGATACTTTTACTTGTGTAACTATTTTTGATAATCTAACCACCTCTGACAATAACAAGTTGTTGTTATTGTTATTATTATTATTATTATTATTATGAAAATACAAACTTCTTTTTACCCAGGATCCCCCTCTCTGCATCTCTGTGTGCCATGTTTACCCAGGTTCCCTCGTGCTGCGTCTGTGTGCAGTGGTTACCCATGATTGCCCTCTGTGTTACCACATCAATACACTTTAACACAGAAATATAAATCGACCTTAACAGCTACCTTTTTTAACTACATACTTTCTTATTCTTACTAAAATAGATGAGAATTTCACTTGACTATTTTGTAATGTATCTGTACTTAGTAATGGTACTTTTACTTGTGTAACTATTTTTGATACTCTAACCACCTCTGACAATAACAAGTACAAGTTATTATTTTGAAAATACAAAGTTTTTTTAAATAATAAAATTGCAATAATGAAGCTTATATTTTAATTGATGATTTTAACTTTGCTGTAACAAATCAGTCAAGTTATTTAATAAAGATTTAGTAAGGTTATTTTAAACCGAGATTGATATTTTTTTTCTCTACCTTGTCTCTCTTACAATAAGAAACAGTAATGCTACATATGTTCAGGAAACCCATGCATTATTAAAAAAAACATTTTGTATATACATTATAAACAATAGAGTAATTGTTAGGAATTTATTTTTTATGAAGGAGTCAAGTATACACTGATCAGCTATAACATTAAAACCAGCTGCCTAATATTGTGTAGGTCCCCCTTGTGCTGCCAAAACAGCTCTGACCCATCGAGGCATGGACTCTGCAAGACCTATGACAGTGTGTTGTGTTATCTGGCACCAAAACGTTAGCAGCAGATCATTTAAGTCCTGTGAGTTGTGAGATGGGGCCTCCATGGATCAGTCTTTTGTTTCTCCAGCACATCCCACAGATGCTCGATCGGACTGAGATCTGGAGAATTTGGAGGCCAAGTGAACCAGGTTCAAGTGAACACCATGAACATTTTGTCATGTTCCTCAAGCCATTCCTGAACAAGCGTGGCAGGGAGCATTATCCTGCTGAAAATGGCCGCCGCCATTAGGGAATAACATTGCCATGAAGGGGTGTACTTGGTCTGCAACAATGTTTAGGTAAGTGGTACGTGTAAAAGTAACATCCACATGAATGGCAGGACCCAAAGTTTCCCAGCAGAACATTGCCCAGAGCATCACACAGCCTCCACCGGCTTGCCTTCTTCCCATAGTGCATCCTGGTTCCATCTTTTCCCCAGGTAAGTGACACACACGCACCCGGCCATCCACGTAATGTAAAAGAAAATGTGATTCAGCAGACCTGGCCACCTTCTTTTATTGCTCCATGGTCCAGTTCTGTTGCTCACATGCCCATTGTAGGCGCTTTTGGTGGTGGACAGGGGTCAGCGTGGACACTCTGCAGCAAGCTGCGATGCACTGTGTGTTCCCACACATAGCCAGCATTAACTTTTACTGCAATTTGTGCTACAGTATCTCTTCTGGGGATCAGACCAGACGGGCTAGCTTTCGCTGCCTATGTGCATCAATGAGTCTTGTGTGCCCATGACCCTGTCACCGGTTCACCAGTTGTCCTTCCTTGGACCACCACTACATACTAGGAACACCCCACAAGTCCTGCTGTTTTGGAGATGCTCTGACCCAGTCGTCTAGCCATCACAATTTGGCCCTTGTCAGAGTCACTAAGATCCTTATGCTTGCCCACTTTTCTCACTTTCAACACATCAACCTCGAGACCTGACTGTTCACTTGCTGCCTAATATATCCCACCCCTTGACAGGTGCCATTGTAACAAGATAATCAATGTTATTCATTTCACCTGTAAGTGGTTTTAATGTTACATTATAAATATTGTATGGTAGGATTTATCTAGAAAAAAAAAAACAGATGTTAATAATTGGTCTGTACAAGTAGGTTTTAAGATGCCATATGATATCATCTACTCTATTATTAATCAGAGGAAATGGTCAGATAATCTATTAGCAAAATAATCGCTAGTCACAGCCATAGTAGCTACTGCTCAGAATATTATTTTCCCCCATTTTAATTTTTTTTATGTGTTGGTTACAACCTCTTTAATGTTTAATAATATAGGTTTTACTGAAAATCTTTTAATTCCAACAATGGTATATTAAAGCCAGAGGGAACTGGTTAGCATGATTGCATTTGTGCAAGGCCCCAGCTAGCTTCAATTTATTGGCAACACCTTGCACTATTGTTCTGAATTTTTATAGTAGTTGAGATTCTCAAGGCTGCTGGTATAACTTTAACCTGTGGTTGTTGCTCTTTCATCTCTTCTCAGCTGGTCACTTGTACTGCTTTGATCCTACTCGATTAAACACCCAGATGGAAGGAGACTCATCCAGAACACTCAGTTTTTTTCATTTATTTATTTATTTTTTTACATCCTGGGTATTAGAAGTTCCTAATTTATTTCTGTTGCCTTGAGTCTATTGTTTTCCTATTTTCATTTGTGGTTAATCCTTGTCACGTAGAAATGTAATCTTTTCTTGTATCAAAACAATTCTAAATCCGTAGCAGGAATACTGTGTAAAGGTCATCTTGGTGTTTGTTAGCTATTTGGAGATTATCTGCATGTTTCCTAGTTAACACTTGTTGATGTTTAAACTCTATTGGTTATCACTTAGTTGCATTTTAAGCCACTACCCACCAGAACCCCAAAAGGCACAGAGTTCTATTAGAGCTTTAGCCACCAAAATATCTAAAGAGCACCAATCTAACCAAGACTTTGGCTTGGCTCCTCAATTGCTCTTGTATTTTAACCTATTGCATAATTATATTTGTTTATGGCATTATCGTGATGATGCTATTGTAAGATATTTTAAGGTGAATCATTTACCACAGTGTGCTTTTTACTGCTCCACAGAGGCACTAGTGAAGATTCTATGGCCAGCCACCCATTGTTGCTGTACTATTCAACTTGTCGTGGCCATACCGCTCCAGGTGCATCATGGGCGACATAGACCAGATGCACTTCACTGCAGTGGACTATGCTATCTTCGTGCTGCTCCTTGTAGCATCAGCAGGCATTGGCCTGTTCCATGCATTTTCAGGGGGCCGCCAGAGCACCACGCGTGAGTTCCTGCTGGCTGATCGCAGCATGAGCTGCCTACCTGTGTCACTGTCCCTGCTTGCCACCTTCCAGTCGGCTGTAGCTATATTGGGTGCACCGGCTGAAATCTATGCTTATGGCACACAGTACTGGTTCTTGGGCTGCTCCTACTTCCTGGGCCTGCTCATCCCAGCACACATCTTCATTCCTGTTTTCTACCGCCTGCGTCTTTCCAGCGCCTACCAGGTAGCCTGTTTTCTAAATTATTTTAATAGGAATTGGTTTTTCAGGCAAAATAACTATTGTAATGTTTCACTGCTTTGTTTAAATAATATTTTAATAATTTTTGCTTCACTTGCAATGACTATGCATAGTTGTCATTCATTTACAAATTCTGACATTACCCAGGAAGGATTACACTGTACTTCACTTTTATTTTTTCCAGTTATTATAATTGTCATGAAGTCTGCAGCAATTTTTTAAACCCGTGTTTCTTTCCTGTTGCACTAAATGAGCAAAGGAAGCCTATAACGAACTCCACTGCCATCAGATTGAGTATACGGTTCTGATACTTTTTGTTCGTAAAAAAAGAAATTATTGAGCACAAATTGATTTCTACTAAATAATACTCAAAAATGCTTAAAGTACTGCTCAGTTTTTAGGGCTATTATAATGTTGGAGTAGACTAGCTGAATCTGTTGTAAATTCACCAATTAAGCTGTATGTACCAATATTTGCCTTTTGTTATTGATTGTCCAATATTGTACTGTTTGCAGTATTTTTGGACAACCAGTTAGAAATGGAAATTATGCACATTAAGTAGTTGATCAGAGAACTACTTATCTACAGATCTACATATATTTAAGTATCTCTCTCAGCTTCTTTGTGAGAGAATAGACACTGATTTAAAGAAATGTCAAAACTCTCACCTCTAAAACTATCTATCTTCAAAGAATCTCCTGATATAAGCATGTTATATTTATATCATGTAATGTATGGAGTAGAATGTGAGTTAAATCTTCTTTTAATAATGTATGTTTGGACAATATCTAATCTTGTTTCTTGTTTATCTAATTTTTATTCATTGCTCTTTCAGTATCTAGAGCTTCGCTTCAATAAAACTGTACGGATATGTGGCACTGTCACCTTCATCTTTCAGATGGTGAGTTTGGTTTGGTCATGTGCAGCTCTGGAGTCAGGATGTGGACCTCTCTCTTATCTGACTTATGTAACTAGAGATCATTTTGCAAGCTTGTGCTCTCAAGCAATTTTTCCTTTTCTCTGATTTAGTCTGTTTTTTGTAAAACTTATACCAGCTTTCTGAACCGTGTATTGAAAATAGAAAAAAAGAATCATATTTTGTGTAAGGATTTATATTTTAATGAATGTGATTTCAGTGATTTTAAGGGTCTCACTATTTAATCTTTAAAGTGTTAGCACTTGTTTTTGGTGGAACCAAAAGACACCTCAACACTTTCTCCATTTTATGTCCCTGTAGGTAATCTACATGGGAGTGGTGCTGTATGCTCCTGCGCTTGCACTGAATGCAGGTAAATAAGCCTGTGCGTAGAAAGTTAACAGTTAGTGAATTCATTCATTTTGTTTAGGTTTTTTCTTGTTTGTTTCAGTAAGAAGTACATACAGTGAATAGAAACAATAGCTTTTTAAGTCAATATGTATCAAAAAGCATGAGAATGAAGATAATGAGCTTTTTGCCAGTGAATCTACTAATAAGTTGTTTTATCTCCTGGTGTGTTTCAGTAACTGGTTTTGACCTCTGGGGGGCTGTTCTGGCAATGGGGCTTGTGTGCACACTATACACAACACTGGTAAGCTTGATCATTTGTCTCCCATTTAAAGAATGTAAAGAAGCATTGACATAGTAATATTTATTTATTTGTTGCTCTTTTATAAACACATTTTACTCATGTGATACCTGTTTATGAAGAAGTATATAATGTCGCTTTGAACAGGAGCTGATTCTTAAATGTATGAAGATGTTAAGTAATGAGTAATAATAACTCTTTGTCTGGCTAGCTTAGTCAGTAGAGGATTAGACTTCTAATCAAGAGATAAGGAAGACTCTTCTCGGTACTGGCACCCAGGTGGTAGAATGAACTTCCCCTGGCTCTGCAAATGACTGATTTCTGGCTGTCTTCAAACAAAAACTGAAGATTGACCACAGTAAAAAAAAATAATAAAATAAAATGAAAACTCTACTAGTTAAAGCAAAAATACTTTAACTCCAGTCTATCAAGGGTTTAATTTAATGTTATTCTTATACAGTGCCCTATTTGTAAGGACATGTTTTCACTGGAAACTACAAAGCACTTATATATGGCGCTCTGGGTAAGAGCGTATGTCACGTGTATATATAAAAGTAAATACCTAAATGGTGTTACAATAATTATTAAGAAATATCAGTTTAAAAGTGAAAATAATGTAACTGTTTTTGAGCTCTTATTTGAAATGGCAACAGAAGAGTGATTATGAATTCATAAATTCTGTAATAAGTATCTTGCTCATTCTTCTGTGTACAGGGTGGCCTGAAAGCAGTCATCTGGACAGATGTGTTCCAGACAGTTGTGATGTTTGCTGGGCAGCTGGCTGTGATCGTGGTGGGGACCCATCAGGCAGGTGGCATGGCTGAGGTGTGGATGAAAGCCCAGAACGGCAGCCGCATCTCAGGCATCGAGTGAGTCTGATTTTTACTTGAGAGTCTGAAATTTCACTTGAGAGTTGGTCGCATTGTTACAAGCAAAATTCAAGAAGAGCAGAATATCAAAAAGTTAAATGAATAGTCCAAGTATTATAGGTTATATAGGAGTTTTTTATGTTAGTCCAGTAGATACAGAATGTACAGGCTGAAGGTAAGCTGTAAGTCTGTTGCAATGCTACATTTCTGTTCTGTATTGTGTATTGTCTGTTTTCTGTCACTCTTGTGTCTGATCCTTCAGGCTGAACCCTGACCCCCTGGAGAGGCACACATTTTGGACATTGGCTGTTGGGGGCATCTTCCTCATGCTGGCACTCTATGGAGTGAACCAGGCTCAGGTCCAGCGATACCTCAGCTCCCGCTCTGAAAGAGAGGCCATCATGTCAGTAATACCCACCTCAGTTTAGCCTGGCTATATAGAAATTAATGAGTAAACAACTGTGTGTGTGCGCGTGTGTGTGTGTGTGTGTGTGTGTGTGTGCGCACACCCGTGTGTGTTATTCATTTGAGTCATTTATGCACATTCCAGAAGAGCTTTTTTTTTTTTTTTTATAATTACAGGCTTTCTGGCTTTCTGCAAAAAAAAATTACTGGCATACACTCTTGTCTGTCTCTGTCATAGGTCTTGCTATGTGGTGTTTCCATGCCAGCAGATAGTCCTGGCACTTGGTTGTCTCATGGGACTGGTCATGTTTGCCCGCTACGGTGAAGACAGTCCTTTGGACAAGGGCTACGTTCAGACCAATGACCAGGTCAGACTCCCTCTGGCTTTGTTTTTTTTTTTTTTTTTTTTTTTTTTATGTAAATCTCCTGTCATGCTTTTGTAGGATGTGTTTCATGCAGTTATGCTCATGGTCTTTTCATATCTTTTCATAATGTCTCAGGAGCTTTCAGAAGACTGCTTATTTTTGAATCTTCATGACTGCTTATAGTAATTTTGTGATTTTATTCATGTCCCTTAAGCTACTTATCTATTTTAACTGCTATGTAAATTTTATTAAATTGAAAGAAAGGAAAACATTAAAATGACATGTTGTGGTGTAATTTTGATGATTCTTTGTCTTATGGGTTCCTCTAATGAAGCTCTTTAATGAGTAACAAACTGTCTTCAAGATCATGATGCATAGTATTTGCATTGACCCACTACTGCTAGATATTGTTTAACATAAGGTGCTCAAGAAAAATGCTTTTTTTTTTTTTTCTTCAATTCTCTTTCTGTAGATGGTGTTGTATTTTGTGATGGATGTGCTCAGAGACCTTCCTGGTTTGCCTGGACTGTTTGTTGCTTGTCTTTTCAGTGGGGCTCTCAGGTAAAGGCCTCACATTAATGAATTCCTCAAAAAAGACACATATTTGGTGCTTGGCTGTGATCATCTCTGTTTTTTCTATTTTCTTACTGTAGTACAATTTCATCTGCCTTCAACTCCCTGGCGACGGTTACTATGGAAGATCTGATTAAGCCCTTTTACCCTGGCATGACAGAGACACGAGCCACATTGCTGTCCAAATGCCTCGGTGAGCAGTGATTTAACTCTCCCACCTAAGAGAGGGCAGTGTTCAAAGAACTCAAATTGTATTGTAATTGCATTAAATAAAATACAATGGGCCACTTGCACAAACACCTCTGGTTTCATTCACCATGGCTCCTGGGTTTCTGAGTCACTACATTTATAACTCAGCTATTTTACAGCCGATGTCTGCAAAAGCTCCGACAACGTTCATGGGATATGTAAGAATACTTGCAAAACCCCTTCTATGAAGCTTAAGAAATGCTTCAAACTCTGTGCTTCATCATAAATACACAACTATTAAAGTAAGAAGATAGCTGTTAACAGAAATGAACACCTGAGCTAACATTAGCTCACATAGTTCTCTGCAATTTAGGTGTTATTATCCAGTGGCTTACTCTCCCACACACTGGGCCGTGGTGTAGCTGTTCCATTCAAAGAACAATGGCACTGTGCTTTTTGACGGTTTTCTCTGACCCTCTGTGGATTTAACTAGCTGGTCTGGCATGAAATATCTACCACAGACCTTCGTATATGGAAATGGTGAAAGGGTCATGACATTGGTTTTCTACCTGGTCTCCTGAGATCACTCTGAGCTAGGAAACTTGAAGCTTAAAGCTGTTAAATTTTGAAGGCACTGTGCTGAGAGGGACACAGCAGTGCTTATTATATTCCTTCATTTGTTTTTGAAAATATTTGGTCTTCAATACCTTATGGTGGACACACATTTTGGTTGTGTTACAAAGAAAAAACCATCACTGACAAATGTAAACGTGCTATCAGAAACTTGATAACCACACAATTTCAAAACGGAAATGTGTTATGGCCCTGGGTGCAAATAGCTTCTTGTGATTCATTGTAGTTCATGTGCATACTAGCAGCAGATATGTAGTATTTTCCATGTCGTTTATCAGTATTGGATGTATAAAATATTACTTAGTACACAAAATAATTTTTTGTTAAGGATTTTTTTTTTTTGCTCTGTTTGTCTCAGCTCTTGGTTATGGACTGGTGTGTCTAGCTATGGCCTACATCGCTTCTCTAATGGGCTCTGTGTTACAGGTATGGACTAGTCTGTTTATTTACAATAGTTAGCATGCAGATACTGTAGTACAGCAATAATCATGTGATAATGTTATGATACTCAAATGTTTGTGACTATCCCTGTTTATTTTGGGTAGTTTTTGTACCTACTGAAACAGCATAAGTACCTCTCCCTCTTTCCCTGTAATCATAGCTCTTTTCACCTGGAATGAGAGTCCCATGAGAATTCTAAAAACCATGGCAGAAAGTGACACTGAATAAGTCCGTTAACAAATGAAGTCCAATTTGTTTTTTTTTGTATAGTGCCCATTCCCAGCAGCATTTATTATGCTCCACATAATCTAAGACAAATAATAAACGGATTTTAAAAATGTGTTGTTGATATGGTGATGTTTTTTGTTAAATAAATGTAACATTTGTGGAAGGAATGATCTCTCCAGGGTTAGCTCTTTGCAGGTTTTTTATTTTAATTTTTTGTGAGGGTATATGAGAGAGAGAGAGAGAGAGGCTTTTGAGAGAGCAACTGCTATAATGTAAGTGAGGGCAGGCGCTAACTTGTCTTTTGGATGTTCCACAACATTATATTTAATTATAAACGGTTAAAATTCAGGATTTTTCATATATATAATAAAATAAACATTGTAATCATTGGCAAATTGATGTGGTATAAGCAAAATAACACATTCCGGACTGTGCTGTAATATAAAAATAATGCACTTTGCTTGTGTGTCATATACCCAGAACCACCCCACCCACGAGAATGTTATTCTTTACATTCCTGAGTCAGTTACTCTCTAAAGACATATTGTTTTAATACAGTCTTGCAATATTGTATATTATAACAAAAGTTTAAAAGTGCTAAAAATTGTAAAAATTTCTAAAGTGTGCAAAATCAAATCTGTCTCTCTTCCTGCATATATTTATTTGTCTTATTTCTTACTTTCTTGTGATCCTTTCAGGCAGCACTCAGTATTTTTGGGATGGTTGGTGGGCCTCTTCTTGGCCTCTTCTGTCTAGGCATGTTCTTTCCCTGGGCCAACTCTATTGTAAGTGCATTGTTGCTCTCTAAGAGTTGAAACATTTGTCTCAAAGAAGCATTAATATAATTAAGCAATATTGCCAAAGCAAGAATATCTATTTCAGTTTGGCTGTGATTCGGCTGTAGGCAAGAGGCCAAACATAATCACAGCCGTGCTGATATTCAGTAGAACAGCATGGCTGTGAGTGTGATGTTGCTTTAATACAACAGTTCTATAAACAATAAATTAATATAAAGTAATATTAATTAAATTATATTAAGTAAGTGCAGTAACGGTTTCAGTGTAAAAATCTATTGGTAGAATTGGAATTTTGTGTTTCGAAACCAGACAAGAGGAGTGATGCACACAGTGAAATGTACCAGTTCTGTTATACCAAACATCAGTACTCTTCAAACACCACTTGTCCAATCACATTAGTAGACCAGAACTAACTGTTGGATAAACAAAAGTAGCAACATTTGTTATATGATGGAAATGCAAAATCCAGGCATATGGCTTTGTGTGTATTTCCAGGGAGCCGTGACTGGCTTGGTAGCAGGACTGATTATGGCTTTCTGGATTGGCATTGGCAGCTTTGTCTCCCGTATGCAAGCACCCGGAACACCCATATTTAACACCACGATCATTCATGACACAGGCAACACAACTGCCATCATGACTACCGTCATCACCTCTATTACAGCAAAACCCAGGTAAATCTGAGGAAGCTCACAGGTGCAGTGTTGTCTTCAGCCTTTTGTTTGGGGTTTTTGTGAAATCTTTTTTTTTTTTTTTTTTTTTTTTTAAATATATCTTATCAACTTTGAGTTGTATTATCATTAAATTGCACAATGAATTTAAACGTGGCAACGTCTATGTAGCAGACAATTGCTAAACTTAATAATAACATAATACTATTAGTTAAAATGTTTCATCTGAAAATTATAATTTTGTTTGTTTTTATTCTGTGGGTTTATGTAATGTCGTTATTTATACAGTTCATCACAGTTTGTTATTTATATAAACATTCATATATTAACTGGAGGAGTTTATTGACTGTATTTACCCAGTTCCAAGTTGCTTGTAATTTATAAGATAAAAACACATGTAGACATTTACACCCAGTTGTCCAATCGAAAAAAAGAGGCCCTTCAACTAAACTGAACTGAGAAAATTTTCATGTGAGTTGAAGAAATATAAAATAACCCAGTACTGTGTCTCTGTAGGCCCACTGGACTGCAGGCTCTCTATTCGTTGTCCTACATGTGGTATAGCGCTCACAATTCAGCGACAGTTGTAGTGGTAGGACTGTTGGTCAGCCTTCTTACTGGTATGTGAAGCTGTTTACATTGTATGACAATCCAGGGTAAATGTGAAGATTTTATGTTGTGTACCAAAACCTATCACAGCTATAGCGACTTTAATCTATTTGGAAACCCAGCTTAAAAGCATACCTTTTTTAATATACAGTGGCTCTGACTTTGCACACTTTAATGTGTTATAGATTTATAGATTAATTTACACACAATAATCCATAATGACAAAGTGAAAACGTGTTTCAGAATTAGAGTTTTAGAATTTTTTTTGCAAATTTATTGAAAATGAAAAACTGAAATCTCCCATTTAGCTACATATTCAGACCCTTGGCTAAGGCATACCAGATTGAGCTCAAGTGCATCCTGGTTGCTTTGATTATGTTCCGATGTCTCGTGAAATTAACTAGAGTCCACCTGTGGCAAATTGATTGGATATGTTTTAAAAGGCACACAAGTGTGTGTATAAAGTCCCTCAATTCACAGTGTAAGTGATACCAAAAACCAAGCCATGAAGTCCAAGGAGCTTTCCTTATACCTGCATAGATCTGGACATGGGTATAAAAGCCATATAAAAGCCAAAGTGTTGAATGTTCCAAGGAGCACAGTGAACTTCATCATTGTGAAATGACAGAAGTTTGGAACCACCAGGACCCTTCCTAGAGCTGGCCGTCCAGCAAATGTCAGTAAGTGGGCTAGAAGGGATGTGACCAAGAACCCAATGGCCACCCTAACAGAGCTTTGCGGAGATGGGAGAAACTGCTGGAAGGACAACGTTCTCAGAAATACTCCATCAATCAAGCCTTTATTGTAGGGTGGCTAGACAGAAGCCAGTAAATTCTCCTGCATAAAAGGCATATGGCAAGCATTTAAAGGAGTTTGATGGTCTAATGAGATAAACGTTGACCTCTCTGTGCTGAACTCCAAGTGCTACTGTACATCTGGCAAAAACCAGGTGCCTGCTCATCACCTGGCTAATACCAGGTGAGGAAAGCATGTAGAAACTCACCCAAGAAGAATCAAAGCTGTAATTGCTGCCAAAGGTGCTTCTATAAAGTACTGAATAAAAGGTCTGAGTGTTGATCTAAATTTCAGTTTTTGATTTTTAATAAATTTGCAAAAATGTCTAAAAACATTTTCAGTTTGACATTATGGGTTAATGGACAATTTGGCCAATGTGATCATTTTATACTAAATCTACTGAACAATAAAATGTGTACATTCACTGTAAATGAAGGTAAGAATTCTGTTTTTCTCCCTATACGTGTACTTCTAAATGCACCTTTACTCTGTGCTTATGATCAGGACCCTGGAAAGAGAAGGAGTTGACCCCAGGTACTGTTTACCCCGTGTTTGGAATGCTGCTGTTCTTTCTACCTGAGCGCTACAGAGAGAAGCTGTGCTGTGTTACTCCTCTGGAGCACAAGGTAATGTTACCCAGCAACACTCTTTCACTTAGCCTAACCCTAGTCTTTCAGTACAATCCTTGTGTGCGCACAAAAATAGATAGAATCTTTATCATGCCAAAGGACACGTCCACCCTGAAAGATTTGCATATTACTGTTATAATTAACATGTGGTCTTTAGTCTTGTCCAGGATTTATTTGGTAATTAAATTACCTACAAATTAGCTACAAACTGTTATACTAGCTGTAGTACAAATTGCTGAAAAAGTTAGTGCTGGCTATGATAGAAAGGTGTCAGAACACACAGTGCATTGCAGCTTGCTATGCATGGGGCTGTGTAGCTGCAGACCGGTCAGAGTGCACATGCTGACCCCTGTCCATCACTGAAAGCAATTACAATGGGCACATGAGCATCAGAACTGGACCATGGAGCAACGAAAGAAGTTGACTATGGGTCCTGGCATTCATGTGGATGTTACTTTGACACGTACCACCTACCAAAACATTGTTGCAGACCAAGTACACCCCTTCATGGCAACGGTATTCCCTAATGGCAGTGGCCTCTTTCAGCAGGATAATGCGCCCTGCCACACTGCAAAAATTGTTCAGGAATGGTTTGAGGAACATAACAAAGAGTTCAAGGTGTTGACTTTGCTTCCAAATTCTCCAGATCTCAATCAAATTGAGCATCTGTGGGATGTGCTGGACAAACAAGTCCAATCCATGGAGGCCCCAAATCGCAACTTACAGGACTTACAGGATCTGCTGATAATGTTTTGGTGCCAGATACCACAGCACACCTTCAGAGGTCTTGTGGAGTCCATGCCTCAAGAGGGGTCAGAGCTGTTTTGCCAGCAATGGGGGGACCTACACAATATTAGGCAGGTGGTTTTAATGTTATGGCTGATCAGGGTAAATGTTTAATGTGTTTCAGGGTGGATTTTTCCTTTAACATAGACATTATTGAAGCTGCTTTTTTTGTTTTCAAAGTAACCTCCGACTAAGACAGAATGTAGTACAAGCATGTAGATGTTTAAACCAATAATGATACAAATGGCCAAAAGCAATTGTGAAATAGTTACAAGTAAACATGAGAGTTAAACTAAGTGCTTGTACAACCCCTGGCAAAAATTATGGAATTATCACACTTAGAGAATGTTCACCCATCTTTTTTAACTTCATAGCAAATAAATAAATCACTGATATGAAACAAAACAATTTTGTTTAATAGCTGAGCATTCTGGCTTCATGAAACATACCTGAAATTAAATTAACTTATTTTAATTAATGGCACTTTTTTTTCCTAAAAAAAAAATTATGGAATCAACAACAACAAAAAAAAAAACACAATTAGTACTTTGTTGCTCCTCCTCGGGCTTGTATGATGGCCTGAATTCTTTGAGGCAAAGACTTCACTAATTTAAAACAATATTCTCCATCAAGCTCTTTTTAAATTTTTTTTTCTAATTTCCACCATAAATTTTCATAATTTTTTTTTTTTTTGCTGGCCATATCATTGAGATGATATGCCTTTCCTGAAGAAAAGCTTTAACATTTTTGCTCTGCGGCAAGAGGCATTGTCATGATGGCAATGTACACCTGTTGAGGTAATGATTGGTCTGTTACCTGACATGCAAAACCCATATCATAAAGGAGTGGGGAAATTTGATTGTTTTCTTCAGGCAGTCATCTTCATATGTTTCATTAGAATGGCACCAGACAAAAGTTCTAGCATCATCTCCTTGGCCAATGCAGATTCGTGATTCCTCACTGAATATCTCTTTCATCCAATCACCCACACTCCATGATTGCTTCTCTTTAGCTCACTGTAACGTTGTTTTCTTCTGTTTAGGTGTTAGTGCTGGTTTTAGTTTGGCTTTTCTATATTTAAATTCAGCCGTATTCTTACAGTTCTGTTACAGACATTTGATTCCTGTTTCCACCCATTTGTTTTTCATTTGTTTTGTTGTGCATTTTCTATTTTCAAGGCATATTGCTTTGAGTTAAATAATAGTCATAATATTACATTTTATTTATAGAGTACTTTTCAATGTATTCAAAGACACTTTACATAAATTAAAAAAAAAAAAAAAGTCAATTTCCTATTGAAGGAGTTTTATAATCCTTTCCATTGTTTCAACTGACAGCTCTCTTGTTGGGGCCATGTTTCCTTTCAATTAGCCAAGTCCAACACCTCATTTACGTCTGTAAGCACTCTTTTTTTTTTTTTTTTTTTAAACTGCAGACTAAAGTCATTTTTAGACTTGTGCCAGTACTTGTTTTAGAAATGCAAATTACAATGTGATTCCATAATCTTTTCCTCTAATTGAGCTAGAAAAAATATCATTAATTAAAATAATTTAATTTAATTTGTTTGTATGTTTCATAAATCCAGAATGTTCAGCTTTTAAACAAAAATAGTTTTTGTCATATCTATGATTTGTTATTGCTGTGAAGTAAAAAAGCTGGGTGAACATCCTCCAACTGTGGGGATTCCCTCATTTTTGCCATGGGTTGTATGTAGAAGGTTGTATGCTGAAAAATTTCTGTATTTAATGACTAAGTCAAGTTTCCATTCATCTTGCATATGCAGTCCAAGGCTCTGGATAGGCAGCCATATCAAAATGGAAAGAAAGAGAATGGCATTGTCGAAATTCAAGATGAAGACAAGAATGAACAGGAGGAGTCGAAACCCTCACAGGCTTCTGGCAAGCTGGTGAATGTGGAGCAGGAGACGGCTTTGTGATTTTCTATAAATTCATTATATACCAGATGCTTAAGGCCATATTTATTGTTATATGAACCGAAAAAAATTCCCATCATGATGTTAACTGTTCAGGTCGTACCTTTGCACAATCTGTTGTTGTATGTTGTAATGATAAGGCAGTACTGATGAATTTAGCACTACACTCATGAAGTAAGATGTGTGTGAAATGTACAATTAATTTTCTATATGAGTAGATAAAAGTGACATGACAATTGACCAATTAAGCAAACAGCCTCAGCATTTGCCCATTTCACAGAAAATGAAGATCTATGTCTAAGTGACTAGAAGCAAAATAATATTAATAGAATAAAAACACATACTAGGAGCATTTTATTACCTATTTTTTTTTTTGTACTTAAGCTGGTTTGTTTGAAATACGCGTCCCAGACAAAAATCAGTAGCTTATGTCATTTCTTTCGTATTACCCACCTTAATAGCCATACAATCTCTGAGTTTGGTCAACGACTGACAAATCCAGTTTTATGCTAAGTTATATTCGTTGACATTGAACAGTGAGGCACTATTATTGGTGAATGTGACCTTTTTTTTTTTTTTTGTCTGGGGAAAAAAATTTATCTGTACTGCTGGGGTTTAGTTACCATTAGCCTTTATACATTACTACAGAAACTTAGTGTCTGAATTACTTGAGCAAAAGGCTTATTAATCTTTGAAATGCCAGGGACTCCATAAAAGACTTTTTGAAATAGAGGTTGCTGCTCCTGGGGAACTTCACCATTCATTGCATTTATTTGATGTCATTGCTACAATCAGTTGCTTAATTGTTCCAAACCTCAGCACTCATACTTTATTGTAAACATCTCCACATAGAAATCTATTATGATTGCACTGTGCTAATGTTTTTTGTGTTTGGAAAAGTTTTGTTGGCAGTAGGAATGTGCTGATATAAACTTTCCCAGCCACCATAATTGTCTAATGTTAAAAAATTCTTTATTACTAAAAATGTTTTGCAGATTGATCACTAATTATGTTAGTTCTATTAGTGTACTCTCATTTGGTGAAGAGAATTATGGGATTGCTGCTGAGAAGGATATTTGCAATGCTGTCAAGTTGGCCAAAATGAGATGCCATATACTGCCTTTCAGATGGAAAGCATAGGCTATTACAATATGTTATGTGGCTTTGTCTGTGTTGAATATTGTGATTATATGGTAGAACTTTATTAACTTTAACATTATTATGCCTAGTTAGCATTTTTAAAATTCCTCATCAAAACACTTGAAATGATTTCTACGTGGTCAGCAGCATGAGCATCTTAAAAGCTTAATGAGATCTGGGACATGAGATTAATGGGAACTACATTTGAAATGCCTGGGAGAGTCCACCAAAGACCATCTAAATATGTGATGGAATTTTTTCATCACATATTGTGGGTCAGCAAGGAGAGGTTTTTTTATTTTTATTTTTTTTTTTGATAAGCACATGATGTGTGTTTAACTTTCTAAATACTGTATATTGCATCCTGTATATTGAATACTGAAACCTGCTGGCCAGTTATTGACCTAGTTGTCAGTATTAGTTTTTTCTGCATTTTGTCATCAGTGACTTGTTTCATCAGCCAAACGCTCTTTTGTGCACCAAGGTCTTTAAATCCTACATAGTTTCTCCAGCTTCAGACCTGAACTCCATCCCATGTGACATTTTACGCTGGGCTTCTTGCACTTCTGTGAAGGCTTAGTGTTTTTGTGAGTGTGAGATTTGTTTCCTATATTATGTTGTCCCAGTATGGTAAGCAGTAAGCAGCATTTGTGGTATTGAGTCTCTTGTTTTTCCTCATGCCATTTTTCTTTTAGACTTATTTCAGAGTGCTGTGTAGTGTTTACAAAATGGACCTAGAATTGATGTTCATCTCCAAAGACATACAGATAAGATGTTTGCCTGACTTTATTTGACTCTGTCTGCATATTGCTGCAAGCGGTATATTGTTGAGATTAGATACAGTTTGGTCATTTTTGGATATTTATGTACTTTCAGAAATTACTGTTGATGGACATGGAAAGAGTGCTTGCACTGTCTAAAGCAGTGTTGCTCAATCCTTGTCCTAGGGCATTATTGATCATCCTACAGTATCTACACACTGGGCCATTCAGTCTGTTACTACAAAGGACTTGAGTCCTTTGCTTTTTAGAATGACTAAATGCATACTACTAAAACTAGCTGCTGATTTTCTTGGGACCAGAACTTTAGGAACCCTCTTAGCTGCACTGAAATAAATGGGGGTTAGTTTAGACTGAAGTGTCACTGCCAGAGAGTCATCTAGCCAGCTTCTAGCATATAACACTGACATGAAGTTGTTTGTGCTAATGTCTTGTGACAGACTGATAGAAATGACTTTTAACTTCTCATAAACATTTGTAGTCCTAGAAGCTTCATGCCATCTGTTCATCATCTTTCCATACCTGAAATTACTTGAAGAATGTGCACTAAAACTTTCTTTCAGCATCTCAATTTCACTGTCATATTATTATTTATATTTTCCCCGTAACAAATGCACATTATTGTATATGAGGTCAAACTTGAGCTTACTGTCACAAATTTGAAAGGAGAAATCTTAATTATATTTCAATAATTATTTTTAAAAGATTAAATTTTAGACTAATTTGCTAAATCTTTACATTGCAAGATATAAGGTATTGTTATACATCACCACTGAAGTCCAGAAAGCACTGTGATTGTGACTGCTGCCTCAAGGCTTTATTTTTCTGTAAGGTTTTTAAAATTTTCATTTTACATAGTAAGAGAGCATAACACTCAAGTAAGTACAATCCAGAGCATAATATTTGAATAATAAATATTATGAAAATATTTATTTTTATAGATATTTTAACATTTTCAGATGGTATTTGGACAGTGACAGTTTTTTGTGATTTTGCCTTTATATACCACCACAATGGATTTGAAATAAAACAATTAATTCCAGATGTGAACAAAGTGTAGACTTTCAGTTTTATTTTAAGAGGTTCCACAAAAACATGGCATTTACCATTTAGGAATTATAGCCATTTTCAGGGGCTCAAGGGTATTTGGACAAAGTGACATAATTGTAAATATAACCATAATTTTAATACTTGGATGA
>JAKKZN010000019.1:395869-411084 GCA_033441825.1 Pangasius elongatus
TAATAATAATATATATATATATATATATATATATATATATATATATATATATATATATATATATATATTATTATTATTATTAATTATATTATATACATATATTAATTATTTCCCACAAACCCAATACATATAATCAGTGTGACAGGAACCCAATACATATAATCAATATTCAAAAAATACATATAAACCAATACATGAGATCTTCAGTTAATGTTAAGATCAAAAAGCAGAATAAGGAAGAGATGTGCACAATGTATACGTGTATACAAACTGATCGATACTTGAAAATGAGTGGATTTATGCAACACAATGTGTGTCATTCTGAATGACACATTGGTTTAACTAACATTGGTTAAGTAAGAAATCAAATGGTTGATAAATCATTTCAGTACTTTTCACCATGCTGAGATGTCAGAAGGGCTCTTGATTGATCTGAGTATAATGTATTTACCTGGTCCGAAGCCCACTCATGCTTAGTGTGAAGATAAACAAGCAAAACCAGATAGCTGTTGAAAGGAGAGGAGAACATTTTTGCAGCACTGTGCACATTCTGCCGCACTCAGGTCTCCAGCGCTTATTGTGTAATTTTATTAAATTCAATTCTGAGGTGACTTGATGAAGAAACCTTGAGAGGAACCAAACTCACAAGGGAACCCATCCTCTTTTGGGTGATACTGGATGGTATGAGTCATTACTCTTTGACAGCTGTATGTTAATAAAGTCAAACAGTTTTAGAAAATCTACTTTCTAAGTTAATTACTTCCATCTAGTGTTTGATCAAGGAACTGCAGGGTCCTGTGACTAGGGGTCAAAATCTGTAGGCATTGCACAGGACTGCAGCAATCCCTAACTCACATTTTTGGACCAAACTGCAGTTAGTTGATATGAGGTGATGAGAACATTCATGAACTGTAACTGTACCAATCTGAATGTCAGTGTGTAGCTAGCTTGACCACTGAGCTAGATGAGTGGGGTAAATCATCTGTATACTTTCTTGTGTGCGTATGTGTGCATGCTGAGACCTTCCGACAGTCAAGTAGTGACATATGGTGCAGCATTAACTACCACTGTCATACACCATGGGCAGAAATCCTGGATTGAAATACAAGGTCACCCCAATGTCATCTGGCTACCAATGCATGCAAGACCAGCTTATTGACAAGCTTATTTAAGAATGTAACTGCCCCAACTCTTTTAGATTGGTGAAAATGAACAAAAAAATCAGTTTTCAGAGACACATTTCAAGTCTTGCTGATGTTTAGCAGTCCCTGAAGAAGATCAGGATCATGGAAATTGGGTAATACACCAGGCCAAAAAAAAAAAAAATCTCTGGTCCAAAAGCAGGACTCTGTGGTCTAGTTGTTAAATCCAGTACAGTGTGGGAAGAATCAACAATAGAGAGCCTGCAGGGACAGGATGCCAGTCATGGTCCAGGACATCCTATCCCAGCAGGCTGTCTGGCTCTACCAGAGAGAACCACAACTGGCAATGTGTTGACTTGGCGCTGGCGGAGGGGTCCACGTGCACCTCAATAAACCTTTCCTAGATTGGGGCTACCACCTGTGGGTACAGATGCCACTCTTCTGGGCATATGTGGCATCTCGATAGTACACCTGCCATGGCAACTGACATGCTCTCAGAGAGGCCATTCATGGATGGGCCCTCCTAAGAAGATTCTGCACGAGGTGGATAGAGAGTCCCTCAGTCTTGTGTCATACTGATGGTTAAAGGACAATTATCACATAAAGCTACAATTTAATATAATATTAGTCATGGTATGTAGTATTCTGTTGCAGGGAATCACTTACTGTCCGCAATTTAGCAGGATTCATTATTTTATGTTGTTTTCCTGTTTTCACCCATCGAAGTATACAATACCCAGCATGCAATATGCCAATACGTATTCAACCTCTACTGATTAACCAGTTTGCTTTACTGACATCTCCCTCTGATGCACATTCCCAAAAAAAATAAATAAAAATACAGTGTTATTGTAATAACATTGTGATATCCCTGAAAAAAAAACATAGAGGGACTTTACTAATTTTTAAATGCATGTGACATTGTGCAAGGTATTGAATTAGACCCCTTTCCAAGCCAACAAAAGATGGTTGTATTTACAGACAATTTAGAGGTATAATTCTGGTCTGAGATGCTCCATCTTTGTAGCACCCATTTCATCTCAGCTAAATAGCTAACTATAAATAAAACTGGCTTGCTAACTAAGAAGTTAACAGGCACAGCTTGCTAGTTAACTAACATAAATAATTTATGCTGCTTTAACAAACCTATGTAGCTCTACATCAAACACATTTTACTGAGAATTTGCCTGTAATGGACACGTTTAACCAACAAACTTTGTTCAGCTTACAGAGGAATTTACAGCATCTGGCTGGGCAGCACCTCAGCTTCCAGTGTAACTTCACTGATGCAGTAATCGTAAAACAAAACAATGTGTCCATGAACAACAAAGTTGTAAGCATCAAAGAAAGTTGAGTTATGCATGCATGTTTAGAAAAAAAATCACCTGGTTTTTCTGTGCCTATGATAGCCTGAGATTTCTATGCTGGCCAATAAGTGTGGCACCTGATGTGGTCTTCTGCTATTGAGTGTTTTGAGATGCTCACCATGGTTGTAAAGAGTGCTTATTTGAGTTACTATGGACTTCCTGTCAGCTCAGACCAGTCTGGTCATTCTCCTCTGATCCTTCTTATCAGCAAGGTGTTTCAGCCTGCATATCCTCCACACACAGGATGGTTTTTGTTTTTTTTTGCAAAATTCTGTGTAAACTTTAAACTCTAGAAAATCCCAGGAGATCAACAGTTTCTGAAATACTCAAACCATCCCATCTGGTACCAACAACCATGCCACGGTTAAAGTCACAGAGATCACAATTTTCCCCATTCTGATGTTTAATGTGAAAATTAACTGAAGCTCTTGAACTGTATCTGCATGATTTTATGCCTTGTGCTGCTGCCACATAATTAGATCTAATCTAGAATCTATGTATAACTGCATGAATGTGTAGGTGTTCCTAATAAAGTGGACGGTGAGTGTAGTCTCCCGCTTTATTTTCGCAACCAGGCCGGGCGGCTGACGTCACAGTGACGTGTCTCACCCAGGGGTCTACACAGCGCTGGCGAGAAGCAGTTGTCCGTCTGCTGTCACTGAGCTCAGCTCAGTGCGAGTTTAGGACGCACCGCTGGAGCTGTGTGAGCTAATGGAGGACCTTTGGGAAGATCTTGACATTGTCACAACGCTAACAGTGCTAATAGTGTAAGCTAGCGAGGCGGTTAGCAGCAGCTTAGCTTCACCCAGTTCCCCTGATACAAAAGTGTCGTGGTGCGTCTACAAGGAGGGACCCATTAACCATGATGAAGAAAAAGAAATTCAAGTTTAAAGTTGATTTTGAGCTGGACGAGCTGTCTTCGGTGCCGTTCGTGAACGGGGTCCTGTTCTGTAAAATCCGTCTGCTGGACGGCGGGTTTTCGGAGGAATCATCACGGTAAAGTCTCCCCGTGTGTGTGTGTTTACACTCAGCGGCTTTACTGCACTAATGCCTTGGGTAACACTCTTTATTAATGTCATTATGTCGTCGATCATTCTTACAGTTTCCCTAACCAAAATATTGTAGTAATGTACTAATGTGCCCGTTAGCCCTTTGGAGAAACGCCGTGGTTTATATTAACAGGTTTCTCCTGCATCCTGGTGGGTTAGTAATAGCATTTTTTGACTTCCACAAAATAAAAGGATCCTAATGGTTCAGCAGCTGATCTGTGACGGCCACTAAAATGGACTGATGTTTATTCGGTGAAATTCAGAGGTCCTGGGAGTCTGACTGTCTCTGATTAGTGAAGCTCGTGCTGTATCCGCGGCGGCTCGTCGCTGCTCATTTGCAAGTTGTAATGACGTCACTTCCCACCTCGGGGCGTTCGACGTGCGGAGTGGGAAAATAACATGGACGCCTAACGTTAGTGATAACTATAATGCTGATGATTACCTTCTCAAAACTCTGATTAGTATGGTCAGTGTTATAGATTTAACCGAGTCATTTGTATATTAACTGATTTAAAGCCAATGCTGCTATAAACTAATGTGAAAGTAGAGAAGAGGGACGTTACCTGTTCACAGTGTGAGCGGCCATGTTGATTTGACGTCACTCCATAACCGGGGAAGGAACTGATAGCATGATAGCATGAATTGTATGAGTAATTAGGGTAAGCTTTAAGAATTGCCTTCTGTGATGAATAATAGTGTCTGATATGTGCATAAATCTGACCTAAGTGTAAATCTGGGGATTTAGTACCAGTTATCAGTGAAGATTGCATTGTGTATTTTCAAGAGGCTAAATCCCACATAACATTTCTGAAGCCAAAACATGTGACACTGTTTGCATGTTTCAATATTGTAGTTATTAATTTTAGGGCTGCCACAAATAGTTTCATAGTTATCACAAAAATGATTCAGATGATAATTTCTACACAATTTACTGGCTGGGCGGCACAGTGGGGTAGCATTGTTGCGTCTGTACATAACATTGTTTACATTGTTAGCCACTAATATACATTATATTTAGATGATTCAATTCAATTTTCAGTTCAGTTTTTCATTTGTATAGCACTTTTAACAATTTACATTGTCACAGAGTAGCTTTACAGAAATATATACATTTTAAATGTATGAATTTATCCCTACTGAGCAAGCAAGAGGAACCAGACTCAAACGGGAACCCATCCTCATCTGTGTGACACCGGATAGTGAGATTATAAATAATTCCCTTCTATACCTGTATACTGTATGGTCAAAAAGTGCAATTGTGTAACCAGGAAGTTCATTATAGTTTTAACATGAAGTCTATTTTGTTGAAGTTATTAACTGTTCATTGATGGAGACTTGAGTGCAAAACTGTTTGTAGGAATTGCAGTCCTAAAGCTAATCATAGCAATTGTAGTCCTAAGCCATTGTAGGAAAACTGCTCATATGAATTGTGGTCCAAACCCATCTTCATGGTTTTTAAGTGTTATCATCCACAGCAATCTCATGTAACTTTAGGCTGTCTGTGTGGGGCCATCCTCAGCAGCTGTGAGTGGTTTCCAAGTGATGAGAACTCCAACCAAAAGTAGTGCATCAGGATGGATCAGACAGGTCCGGAGAGCAGAAGGGGTCAGGATCACTGGTATCTCAGGAGTAGCATGTGCAGCTTGAGAGATAGTGAGAAAGGGTGGCAGTAAGAAACACGATTATTAGGTATGCTAATTGTTATTTATTGGCTAAGGACAATGTACTTTGCGTGCAGAGTGCAAGCAGGGACTCCGGCAAGACTAGGTATGACAGCATAACAAAAAGGGAGACCCAGAAGGTAACACAGACATGAGGGCACACTGGGACATTAAGCAGCCAGCCACTCCAGTTCGCTTTTTGAGAAAGAAAATATACATCACTCATCCGAGTTAGCTGCTGACAAAATATGAACATGGGGCCCTCCATTTTCTCACTTAGTCTGTCGAACGGCCGAGGTTGAAAATGACGTAATTCCGACTGGCAAATTACCGCTTAGGATGTAATGCAGCGTTATACTTTACATAAACTTGTTCATCTGACTTCAAACCTGTACCAATTCCATATCTCTGAAGTGATATTTGAACCTTTCTTTGCTACGAGCTCAGCCCTCGCCGATGTGCTGCCTGTTTATTGTGGTGTTTTTGTTTTTTTTTAATGTAAGCACACAGTGTTTGGGAGAAACGTTTATTAGGTTAAGCAGGCTGTGTTTTTTCCTTTGTTTTGGTTTAAAATTTTTAAATAGTATTTATGGATGTTTTAATAAAATATTTAATATATCACTGTTGATCTAACAGTGCTTACTGGGATGTCCAGCCTCTTGGATATAATTTTGCACCCTATTCCAAAGTTATTAAATTCTATTACCCTATCTTTAACTTCCTTAGAATGCTCCATACAGGGGATCCAACATGGTGGCACGTTGATCACACGTTTTTTTTCGAGCTCTCACTGCATTTGGCAAATTATATCTTAAAACAGCCTCATTATTCTCTGAAATTGGACAAGTACCTGTAAGTCACTATTAACAATACTAGGACAAAATGACATCATGTACAACAAAGGAAAAAGGAGTACAGATAGTCAATTATTTTAAAGAGAATAAAGATGAGATTTCTACTACGATGTGGGAAGCATTCAAGGTTTATACCCCAGCTTCAGTTACCCTGGGTAGAAATAGAATCAGAAATTGTAAAAGGTATGGACATGGACTTATATTTGTACTCGGACTTGTATACGAATTTGAAACAGACTACCAAAAATCCCTTTGTTAAAAACACTTTAATAGTTGAATGAAGCTCAGTGCACACTTTTCCCCTATCTGGGGGAAAAAGAAACTTTTAGACCAGGGAAAAATGACTTGGGCTTTAAACAGTGGGCAATAAAGAGTATTCGTAATATTGGTGGCATGTTCGAGGAAGATGCACTGATGTCTTTTAAAGCTCTTCATGAAAAATTTGGTATCCCTATGACGCACTACTTCAAATATTTACAAATTCGTAGTTATATCAATGCCAAGCAAAATCATTCACTAATTAGACCTTCACTGACAAAACTTGAAAATGTCATGTTTTATGAGAAAATTAGCACAAACCAAATTTCACGACTTTACTGCAAACTTATAAACAGCTCTAAAGAATCATCTGTATCAAAGACGGAAGCTTGGAGTAAAGATTTGCAATACAACCTCTCAGATTTAGAATGGAGTCAAATATTTGTTAGAGCCAAGTACTTGTCAATCAACGCCAGATTTAAGATGATCCAATACAACTGGGTAATGCGTACTTATGTCTCCCCTGAAATGATAGATAAGTTTAACCTAAACATGCCAGATCTCTGTTTTAAATGCCAAAAACATAAAGGAATGTTTTTTCACTGTATCTGGGAATGTGAGGAGATCAAAACATTCTAGCAAAGAAGTAATAACACTATTTTATGTAATTATTTCTAAACCCATTTCAGTGAGCCCTGAAATATGTTCTTTGGGCTTATTTCCTGTAAGTTTATCATTGTCAAGCTCTCACACCAAAATGTTTGACATCTTGTAAGACATTTGGTAGGAGTTTACTGGAAGAACACAGTAAGACCATCCATTGATCACTTGTTGAAGGATCTGTCACAATTTATTGCATTGGAAAAATGATTTGCAGTATTAAGTGCAACTAAAAAACTATTATAAAATCTGGGAGCTTTTTATACACTTTCTGGAAAATAACAATGTAAATGATATAAGACACCTCTCACTCCACTGACTGATAGATATGTATTGTTCTTATATGTTTGAAGATATAAGTAAGTCTCAACCTCTGTATAACAACTTTTTGGCCTTTGTAATTGAATTCTTGGATGCTGAAGGATGGAAGGAAGGCAGTTAAAATGTATGTAAACGTTTTTGTATGGATATTTTCTTGTTATTTTTCCAGATTTTTGCAATAAAGGTATGGTTTAAAAAAAAAAGAAGAAGAATGCTCCTTACTCTTCATTATCACTCATGTGACAGTTAAACTAAGGTGGTTTTGTTCAGAAAATGTCAGCTGTTTTAATATTTCAAGAGTGAAGGCCAGTGGGCCAATTCATGTGATTCATGTGAAATCACCTCAGAATTGGCCTTCTTATATTTGCTTTATACTTTCTGATATCCACACACAACGCCCCAAAATCCTCCACAAACTCAGCTCTTGCATCTGACGATTTTGTTGTTCAATTTATTGTTATTTGGAGTGACACATGCTTAGAGCTTGAATTCTCCTTGTTCTTGATTCCATCCATGTTCTCCGCATTGGGGCCCTATATGAGGAAAAGTGTAGCAGCAATGTTGGGTGAAAGGTAGCAGCAAAGAAACAGTCTCATAATAGTAAAAGCGTCCCATAACAGCATTATAAAGTGCAGGTGTGCAGTGATGTGACAGGTGAAGTGTCCATGAGAAGGGTGGGAGGGGTTGTCCACAATGATGGTGGCCTTACAGATGCAGTGGTTGTTGTAAGAGGTGTTGATGGTGGGTAGAGAGCCCCTGATGAACTTCTAAGTTCTCACACTGTAGGTTCTCTCACGGTAGGGTCTTGTGGTCTAAAACTGTGCAGTTCCCACACCAAAAAGTGAGACAACTGGCCAGTATGCTCTGCTGTCTCCCTGTAGAGGGTGAGCAACATATTTTTCCACCCGAAGTGGCCGCCTCATGGATTTGTTGGATCATAATACCACCTAAGTTAACATTTTCATGCTGAAATTAACATGCTATTTAGTGTCACGTTTTATCACCCCGTCATCACTTGATGAGCTAATCCTCAGTGCACCCTACAAGTAAGTGAGACTCAGCCCACAATGCTCCACTCATCCTCTGTCCATCTGCTATAGCCTCTCTTGAGCTTCTCTCTGACTGCTCCAGCTCTGAACATCTTCAGAGAGAAATAATTAGAGATCTTGCCTTTGGTATGGCCTTTGAATCCAGACTTTAATAAAGTGTCTTAGTTTGTCTTTTTAATGACAAGTTTGGGAGCACTGAATCCAATCTATAATCGAACTGTGTCAGATTGGCTGTCATTTACATTTATAGAGAAGTCACATTTAACTCTCCACAGGGCCAAATTAAAACACAACAGGCTACTGAACTGTGTAACACAATTCGTATCATCTCACTAAGTGTGTGGTCGTTCCGTCATTGGATATGGTTCAGCCTGTGTGTATCTGTGTATATTATGAGAGCCATAATCCAGGTGTATGTTGTTTTCCTCTGAAGCCACCTAAGTCTGACAACAGTGTGCATGTTTTTTAGAGAAATGGTCCAGGCAAACTGTGTGCGCTGGAGAACAAGGTTCTCATTTCCATGTAAAATGAGCGCCAGTGCTGGAACAGGAGTTCTTGATCCTTGCATATGTCGTGTTTCTGTCAGAAAGGTACACTTGCACTCTTACACAAACAAAACTAACAGCCAAAAGTTGTTAAATATTAAAATGCTGGTGATGAATTAATCGACTTCTTGCCTTACAGGAACTGAAAGGTGGGAAGACTTACGCAAAGGTAAATGATTTTCAACTGTAATAAAACATTCATGCTGGAGGTGGTGGGTGGTGGGAGTGCGGTTGATTTGGTGGCATAGAGTCATCATGTATCAATATACATGTTTATATGTAAATGGGGGGTGGGCTGGGGGTAGGAGATGATCGGTGTAAACTCTATTAATACATAATATCTTATGTAGCTTCTGAAGTGCAGTACTAAATGGAAAAAAAGAAGATCTTTAAACAAAATGACAGGAATTTACACTGATCATCCTGTTCAAAAGTTTACAACCCCCTGGCTCTTCATGTATCGTGTTGCCTTCTTGAGCATCAGTGAATGTTTGTACCTTTTGTAATAGTTGTGTTCGAGTCCCTCAGCTGTCCTCAGTGTGAAAAGATGGACCTCAACATCATATAGCCACTGTTGGAAAGGGGTCAAATATGCAGAAGATGCTGGAAAAGCAAATATTGTGCAGGACCTGGAGGATTTTTCTGAAGAACAGTGGGCAGTTTAACTGCTCAGGACAAACAAGGGACTCATGAACAACTATCACAAAACATAAAAACAGTTGTTGATCATCCAGGTAACACACAGTATTAAGAATCAAGTGTATGTAAACTTATGAACTGGTTCTTTTGTGTAAATTCAGTTATTATTGTGTCTTGTGGACTATATGTAAACATCTGTTATGTGAAATAGCTTATTCAGGGCAGAACTAAATAAAAGACAAAATGCAGTTTTTATGATCTCTCTTATTTTTTTATAAATATTAACATTTTGAAGATTCTGCAAGGCGTATGTAAACTTATGACCCCAACTGCATGTAAGGAATAACACACAACAGCCCGTTCGCTTATACATAAATAAAGAATGCCATGGTGCTGCATTGCGGCACAATGTGAAACAGAGTTACCACCCCAAAATGGATTATTTTCTTAAAACAGCATGTTTTCTGCTTATACACAGTGATTTGCCAATGATTACAATTTGCCAGTGATGTTTAAATCATGCTAATTTTAAATCAGCTAAATCATGTCAGATCTTTTTCCATCTTTAATGTTATATAGCAACCAAATTCAAGGGAAAAACAAATAGAAACATTTTAGGGAAAAAAGAAAACTTACAAAAAAAACTTACAATAACCTGGCTGCACAAATGTGCACATCCTTTAACTAATACTTAACTAATACTGTTAATGTACCTTTTGCCTGTAATACAGCACTCAGTGTTTTTAATTAAGGGGTCTACCAACTTGGCACATTTTCATCTAGCAATTTTTTTCCCACTCTTTTGTGCAAAATGTTTCAGATCTATCATTTCGAGGGGATCTGTTGTGTGATTCCACAGGTTTTCTATAGGATTTACACTCACTGTCCACTTTAGTAGGAACACCTGTACACCTGCATATTCATGCAGATATCTAATCAGCCAATCACGTGGCACCAGCTCAATGCAGTAAAATCATGCAGATACAGGTCAAGAGCTGTATCTGAATCAAACATCAGAATCAGCCAAGAACAGGAATCTGAGGCTTTCATGGGCACAGACTCACTGAAACTGGAGAGTTGAATACTGGAAAAAGACCAGGTGAATTTATTATTATTATTTTTTCCCCCTAATCTTCAACTGTCCAGTTTCGATGAGCCTGTGTCCATGCTGTGGTCTTCTGCTGTTGTAGCCCATCCACTTCAAGGTTCGATGTTTTGTGCATGCTGAAATGCAGTGAATATTTTAGTTACTATATCCTTCCTGGCAGCTTGAACCAATCTGGCTATTTTCCTCTGACGTCTCTTATCAACAAGGCATTTCCAACTACAGAACTCTTGCTTACTCAGTATGAACTGAATGTGTAAACTCTACAGACTGTTATGTGTGACAATCCCAGGACATCAGCAGTTTGTAATCAGTCTGGCACCAACAACCATGCCACGGTCAAAGTCACTGAGATCAAATCCTTCCCCCATTCTGTGGAAGCTTTTGACCTGCATGCATTGTGCTGCTGCAACAAGATTAGCTGATTTTATAATGAGCTGGGATACAGGTATTCCTATTAAAGTGGCTGTTGAGTGTACATACAGCATATATAGTTACTTCAATGTGTATTGAAGTTTTTATATTAAAAGAATAAAGAGATGATGTCATTGTTATATTTATCAAATATAGCAGGGCCAAAAATGATGTCATTGATTAGATTTAAGATTCAAAGAACTTTATTAATCCCAGGGGGAGATTGCTTAAGGGATATGCATTTCAAAAAGTTATCCTAAACCAGCTCTTGCATTGTTGTGTGATCTCAGCTGGGCTTTGCTGATCTGAACCTGGCTGAGTTTGCAGGCTCTGGGAGCACCACACGCCGCTGTTTACTAGAGGGCTACGACACCAAGAACACCAGGCAGGACAATTCCATTCTCAAGGTACAGGCCACAAACGCATGCAGATCAATATTTATTCATGTATATATTTATTAATATTTGGTTTCCAAGTTCAATAAAGGCATGCAGACATGACATCTCTCATGATGCAGTACATTACATTTCCAAATACAGCAGCAAAAAAGACAAGCAATAAAGAGGAATTTATGTCATTCCAGGTTTCCACATAAAACATTTACTCTATTTTGTGCAACAGTATTGCTTCATCTTCTTAAACAAGCAATACCAAAAGGGGAAGTTGTTTACCATGTATGGCAATTTGGGGATGTTTCTTTATGTACAGTGGGTTGGGAGTGTATTCAGACCCCTTCAGTTTTTGCACACTTTATTGTGTTTTAGATTTAACTTCAGCTGGATTAAATGTACTTTTTGCCATTAATGCTCATACAATAATTCTTTATGCTATAATGACAAAGTGAAAACATGCTTTTAGATATTTTTGAAAGTATATTACTAATTAAAAAACTAAAATCTTTCATTTAGATACGTATTCAGAGGGTTGGCTAAGGAATCCCAAATTGAGCTCAGTTGCATCCTGTTTGTGGTAGAGACTTTAAAGACTCTGAGAGCATGAGGAAAAATTTAACTCTTTGGGCTGAACTCCAAGCAGTATGTCTGGCAAAACCGGGTACTGCACATCACACTTACTAATACCATTTCTATTATGAAGCATGTTGGTGGCAGCATTGATCCCACCCATTTTTCCAGTCATCAAAAATATTGGAACTATATTGGGAACTATGGTGGGAACACCTGGAAATAATGTTTCCCAAGTGTGCCCTGTAAGATTGCTTGTTTAAACAATTAATAGCTCTGAAAGTCTACTATTGGTTAGAGCCCTGGGTTTCACCTGTGAAGACTGCATTTGTTGTTAAAAAGGATAAACCGAAAGGAAGACCAGAGAGCTGTCTTTGGGAGAATTTATCTGTACTCATGACGATAGCAGCAGAATGAATTGAGAAGTCTACAGAAAAATTCTGTCTGCCAATTTGCAGAGAAATGCATCCGATCTAATTAGGAGGAGCTTCATCATGCAGCAAGACAACGACCCAAAACACACTGCCAACACAACAAAGGACTTCATCAGGGGAAAAAAGTTTTTAGATTGGCCAAGTCAATCACAGGGCTTAACCCAATTGAGCAGCATTTCACCTCCTGAAAAGGAGACTGAAGGGAGAAACCCCCCAAAACAAACAACAACTGAAAGAAGTTGTAGTACAAGTCTGGAAAAGCATCACAAAGAAGTAGTGTTATTTACTTGAATTTACTTTGAGATCATCTGTTCCAGTATTTTGCTCATATAAAGGTTGGGTGGTCTGCCACTAAAGGTGCCATGATCTAAGTTGTTTAACAAATCTGGATGTAAATATCAGGAAATGAAAGGTGAAATTCTGATCTATTGTCTCCTTCATTCTTTGATCATAAACCCAAATGTCTTCAGTGTATAACAAAAACAAAAGAATTAGCCTTGCCGTTCCAATACTTTTAGAGGGAGCTTATGGAAATTTTAAAACACTAAAAGCTTAGAGTTTTTCTCTAAATCATTTTTGTGTGCTCCTTTATTGTTCAGGTGATCATCTGTACTCATCTTATGTCTGGAGACCCCTGTTTCAAAACGTGAGTGTTTTGCAAACCTAGGCCTTTACACTGTTGCAATTTTGTCAAGGTATGGATGAGAATCAAAAAGGATTTGAAAGATGTGAGAAGAAATTGAGATAGCATTTTTGGAACAGTTTTATTTATATACACAAAAGGAATCACCGACTGCACATTGTGTTTTCATTTATTATTCTTGTTTGGAATTCTTACTAAAAAAAAGTCCTGATGGAGAGGATTTCTTGTGAGCTGAGCATGACTTTAAATAATTAATAAGATCATTCATTTGAGTAGGGGAAGAAATGTTTCCTCCCAGCAGCTTTCCAGAGAGATGGCTGCCCCACGCAAACCCAGGACTTGTTTTAAAATAGGAGCTTTACAATTAGTCTGTTGTCAGTTACTCAGCACTTACTTTCTTTGTGTTCACTGGTACCATGACAAGACCACTGCCATGTCAAAGAACATTTTTTGCAAAGAAGCCACTGCTGGATAGAGTGGTGCATGTTGCCATGCAACATACAGACTGACTGACAGCCCAAGTGTAATGCTTTAAATTTAATGAACTATTGCTAGAATTGGAACTTTGTTTAACAATCACTAAAGCCAGGAGATACTTGTTGGGGGTATATTTAACACAGATTCAGTTTCTAGGTCATTTGTAACGTTCAGATTTATGTAATGGAGCGATGATGATGATGATGTGTTTCCGGAGCACTCAATTGGAAGTGTTGCCTGAATTCAGTTCGGTGTCTCCGTTACTGCTGCCCCATATACAGGGCTCTTTATAGAACAGACTATAAATAGTGAGTGAGAGAATGATTTCATATAGCACAGTTCTTAATTTGGGTGTTCAAATGATGTCTCAAAGCTTCCGAAATGAACTGGAATCGATTGCATTGCAGGACCAGACAGATAAATAGATTTATGTCTAAAAGTCAGAAGTCTGTTTTATGTAGCTATTTTCATATATCCTTAAAATTTCTGTGTTGGATATGTTGTCCCAGAATTTACATTTGGGTTTTATAATCTCTGAGAGGTGGCACTGTATTACTATTATTAGAAATTTCACAGTAAACTGCTCTGGGTTTGTGTGTGTGTGTTCCCGTAATATTTATTAATAATAATAATAATAATAATAATAATAATAATAATAAATATTATTATTTATAATTATTATTTATAAGTATTCTTAATTATGAAGGGCAAAATGCATGCATACACACACGTAAGCATAAAATTCCGCCATGAGATAATGTGCTTATTTACACACATGCAGCTTTATTTAACTCAGGGGTTCCTAAACTTTCTGGGCAAATGACCTAAAATGGACACTATGAATTTTCTGCAACCCCGAAGTTGCAGTATTTCAGTAACATATGTATGTGTAACGTAAGTGACTAAAAACCAAAAGGAATATTCCTTGTGCTGACTTGCCACACTAGTGGGAAGTGTTGTGTTATAAGCTCGGGTGGTGTGAATTGACCCAACGTGAAGCAGAGCAGCCAGTTTATACTTGGAGGATGATTTTGTTTGTGCATACAGAAGCAGCGGTAACATGAGTTGAATTATTGTACATCTGGGAGATTTAAAAGCGACATCCACTAGATGGCACATCAGAGCTGAAACAGCCATGTCCTTCAGATTTCCAATTTGAACTGTAAAAGGTTTAGCAATTTTATGCACAGCACCTTTAGACGCACTGACGAGCTCTGTCTTTTCTAAAAACTTTCCGCGGTTATCATGATTGTTGTTATGGGCTTGCATCTCAAATCTAAAACTCTGACCTTACATTCAAAAGTATTTAATAATCTAGAAAATCCAGAAGACTGGTATGCAAAACAGAGCTTTCTGTAGGTTTGAAGGTAACATGAGGGGTTTTTAAAATTCAAAAACTAACTGTAGTGGGAAAACCGGTTAGTGTTTGTACTCAGTAATGGTCTAGAATAGTACATAAGTATGCGATTTGAGATGCAGCACTAGTTTAGCAGAGGTAGATGGTTGGGGAAATTTGTTCATTTGAGTGTCAGGATAGTGATAAAGACTTAAATAGCATGTACACTGCTCAAAAAAATTAAAGGAACACTTTGAAAACACATCAGATCTCATTGGGGAAAAATATTATGCTGGATA
>JAKKZN010000019.1:453145-471129 GCA_033441825.1 Pangasius elongatus
AAAACCCATGCATATGCTAGAGAACAGCTTATGAACAGCTGTCCACTGTAGTGACCACTATGCATGAAAGGGTTAAAAAGATATAAAACAATATTTAAAGATTTGAGCACCACAGAAAACAAGAAGGCTAAAAACATGGGATGTTTGTGCTAATCTTGGTGCTTTTATGTAATCCTCTTTTTTTTATTTGTTTTGTTTTTCCCCATTGTTTATATTGTAGCCTATTAATTATTGTCTGGTGTTGAGTGATAAATGTTGCTATTAAATGTTAACATTATCTGTTACTAAAGTCCACTTACTGTGGAAATTTACTGTATTTCCTAGCTTGCCTTCAGAGTGGATTGTGTCTAATCTTTAATGACCAATTAAGCTATCTAACTTCCATAAACATTTTTATTCAGATTTTTGACATCAATAAAGTATTCTAGTTACTAAAAGAGAATTTGCTGTGGTAGCTGAAGCTGTTTCTGACAGAGATTAATATAATTTTACATACAGTGTATGAGTTATTTTGAAATATCACAAAATGTGCGTTACAAAATTATACAACATAGATGCATTCATTATACAAAGTCACCATTAACAATTTAGCACAGCACTGAAAATGAAACAAAGACAAAAAAAGAAAAAAAGAAATGAGCCAGTGGAAAGGCAGAATTAAATAACAATTTCAGAGAAAGTGCATAAATACACAGTGCGCAGTAAACACATGCGCAGTACAGATCGGGCAGGGGACGCGGATTGCAACCAGTCACAGGCGCGGGTGGTGCTTACGTGTCACACTGCGCATGCGTCCTCAAGCGCTGAGGCGTTTGGCAGTAGTGAGCGCTCTCATTGGTTCAATAACGGACCAACCGGGATGATTCTTTCTGATCATTGCGGCCATGTTTTCCTTCGCCGACTTCGCTGATGTGTTATAGACCCGTAGCTTGTCTACCTAGCAAGAAACGAGTAGTTGTAATTCATAATTTTCACTTTTAGTTCACATTTTGTTGAATCATGCCTTATTATCAGACCTGGGAAGAGTTTGCTCGAGCGGCAGAGAAGCTCTATCTGACGGACCCGATGAAGGTAAGGCGGATGTGCTGAAGCCGGGTTTGCCAGCCTGCCCTCGGGTTGAACATTTAACAGGACTGAGGTTTTACACTGTGTTGTAGCGTTTAAAGCACTTAACATTCCCCCTGTTCCTGACTTTAACTGTGAAATTTGCGAGCGCTGTTTGTCTCAGGATCCACCGGTTACAGCTGTCTGATCATTTCCACTACAACACAGTAGTACAGCTATGATAAGCGCTATAAGGCAGTGGTAGTGACTGAACCAGCCGGCTTGAATTCTCTGTGCAGGTACGAGTTGTGCTGAAATATCGCCACTGCGACGGGAACCTCTGTATGAAAGTCACAGATAACGCTGTGGTAAGCTGCTTTTCTCAGGCGATAGATCCTCAAACCCACGTGTTCTGTGTCACATTTTACCTCTGGGCTTTTCTGTACTTTCAGTGTCTGCAGTACAAGACCGATCAGGCACAGGACGTGAAGAAGATCGAGAAGCTGCACGGAAAGCTGATGAGGCTGATGGTGTCCAAGGAGTCCCACAGTGGAGCGATGGAGACGGACTGAAGGACAGTGAATGGACTGTTGGACAGTGGAGCTGCGCCTGCTCCTCTCACACTCATTTGAAGATGAGAGATGTTTGGAGCGCAAGTTTGGTAGACAGAAGTGAAAATTATGTCCCCAATCGCCCAGGAATCTCCCCATGAAGAGCTGATATTTATTCTCAGATTCAGCATGGACTTTATTTTGTGATTAACCAGTGTTCTGTACATAACGTGCTAGTATTTTTTTTTAGCCCAACATTAGAGCCAGTGGTTAAATGCACATGCAAGCCATGTCTCGTCTGAGCCCAAAGTTTTTTCTGTAATGACTACCGAGAGCTAAAACAATTTATTCTTTTGTTTAGGAATCTCTTTTTTTTTTCAAGCATCTTAAGATTATCTTCTTTAGAAGTGATATCTTTGTTTATGGTGCAGTTGTTTTCATATGTATTTTTAAGTTTAAAGTAAATTAAAAAAATAAGTCTGAAAAATGAGTTGTAAGTTACACTAAGTATGACGTACTGATATGAAAGTTGAAAGGGAAAAACACTGATTATAATCTAAGAAATGCTGCGGCTTTTAATGGAAATATACATTTGAAAGATTACAACGTACAATACCAATTGAAAGTTTAATAACACTTAAGCAAACATACAGATTTCAACATACACTAGAAATCCAAAGTTTGCACCTTACACCTTGTAAAAGGCTTTTCCTCGTTTGTCTTTTTCTACTGTTTTAGAATACTAATGAAGATATTAACACTATGCATTTCATATGGAATTATGGAGTGACCAAGGAAAATGTTAAACAAATCAAAACTATTTTATATTTTAAATTCTTAACGGTATTCCTGATGAAGATTTTCAAGATCTCAGTTTCATGAGAGAATTTTTTTTCCCAATCACACTGATCACTTAATAGCTGTTTCTCCTAAGTAGTAAAACCACTTTTTGGGGAAAACTAATTTTATTTTAAGCAAAAACTACTTATTATAAAATATTTCAACCATAAACATGTATTCTAATACACTAAGTAGAGAGAAGAAACAATGACAATGTTTTGATCATTTTTGATATAAATGTGTACATTATAATGTGATGAACTGATTGTATTCATGGTGGAGTTCTGTAATGGCTGCTGCAGATAATGATGCGGTATTTACTGGTTTTGTCATTGGTCTTTGAAGGCTTTGATATAGTACTATACTGCTATAGTATTACATAGTGTAGCGTCACCCCAGATCATCAGGTCTATTAGTCCAGTGTGAATGTCATGCTACACACCTCTCCCCAATTTACTTAAGTGCTAATGGACTTGTTCATATAAAGTACTAAAAAATTATGTCAAAAAGTATTTAGTTGTATTGCATCCAGTGTGTTCAGTATGATTGAAAGTGATATTTCACTCTAACATATTCAAGGAAACCACCATCATAATATAACCATCAAAATTAACTATGGCTTGGGGAAAAAAAAAAAAAAAAAAAAATATATATATATATATCACACACACACTATATATATGGGATATATTCCCCAGTCTGATGGTTGATGTGAACATTACCTGAAGCTGCTGGCCGTATCTGTATGATTTTTTGCGTTGCGCTGCTGCCACATGATTGGCTGATTAGATAATTGCATGAAGGAGTAGGTGTAGGTGTGTTCCTAATAAAGTGTTCCGTGAGTGTGTATATACAGTCTTAAATATACAGTAACCACAGTATATTGGAGTTGACTAAATAATGAATATGAGACTTTCAGGTGTATTCAAAGGATATTTACATCCAAATCGAGTGAACAGTGTAGGTTGAGTACAGTACATTTACGTACATACAATTACAGTACTTTTTATGTGTCCGGAAGTAATTGGACAAATTAACATAATCATAAATTGTCATTTTTAATCTTCCAAATCCAAATTCAAGAATTCACAAAAGGTTTTCCAAGCTTAACAGTTTCCAGCTCCTTTGAAATCACTTCTTCTCACTGTTAACTTTGCACTTTTTGTCTCTAGCCATGACTAAATATTATTCTAAATATAAATTAATCTTCAGGTGTGTCAGAGAAAAAAAGGTCTTGCATTTTAGCTGTGTTAACATAGTCTACTGAAAGGAAAAATTGCAACTTGTTGGTGGTCGGGCCACACTGTAAAATACAGTACAGTGGGGCCAGTTAGCATCTGTCCACGGGCCGCATTTGGCCCTGGGGCCAGACTTTGGACACCCCTGGAGTTCATAGTGTATGTATATATAGGCTAGTATGCTATTGATGTCTTAGAGATGTATAACATTAAACCTGCTAGACAATAATACTGTGGTCTATGTCGTGTTTTACAAGTTTATTATTAATTTGGTGGACAAACAGGTGTTTAGTTTCTCCTATCAGGATGCTCACGTGCAAATTACTTTTGTGTAACCTAATACTGCAAGACCTAAATTAGCCATTTAAGTCAGTAATTAATAGCATAATAGCAACTACTATAAAATATCGCTTTAGTTCATGATGGTGTGCAAAAACACGCAGAAGATGGCGCTATGGCACTTCCATTGGTGCGCACAATGGGAGCGTGTTTATTAAAGTACACTGCTGGCCAAAATAATTGCTGGATCTTGGAAAATGCCGTGATTTATGAAAACAATTAGCACTCATTTTTGAAAGTCTCTAGCTAGTCGGTATGCTCACAGCACTCATATCGTGATTTGTTATAGAGCTCATCTGCAAATTACATCCTACAGAGACAATATCGTGATGGTGACTAAATGAAATATGGTGCAGCCCTAGGCGTAATCCCTCGTTGCCACCCACTATTTGTCCCCACCAGCCCTTAGCCTGCCCTCCTCACTCTCTCTCAGATGGAATAGGCTGTTTCAGTCTTTTTTTCTTCATACAGCAGTCAGATCGCGCACCTGTTTACATGGACGACATTAACGACACTAAACTGTCCAACCCCTGTCGTTTCCATCCGCCGTTTCAATGACTGGACCAGAAGAGCGCAATATATGGAGATATATGAAACATCTTCTCTGTAATAAACGAAAGAACTAGAGCCTAACATTCACTGTCACTGTTTTTCCACGAAATAGGTGTAGAATAAAGGTTTTGTAGCTCCGCGATGGACAAAGTGGGATTTTGGTACCTGGTGTTACTCGCTTACACTTCAGCCGCCCCAAACGCACCTCGCGCACTTCAGCAGGAGAAAAGCGAACAAAACAAACCTTCAGAAGCTGAGCTGAAAGATCAGTGTAACGTTCTGATTGAGGTAAGAAACAACGCCATTCATTTCAAAGTGCACAGTTATTTTTTTTCTAATGAACGTACATTAATTGTTAATCGATGCTTCTGGGTTTTATGGTTAAAATCCAGTGAACAGTGTTTATTGTGTAATGTGTTGTGCATGCACCGCAGGCTTCTTTAACGAACCTCTTTGAAAGTTTTACTTTGTTACGTTGCTGTGTTATGCACTGATCATGGCTTGGTGGAAAATGTATCCGTGCGTCCTCTTCTCTTTGTAGCTGCTGGCTGATTATGACAAAGAGAGAGGCGCTGACTGTGGCTGTAAATGTGTTGTCAGAGTCCCGGGCAGGAGCGCGCGCCCTCCGGAGTCCTACACGGTGCAGAGCGTTGCGTCTTGCCACGGCTCCAAGTGCGCATGCGCAGCAACTCCACCGCCAGCGCAGCAGCCCTGCGAGGAAAACTTGAGAGAAAAGAAGCTTCAACAAGCTGCGAGAGAAAATGACAAGGTGACAGCACCTGGATTAAATATAATCACCAAGGCTATACACTCTGGCCACCTTATAATGTACACCTAACATGAAGCTACACACACCGGCCATTTTATCAGGTACACAGAGTTTATAGGAGCACATTGTAGGCATAAATACACACAACCGTGTCAGGGTCACTGCTTTCTGTTTTTCCGAGAGTGGGCTAGCACCTAAATATAGTATTGTCTTGTCAGTGGTCAGCCCTTCTCATTGAATGAGAGAATGGAGGCTGATGAATTGTGCATAGTAAAAGATGGGCAATATTTAAGAGCTGTATATCAACAAAGTACACATATTAAGTAGGTTTATGTGATATGGCCAGTGAGTCTACAGGGTCTAATAAAGGTCTATATCTAATAAAGGTGTTTCTAACTTTTCCAAGTCCAACTGTAAGTAAACTAACAATAGAGTTTCCCTTGTTTTCCTTTACATTCCTAAGCAATTTACACAGTGTGTCCAGACTTGTAGTTATGGTGTGATTTCCATACAGATTACCGTCTACAGATGGGTGACAAATTACATGCAAACCTGAACAAATAAATGGAGACAAGTACAGATGCCTCCTGACAGGATTACTGCAGATCAAGTTCAGGTGACTACCATATTGGGTCAAAAACGGCAAGAGAAATCATCAAAGTGACTTAAAATGAAGGCTCATTATTTATGGAAGGCAGGAGCTTCAGGCACAAAGGCTGCTCAATTAAAACTGTGATTCAATAGAAACAGTCACCAAAGAGCATTTAGTTCTATGGGAGAGACATCAGTAAATAGGAAAAAAAAAAATGGAAATGTGCACATCCAATGACTGTGATGCTTGTGCATTTGTGTGATATTTAAGGAAGAACAGAAGAGCAACCGTTCTACAGGTGACTGAGAATTTAGGATATGATCAGACTGTCAGCAAGAACAGTTCATCCCCAACTATAAGTGCATGTATGCATACACCAAAAGAACAGTACAGGCCTGAATTTAACCCTTACAGTGATTGTCCAGTGGGTCTGTTCTGGTGTGGAAGGAATTTTGCTAGCATGTTTGGGCCCACTTGTCCACTTAGATGGAAAGGGTCACTGCAAAACAATACTGCAAAACAAACAAAAAAAGGTATCTTCCAGGATGACAATGCCCCCATACGCAGGGCATCTGTAAAATCTTAGACACTCTTTTTTGGTTTTTCCTTTGTCACCCCTCTGTGTAATGTCTTGTGTATCCTAGTGTGAGCTATGGTGTCACTGTGTTATATAGCCTGTGTAGCCTGGAGCCATATGGATACATTGAAACATTGCTCTTCTTTCCTCATTCCAATGGTTTGAGAACAATACTAAAGCGTACTATGAGGCAAGGTTTGTCCCAAGCTCTGTTGTGACTGATTTTGTTTGATCCTTACAGCTCCTGGCTATAATGGACTTGCTGGAGGACTCTTTCTCCAAAGCAAATCTGTTAAAGCTGCTTAAGCTGAGTGTGCTTACTGCCAAGCTTCTGGAGCGGGTGGCCAACATCGAGAGGGTGAGTTTAGAAAATGGATATGGGGAAAGTTAGCAGTGTTTTCTCTTTTCTTTGTTTTGGTTTCTTATACATTTGTGTATGATATCTGTGCCAACCACAGTTATGTCTGATTTAGCCAAGTTTAAACTATGAATTTGTGATGTGGATTAAATCATTTGCGGTTCACTTGGAGGGGAAATCGAGTGTCAAAAGATTGGGCTGTCAGTCTTTTTTATGAATATATTGTAAAGCTCAGTTCATCAGCCTTAACTCAAATTAGGTTGTGAATGCATCACAATAACTGAATTCTGTGTCAATTCAGCAGGTTTTAAACAAGAAGAAAGCAGCAGGTTTAAAACAATAAAATTCAACAGGTTTTAAACAATAAAAAAACAATAAAACCGTTACACTTAAGCCATTGTTCTGTCCAGATAATGCCCTAATCCTTGACTGTTAAATTGTTTAGCCATCAAAGATTACCGTTAACATATTACATAGTGTGGAGGAAGAATTGTTTATCATGAATATTATTAAAATTTAATTATTTAATGAACACTGGATTTTTTTTAATCATATTGTTTTTGCTGCCCTTTTTATACAAGCAATAACCAATCCAAGACTGTGTTTTATTGTGGGCTTCACGTTGTACCCTTACCCCATGAAAAATCATTGTAAATCACTGTCGTAGCTTATTGCTAATGGATTATCGTCGTCACGCTGGGATCTCGGGTGGTCAGTACCACTGTCCATCTCTGTGTCCCTGTCAGGATGTGGTGACTCTTCTCTTATATGATTGTTGTTGTGTTGGGGGTATTTTTCTTTTCTTCTCTGTCTTTTTATATTAAAACATTTCTGTACAGCCTAGGAAATAATTCCTTTGTGCATTAATCCATGTCATTCCTTATTCTGATTTGTTGCTCACCAGTAAAGGCAAGAGCAGAGCGATTTATAACCTTAATTTACAGATTCACATTAGTGGTTGTTTTGTGCGCTACACTTCAGGTATTATTTCAGAACCAGACTACTGAGAAGACTAAGGTAGAGAGTGTGCCACCAGAACCAGAAATAAGAGCAGTCCTACCGACATCTGCACCCCCACCATGGCCTGAGAACAGAAAGAAACAGAGCGAGAAGAGTAGCGAGGCTGCAGCTTATCAGCATACAGAGGTGGGCAGATCCTAACACTATAGCAGCATACATCCAGGGGTGGAAAATATTCATTATAGTCATTGTACTTCCTTACTATAATTTGCATATGCATTATTTTGGCCTATTTATATTGTTGAAATGGAATACTTATAATCCTACTTCTTTTAATTCTAATTACAATTAAAAAAAAAAAACGTTTCACTTCATACATTTTTACTTAGACCTTCAAAGTATTGATTACAAATCACAGCTCTCTTCTTCTCTGTCATACAGCCAATGACAGTGAACGGGCCCGGCAATCAAATGTGTTCAGATTAACATCCAATCAAGTAGAAAATCCAATTAGTGTAGAAAAAAACTATCAAGAATCATAACAATTTGTCATCTGCTCCGAACTTCTCATGCTACGCAATGTTAGCGCTATAGCTATTTGTGTGCATTTGAATGTGGATAATCCACCACTGCAGTGTGGAACTTCAGGATGAACATCCCTGGCCCTTACCTCAGAAAAATGTTTCAATATGTTGGAGTAAGCAAAGACTTGTATAATAAAACGAGAATAAAACAAAGGTGTGAACTCGGTCTAATTTAAAAAATGTGATTTTGAGGTCAGTTTTGCTAATTTGCTAACAGTAACTTCATAGATTTAACTAAATTAGCCAGTTTAATTGCTGATACCAGGTTGGACTAGCATTGATGCCAGTAGCTAACATAATTAGCTAGGCAGTAAGTCAAATTGATTTCTGATTAATTTATTATTAAAATACATAGTGTTAGTCATGCATATGACCAGCAAACTTACAGAGAGTTTTTTTCAATCAAAACTGTAGTTGCTTTAAAATGAATATCATCTTCTAACAGTTTTTAGATAAGTAATAAGTCACTTTTCACATAAAAACTAACTTAATTTCATCAGTTGAAAACACTTACTTATTACTTAATACTTCAGTACATATAAAGTAGCAAATTTTTAACTTTTACTTGAGTAAATTTTTTGGCTGGATACTTTCACTTTTAATTGAGTAAGATTATGACACACTATATTTTCTCACTATAATTCCTCACTGCTTTTCCACCCCTACATATACAGTTTCCTTTTACAATTTTATGAATCACATATTCATAAAATTAATATAGCACAGGGATACAGCTAAATCATTGTAAAATAAAATGTGCCAGATAGCATCTAAGACTGAATGGTGTGTGTTAGGTGCAAGGTGGCATAACCATCCTTGCTACCCAGCTACAATCCCACATGTGATATGACCTGTGATTTGGACAGAGTAAGTATGAGGAGAAGTTTGTGGGAGGCCTGTTAAAAAGGCGTGGACCTGGACCAGATGTTAAAGCTTTACAGGAACAAGAGCATCATGGGAGGCAGCAGAACCCAAAGTTGATTGTTAGGGGGATCACATACTACAAATCTGACCCGGTGGATGAGACGGAGGCAGAGGAGAACAGTAAGTAAATACAATCTGTTTACTACATATTCTAAATCAACTGACAGATGCATCTAGAAAAGATGGCATTTTCAGAGCTGAATTATTGAAGGCCATGCTACAAAGTCTGTTATCCACGTACTGCAATCCCCATGGTCCTTGAGTAAAAATAGATAGGAAAATACACATATTTTACAAATTATCTACAAAAATAGAATTACAAAATATTACAAATTATTTTGAAAAAGTATTTTTTTCATGGCCCTCTCCAAACCTGATTCGAAGAAGTTGGGTTTTGGGCCACCATGAGCTACCGAACACTTTCAGAATCAGTATCAGAATCAGAACACACTTTATTTGCCAATATTATCAGAGATGCACAGTCATGTATCGAAATTTCTCTTGGTGTGACTGGTGCCATGTAACATACACAGGTGTAACAGAGGGGTCAAAAATTGTCACATACACACATTGAATAGTGCCACAAATTAACATACAGATACAGAGACAGATCAGACTTACAAAGACAGAGACAATAACACATATGCGTATAACATGCAAAGTATGAATATAAAACTAAGAAAAACATCTTTAGTCTTGGTTGGTGAGGTTGATGAAGCTGTTGTGATGACAAGCTCTCTTAGTGCATTTGGTTTGGTAGCGCCTGCCTTATGGTAGCTTCCAAAACAGGTGGTTCCACGGATGGGTGGGTCAGTAGCAATTTTCTGGCCCCATGTCCTTGCTCTGGTGGTATACAGTTCACTGATGGGATTGGGTAGGTATCTGATGATCTTCTCAGCTTACTTACTGTAATATTCTCTTGGACTGAGAAGAGTAGGAGGGGAGCCACACAGGGATAGAGGATGTAAGGATGCTTTCAATGATAGCTCTTTAAAACTGAAACAGTATTGATACATTGAGTTTCCTCAACTGCCTCAGAAAGAACATCCTTCCATCCATATGCCTAACTAAGGCATGTGATGTTCTTCATGTTCTTCATGTTTCTTCTAAACAATTCTGAGGATATTGTTCACATACCAGCCTGCAAGTTGCATTCTCTTTCAAGCATTCCTTTCGGTATTTCACTATGGAACCCCTTCGTGCTGTCCCTCAGAAGCACTATTGCATTATGCCAGCACGGACTGGCTGGTAGACATGACGTGCGTCACAGAGGCAGGGCATACATCTGCCTTATAATCCTCGGCACTATGTCACTGAGTCTAAAACCTCTTCTTGCTCGCAGAAGCATCTCTCAGATGATGAGCGCAGCTAGCAGGTCAGCTAAACTGTTCAGGGAGCGAGTTATCAGTTTGGTCACAGAACGCTGCCTGCTCTAAACTCTTGTCTACTTGTGGCTAGCCTGTTTCCAAACAGTAGCCTTAGTCAGCTATTCACCTTACTATGCTGCGCTTATTGATGTCTTACATGGAGACGGTGGACTCCAAATGGTAAGGCTAAGACATACATCTGTGGAAACAAGATTTTGAGCATTGACACTCACTTGGTGTGTGCTTCATGCCTTGGGTTGCAACATGCCCTAACATACATGCCCTAGCAAACGCGCTAGCATCAAGGCTTCGTGTGAACACTGTGCCCGCTTTTCCCTTAAGAGTCTCCAGTGCAGGCTAGCTGTCCGCTTTGGCCACCTGTATATAAGGGATTTTCAATGATGGGTTGCCTCCCTCAGGCTGGCTCCACCACCCGCATTGCCATGTCACTGTGTCAATAACCTGTGCAGCGGCCCTGCATCCCTGGAAATGCTGGAAAAATCTTTTGTGACGTAAGATGTGCCAGTGGGCACTGTCCCTACCAGAAAGGCAATCATGACAGACGCCATGGGACTTGCATATGTTACTGGAGATAATTTCAGAATCTCCATTTGAGTCTCTGGGTCAACTAGATCTCAAAGCTCTCTTTTTGAGCTTCTGTACAGTGTGTCTGTGACAACCATGCTTTGTCTGTAAACCCACTATGTATGCAATTTCTACAGGGCGAGGCTCAGGTCTTGCTGAAGCCTAATCCCTATTTTATCCCCAGGTATTGAAAGCCAGTTACATTATTAGCTTTCTATCCTCCTTCTTTTGTTTCTGAAGGACAGGAGTGGTTAAATGCTCTCTGTCTGGTCAGCTCTCTGCCAAGTCAGCAGTTCAATTGGTGTTCTTTTGGGTTGGTAACTGGTAACTTTGTTTATAGCATATGATTTCCATTATTTTCATCCTCATCAAACCTTTCAGTAAGCCCTCGAAGTTGAACTCAAAAGCTGTTCAGAAGGTACAAAAAAAGGCAGTTTCACAACAATTTATGATTCCATAGCCTTTGTTTAAAGATGTAGGGTCTTCTAAGGGCCTCACATAGTATTCATATATCTAAAATGGGAACGGTATGATCATAAATCTTAAATGGATAAGACAGTGATTTGTTGTTTAATTCCTTCCTGTAGTGGGTGAAGATGAAAGTCACAGTGGTGACAGCTCTGTAGATCTTTTTACAGAGGAGGAACTTCTTCCTCTCAGTGCTCCTTCATTCAAAACTATTACCAGACCATGGCCAATTTCAACTAAACCCAAGACTCCAACTCAGGAAAGTACCACAACACAAAGTGTGCCCAAGCCTCAGCTGGAAGAATCTGACTCTTCTCTGCCAGTCAAGATGAAAATGCTTAATAATTCAGGGCTTGCAATAGCAAAAACCCTCCAGTCCACCACAGAAAGCTTCATCAAGCTCAGAGCCTTGCAGTCCTCAGCTACCACAGATAACTTCCGAGCCATTTGGCCCACAAAACACACCACACCTAAAACACTCCCTGCAACAGAGAAAGGAAGAGAGGAGAAGACCACTTCTCAGATGATGATGAATATGGAATCAACTTCAAGTCACATGGAATCAACTTCAAGTCACATAAAGATGAAGTCTAATTCAGCTTCTTTAGAAATGACAGGAAACATCATACCAAGCACAGTAGCTGCTGTCATCAGTCAGTCAGAGGTCACTATGAAAACTTTAACTGAGCAAACCCACAACACTGGAACCATTTCCATGCAGAATTTCAGTCAGGCCAATGAACAAAACACAATGTCAAGTGCAACTTCATCACCAACCACTCAGAGTCAATCTGCAACTATTCCAGAATCTTATTCCAATCCAATCACAGATTTGGGAAGCTACATGAAGACCAACGCTGGGATCACAGCTACTACCACAGACTCAGGCAATACAGGAACAACTGTCATTCTGTCTACATCACATGTAACTGAGGGTGAAAGTGATTCCAGCACAAATGCATCAGTGACCACAAACAGACTGGTTAATAGTACCACTACAACTATTACCACTGGCAAACCTGACAAACACAACACAGACAGCATTAGTTTGGTTAAAAAACAGCAAGACCCAAAACAAAAGATCATTAAAACTGTGGATGTTGTTAAGGAGAAACCTCCAAGGCAGCCAGGTAAACAAAGTCTCTAATGTTTTACAATTCCAAGTTTAACTACAGCAATTCCACAAGCAAAAATAACTATGACCAATTATTTTTGAATATTTTATGGGTGGTTTTGGAATCTTGCCTCAATATTGCCTCTGATTTCCTAATTTTGTGTAGGTAGTGGGAAAATTAAAACTATACAAGCAATATAAAATGTTTTTATTTCTCATTGAAAATACCTTATGTCATTAACAGCTCCCTGATTACATGGTCACGATACTATTTTGAAATACTTTTTAATTCCTGTCCTGTGTCCTGTTTTGAGAATGCAAAATTGTTTTATGCAAAATCCTTGATTTATGCAAAAATGTTCAACTTCTGAAAATTCATGCACCACTGAGTCTAGGATAGTTAAAAAAATGTGTATTTTTGACTGCAGTGTAATATAATGACTAATATTAAGAACAGAGCTAGTCCTAGAGGCTGTCTGTACCAGAGACACTGGGCAAGAAGCAGAGTACACTCTGGATAGAATGCCAGTCCATCAGGGGGCACACCATACATTTGCACATTTAAACATACCAAGGGGCAGTTTAGAGTAACCAGTCCAGCATGTTTTGGGGAAGTGGGTGTAAACTGGAATACCAGAAAAAAAATAAAAACGTGGACATGTCAGAACAAGTGAGATGACCAAACAGAGGTAATCTGAACTCAGTCATTAGACATTTCACATTTTCAAATGTAGATATTTCATATTTTTCTTTTTAGATATTCTAAATGATCCTTACAGGAACAGTTTTCTTTTACCATCCAAACAGTTTGATTTATTTTGGGAATTAATTTAATTGTACTGGATGGTGTGATGTAATTGTTCTGATATACTGTAGATACTAGGTACAAGAGATGAATACTTTAGGCTTATACTGTATGTTCTTAGGCTTATTCTGTAATAATAAAAGTATCTGCCAAATGAATAAATGTAAATTAGATGACCACATGTTGAGTTGGAGATTCTACCCTGAACTGTATACTAAGACCCTTAAAGAGGACTGTTTTTTTGTTTTCAGGGGAATGCAAGGACACACTGGCCACAATAGCAGAACCCATAGCACACAACACATATGGCCGTAATGAAGGTGCCTGGATGAAAGACCCATTGGCTCGTGACAACAAGATCTATGTTGCTAATTATTATTATGGCAACAACCTGTTGGAGTTTCAGAACATGGATGTCTTTAAACAAGGTATCATTTCCAGTGAATATCCAGTGAGCAGAATTAGACTGAATTTCATTTGGAAAGCATTGCATGGACAGCGTTGCATGTACCTATTTTGTATGAAGGCAAGTCAATAATTCTGCTAAAAAAACAAGATTTCCATAAAACATGATATACTGAACTGCCATTTTCAGCCCTTTAGTTGAGGAATAATTTTAGTAATCATTTTAACACGCAATGTTTGATGTAATAAGCAGCAACAGAAGGCTGAAAATTTTTATTTTAAGGAAATTTAATATGGACACCTTCTCCCTCTTGTTTAATTACTAATATTTGTTAATACTCTTAATATTGAATCAATATTGAATTCCAGGTCGTTTCACCAACTTCTATAAGCTGCCCTATAGCTGGCTGGGCACAGGCCATGCAGTCTATGATGGTGCCTTCTTCTTCAACCGTGCTTTCTCACGTGACATCATCAAGTACGACCTCCGGCGGCGAAGTGTTTCTGCCTGGACCATGTTGCATGACGCTGCACTGGAGAGTGATGAGGTTTCATCATGGCGATGGAGAGGCCACTCTGATGTGGAGCTGGCCGTAGATGAAAGTGGCCTCTGGGTGATCTACGCTGCACTGGACGACGAAGGTTTCTTACAGGAAGTGATAGTACTGAGCCGTCTGAACCCGGATGACCTGACCACACAGCGAGAAACCACATGGAGGACGGGGCTGAGGCGCGAACGTTATGGCAACTGTTTTATTGTATGTGGGGTCCTATATGCTACTGACCACCATGGAGAACAGCAGGAGAACAATCTGAGCTATGCCTTTGATACACATACCAATACACAAATGACCCCTCGGCTCCCTTTTGGCAATAACTCCACTCACATTGCTCAGATTGACTATAACCCCAAAGAAAGGGCACTTTACGCCTGGAACAATGGCCACCAGATCACTTATGATGTTGTATTTGCATACGTAGACCCACTTTAAATGGGGAAAGCAGATCATTCTAAAGTGTATTATATAAAATTCGGGGAAATGTATGCCTATGATACGATATGTGTATGAAATGTGGACTGTGGAGCAGTCACTTTGCAATATAATATCCCTCATATTTCTCATTATGCTGATGTTTGTACCGGTTATCTACAGTCAACTCCAAAATTATTGCCACCTTTATGAAAATAAGCAAAATTGAGTACAGTATTTTTCCCCACTTTTTTGCCCCTGCAAAACTTTTTATATTTTTATAATATTTAATATTTTAATTAATTAAATAAATAATTTTATATTATCAGCATCATTACAATTAATATTTGGTGAAGCTTCTCTGGGAGAGAATACCAAAACTGAGCTTCTACCTGCAGTGTCCAGTATAGTTGTAGAGGATCTTGCATCACTTCTCCATAAAGACCATTTCAAACTGTGTGCATGTGAACTTCCCTCTTCAGTTCTACAGGAGTTTAAATTTTATGTATGTGTTGGTGTGTTTGGCTCATTATCTTGTTAGAAACTCTATCGTTGGTTCTATCTTATGTTGACATCATATTCATAACAACTACTAGCCACAATACAGCCTCAAGGCATTACTTATCCACCCCCATGTTTTTCATTCCAATGGGGTTCATGGCCAAAAAGTTTGAGTTTGACCACAAACTTCCAGTTGTTCCTGAGGGCTTCTTTAATGCAACCCTTTCAAACTGTGGTATGGATGAGATGGCATCTAACAGTTTTTGAAACTAATACAACTGTGCAGAATTCAGTACAATTCTGAACCTTTTGGGTGCTTTGCCTTCCTCACTTCACTGTGCAAATAAATACAGATTTTTTTCTGATATTTTTGCATTTATTTAAAATATTAAATATAGATACATTTACAATAATTACAATAATTTTTGGCAATAATTCTGGAGTTATAATACTATAGATGGTTTTCAGGATACTACTATCGCTGTATTGCTTAACAGTTCTTAGGAAAAAAATAATGTTTTGAACTTGGTGCCTTTATAAACACAAAAGAACAGCTCAACCAAATATCAAGTTTACAGTGAGTTGAAATGCATCACTTAGGTTTCAGACAATTTTGTTCTAGTTATATGTTATAGTTATTTAGTTCCACTGCATCCAATATCCGATTCAAATTTACACACATAATATCTTTTGATTTTGTACATATAAGAGTACATATTCATAAGCATAAACCAAAATATGTTTAAAAACAAAATTGATAGGGAAAAAAGAATTTGGACACCACAAATTACCAACATTAGTACTTTGTTGCAGAGCGGTGCTGGCAATTACAGCCTCTATGATAAGATGTTATTGGATTTTTGTAGCATTGTGGCTCAATTTTGGACCATTCCTCTCAGCAAAACATCTTCAATTCCCCAAGGATTCATGTGATGGATTCTCAAATTCAAAATCCACCATAAACTTTCAATGGGATTCAAATCAGAAGATTGGCTAGACCATACAATGACTTCTTGAGTTATTGCGGCTGTATGTTTGGGGTCACTGTCTTGTTGAAACGTCCATCTTCTCCCCAGTTTCTTTTTCTTGGCTGATGAGATTAAATTCTCCTCTAATATGTCCCGGGAAATCACTTCATTCGTGTTCCTTTCAATGACGTGTAATGCCCCAGTACTGTTTGCAGAGAAGCAACACCACATCATGATGTTCCCACTACTGTGCTTCACTGTGGACATAGTGTTCTTCGGATCCTACACACAACCCTTCTTTCTCCAAACATGAAGCGCTTAATTAGTGTTATATTGCCAAAGAGTCTTTTTGTTTCTTCTGAGTATATTGTTCCAAAATAGCTGTGATTTGTCTTAATGCTTTTAGACATGCATGTCTGTGCTTTATTTTTTAACAAAGGAACTGTTGTTCCTGCTGCTTTCACGTGAAAGCAGTGACTGAAAGTGACTGCCGGCATCTCTCTTACCTTTCTTATGATTAGTCTGAGAGCGTGGTTCACCTGTCTGGGGATGATTATTTAGAGTTCCATGAAATTTCCACCTGTATATTATCGAGCCAATTGTAGTGAAAGGGATGTTGTTTAAGGTCTTTGCTATGGCGTTGTAGCTTTTTCAAGTGTTGTTTAATAATGTTGTCTCCGAGAACTTTAGGAAGTTTTGTTGCTTATGAATATACTTTTTGTTCATATTTATATGAAGAAAGACAAAAGACTTTTAGTGGAAGTATTTTAAATAACAAAAACAAAATAAGTGTCAAAATTCTTATTTCCCCTCACAGTGTACACACATCATGGTACACATACAGTCATGGGAAAACAAAAGAACACCCTCCTTCAATTCTATGTTTTTAGTTATCAGGACACAAATAACAGTTGTATGGTCCTCAACCCCACTGAGATGAGAACATTTACTTCAAGTTATTGTTGCTAAAGGTGATTCTACGTGTTACTGAATTATAGGGTGTACTTATTTTTCCACCTGGTTTTTGAATGTTGCTTTACGTTTTTGAGGGAAAAAAATAACTGCATATTGAAAACTGTTGTGTTTTTTTGGTGGTTGGTGAGGACCACACAGTTTTTATTTAGGCCCTGATAAATAAAAACATAGGGGAAAAAATATACATAGTTAGGTCCAGAAGTATTTGGACAATGACAGAGTTTTTGTGATTTTGCCTTTATTCATCTGGCTACTTCTGTCAGCAGTCACATCATCAATAAACACCAGTGAGCCCATTCCATTGGCAGCCATACATGCCCCTCAACAAGAGAACCTCAACATCTTCAGCTCTGCACCGCTTCAGCTCTTCACCCTGTAACCTTACTGTTCCAATTCAATTCAATTCAATTCAGTTTTATTCTGTCCACTGATGGAGTCCTGAGTACGAAGCTGCTCGTGGCAACCGCAGCCCCAAAGCCACTACAGTACAGCTCCCC
>JAKKZN010000019.1:494401-512898 GCA_033441825.1 Pangasius elongatus
TTCACAATTATGTGCCACTTTGTGTTGGTCTATCACATAAAATTCCAATAAAATACATTTTTGTTTGTGGTTGTAACATGACAAAATGTGGAAAAGTTCAGTGGGTATGAATACTTTTGCAAGACACTGTAAATATAAGCACGCTACGCATTACATTCCACAAGTCCACACAGAGTGCTTTCAGTGACAATACAAAAGATGACGTATTATTATTATTATTATTATTATTATTATTGGTGTGCAGGGACCTGAGAAGCAATGTAGTACCATTAAATCTTTGATCACATACTTCACTCACACACGCGTACGCACACACCCCGAAACGGGATAATGATTCAACGCTGGCTTCTGACCCAGATATAAAATATGCTCATTTGAAGGCCTACAGGATTTCTACTTTTGTTTAGCTGCATTGTTTTCCTTTTGGTATCCCAACAGCCCAAGCCATGGCCCAAAATCTCTTCTCATACTCTCACTCGCCCCACGAAACAGAATATGGATATAAAGATGAATAGGTCCGTTTACACCAAGGGACATAACTGATAACACAGATTATTTCTATATGATCCAGCTGAGCATTAGCTAACGAGTTAATTATTTGGAGATAAAGAAAAAGGTACCTCCAAAACGTTGAGTGGTGATCCACATTCAAAGCTTTATTTAAAAAAAAAATAATAATAAAAAATAAATAAATTCTAATGACCTATGCAAACAAAAAGCATTTTGTGAGGACCAGCCGAATGAGTATTTAATAACCATAATTTGATTATTTTATTTTAATAAAATAATAATCAATATCAACCTTAACATACAGTACCTCAACTTTGAACTTTAGCAGCAGTTAGTTGACACAACTCAGCTTGAGCACAACTCAGTTATATGACATATTTATTTATTCATTCAGTACATTATGCACTCGTTATGTGCTTTCGATGCATATAATGAGGATATCATGTACCTAGCTAGAAAGTGGGTTAACGTTTTTATAATCATTTCTGCCTATATGGCCAAACAGGCGGGCTGACGCTGGTCCTCATAATGGTCCTGGTCCCCATTAACACATCTAGATGTAAATATCAGGAAATTAAAGTTGATATTCTGATCTATGGTCTCATATTCATCTTTTCAGTTCAAACTCAAATTTGTCAGTATATAATGAAAACAAATGAATTGGCCTTGCTGTTCCAATACTTTCGAAGGGGACCGTATAATCTCCTACCTTTTAGCTTTCGAGTTCCTGACAATAAAGCTATATTTTTACACCTTAAAAAAATTATTTTTTAACTTGAATCACTGTAGATGTCAAGGTAACGCCCTTGGCTCTCGCCAGAACATACCGAATCTACTAAGTTTAAAGGTCTAGGAGTTCTCAGAGTTGCTCTGGCTGCTTACAATTCCCCTGACAAACTTGCAACAACTTGGCCCAAGCTCAGGAAATAGTTTCTAATTACAGTGTTCCATTACTGTTATCCAAGGGAGAAAACTGTACCGTAAGTGCATCTTCTACATTAAATACTGTATAGTGACACTGGTATCAGTTATTTATTTATCTACCGTACAGAGTGGAACAGTAAATCAATGCTCATATGATTAACATTTATATGGTGAGAAAATCTTGCGTCCTATTGTTGGAGAAGCAGTCAAACCGAAAAAAAGTTTTTAAAAATTTTCCAAAGACTAAATTCCAATGAAAACATAGGTTTGTATTATGTTTTAAAATGTACAATAATTTGATTGAAATCCATTTTATCAGCTGCACAATATACAGTGAGCAGTGCAGCTTTTCTGTTTACATTCTCCTTGTTCTGAAGAGACACAGCATGACTACAGATTTGAAACTCTTGACTTTAAAACAAATAGCAAACACAAATGGTGTTGCTTGTCTGTCTTTGAGTGAGTGTGTTCTTGTGTGCATGTGTAATAGTTTTATGCCTATGGTTAGACCCTGTTCTATAATAACTAGATAAGATAGCTGTCCCATTCAATATCATGACCAGCCATCACTGCTCACAGCAGACTGTAAGGAAAGTATGAGCATTCATACATCATAGCCAAATGCGAGAATTGATCAAATATTGTGCGACAGATTTAGGGATAGAACACTGTAGGAAATATGTGGTAGTATACACAGATCAGCCATAACATTAAAACCTCTGACAGGTGAAATGAAGAACATTGATTATCTTGATGCAATGGCAGCTGGAATGCAGTGGTTAGTACCTACCAAAAGTGGTCCAAGGAAGGACAACCAGTGAACCAGTGACAGGGTCATGGGTGCCCAAGGCTCTTTGATGCACGTGGGGAGTGAAGACTAGCCCGTCTGGTCCGATCCCACAGAAGAGCTACTGTAGCACAAACTGCTGAAAAAGTTAATGCTGGCTCTGATAGAAAGGTGTCAGAACACACACTGCATCGTGGCTTGCTGCGTATGGGGCCGTGTAGCTGCAGACCAGTCAGAGTGTCCATGCTGACCCCTGTCCATCACCGTAAGCAATTACAATTGGCACGTGAGCATCAGAATTGGACCATGGAGCAATGGAAGAAGGTGATCTGGCCTGATGTATCATGTTTTCTTTTACACCATGTGGACGGCTGGGTGCGTGTGCGTCGCTCACCTGGGGAAGAGATGGCACCAGGATGCACTATGGGAAGAAGACAAGCCAGTGGAGGCAATGTGATACTCTGGACAATGTTCTGCTGGGAAACCTTGGGTCCTGGCATTCATGTGGATGCTACTTTGACATGTACCACCTACCTAAACATTGCTGCAGACCAAGTACAGCCCTTCATGGCAACAGTATTCCCTAATGGCAGTGGCCTCTTTCAGCAGGATAATGCGCCCTGCCACATTGGCAAAATTTTCAGGAATAGTTTGAGAAACATGACAAAGAGTTCAAGGTGTAGACCTTTTTTTTTTTTCTTGCAATATCACCCAGCCCAGATGAACAGGATCATTACTCCACCCAGTTTTTCTGTGAGGCTCAGCCTATAAACGCAGCACTGAGAGTAGCTGCAAGCACACATGTAATGGTTGGCTTTACAAAACCTGATTTATGATTAAAAAATTTAGGGACAATATGAGTAAATCAATCAACATGGTCAAAGTGGTCTTTTAAATAAAGCTGTATACTGTAAAAATGAGCACTCACTGCAAGTGTCATTACATCATAAAATGTAAGAGCCTATCAGTTTCAGATATGCAAATATAGGTCATGCATATTACAGGAGAGTACTTCTGCCACAGCTAAGCAGGAACCAGACAGAACTGAAGTATGTACAATTTTTAAATCTAGATCAGGGGTCTCATTTTTCAACCGTGTATATGCACAGATCTAGGCATAAACTGTGTGTTCATACATTTCTATACAAAGAATGTGATTGATCAAGTTCTTTTTGTGCAGTGTTAGCATTGTGAGAGTGAAGAACATTTGGTGGTTTGAATAATCTATGGTGTAAACTCAAAACCAAGGCCTGAACCAAGCTATAGAAGCATGGCTAGTTTTTAAAGACTTACATCCTCATCTGATGGAGGGTTCTGGAGCGGGATGCCTACGACAGGTAGGGGGGCGACAGGGGTGGCGGGGTTTGTGGGCCTGTCCTGTGCCAGGCTGGTCATGGTGAGCACCCGGGTACCTGCGGGAACAACCTGCGGAGGCTGCAGCTGCAGAACCTGGGTAGGCTGAGAGAGCAAGGTGGGATGACCTGAGCAGAGAAAGGAAAACATCCGTAAGGCAAATGTACATTAGAAGCAGACTTGATCTTCCTAAATGTGCACTTAAGAGACTCGAACAACAGACAAGATGGCTGTAAAAGGTACATGTGAATAACACTGTCAAATAAAACATTACTTATTATTCTCCACGGTTTTCACTTGCCATCCACATCGTGAGAACTACTTGGTAGAGACAGCAGAGAGACTGTCCAGTCTTTGGGCACTCAATGTGATCCCAGTGTTTACAATAAAGACCGGAGAACCGAGTTACAAACTGTCCAGGGTTTATTCTCAATGTTAAAACATACGCCAGACACGGTCTCACATTATGGAGCACAGCTGTCACAGTATGGCGAGTTGCCCCATGATGAGTTACTGCTGTTACAGAACATCTCCCAGAATTCCACCAATATTCCAATCAATACTCTCTAAATAATGAAAACACATTACAGGGATAAAACGCTGCAGTCATGTGGTTGAAAAAAAAAACAATTAACTTTTTAAATTTTGATTTAAAATTTAAACTTTGTTTTCCATTTCAAAAACACGTTTAGTGTCCCCCAGTGGCCAAGCGTGCATAGAATACTAAATGGTCCCTAGAAGGACCTACTATTCAAATTTCATGACAATAGCTGAAATGTTAACCCTGTGAAATGCCTGTTGAAAGTTGATTGCCTGATTTTTTTATTTTAAAAACCACTGGCCGGTCAGCTTTTAGCTTTCAGCATTTTACAGCATTAACATCAAGCTTTCTTTACAAAACATGAATGGTATGTCTATCTAGGAACAAGCTATAGTATAAGGTTATTCAACTAAACTTTTATGATGGACCAATGACATTAAATTTCTTGCTCAGGCAAGAAAACGTCCAGATAAGCAAATAACATGACTGAACGGCAACAACAGTTACATTTTCAAAGCTTAGCCATTAGTGATTAGTTCATGGTTAGTTCAATTTGATTATGTTTTGGTTTGTAGTGGTGCTTTACATTACCACTTTTCATTAGCACCATGCACTCCGAACCTTTGAACTTTGAGGGGGAGAATAAATATGTACTTCTTAGTCTAATTGTCTTTACATGATTTTTCATGTTTTTTTTTTTTTGGGTCATCATGTCACTTCTAATCAGAACAGTAATTAAAGGTAAATAAAATAAAATAAATTCAGGAAATTCTGTGAAAACCTCCCTTTCTAACCTAATGTCTCTAGCCCTGTAGCTAGTCACTGGTTTGATTAGTTGCCTGGAAATAACATTATTATGATTTGAAACACAGGATCAGCTACAGAATCTGACCCATGTGGTCCCATTTTCAGAAATGTAGAGTGGCTTGAACTGTGGCTGATGTTTTTCATACATTGATTGGCTGTATTACAGTAGTTTCCCCATGTACTCTGTTCAAGTCAGCTGAAATTCATTGCTGGGTCTGCAAACAAAATGCTGTGTTCCTTTTGATGTATTAAAAAAAAAATCTTCCAGTAGTATATTAAAAAAATAAATAAATAAAATAAAATTTCTCTTGTAAAATATGGTATAGTTAAAATTCTTTTGTCAATATTCATTTGCTGTAGTCACTGGTGCCGTAGAAAAAAGGTGTCCGTTCCCAAATAGTGGTATTCACATGAAAGGCACTTCAGCATACTGAAATGCTTTACATTCATATTGGTTAAAAATGGGAATGCAAAATCAGAATTACATAAAAAAGGGTTTTGGGATAAGGGCTTTTGAATTAAAATATGCAACTGAAACTTGTATACTGAGGCAGCTCCATACCGGCTATTGCTGACTGACACTTTAATAGGATGAAAACACAGATCTGGCCCTCAACAATGTTCTCATAAAAGCTGAATTAAAAAAAAAAAATCTTGTTTTCTTCCCTTAGTGGTGGCAGCCAGGGCATGAGAAAACACTGTCCTATCAAAGCATCTCAGCATGAGGAAAATGAAGTCATCAGCTGGTTTATTGCAAAAGGTGTGTTTAAAAAGTGTTTACACTGGCAGAGCAAGATGGACATTGGCTCTGACCTAGAGACCTTAGAAACTAGTAATGCACGAAAGCATCACAAGTACGCGCACACGCACACAGAGTGAGAGAGAGAACTTGGTGTGGTTTATTTTCTTTTGTTTCTCAACCAATATTACATTTACTCCAGTTGGATGAAGCAGAAACACACAACACCAAAGGCTTTTAGCTCTAGAGGAATGTGTTGCACAAATGGAACCAGACAGGTTAGTCATGGTGCCATGTGGCGGCACAAAATTCACAAAATCATCAGAACAACAACAAACAACAAATGTCCTTGTCTTATACAATTACAAACACAATGTTAATGTAGATCATAGGCTATAGTGGAGCTCAATCACATATGAAACCTTCACCTGTAACTGGAAGTTAACATCATGGTTTCCTTAAAAACAAAGCAAAAGGGTACAATGTTGCCACCAAAATAAGCCATGTGAAAATGAATGTGGTGCTTCTAACTTTAAAGAACAGGAGGAAAAGGGAGAAATCTGATGCTATGTTTAAACCACAGTCTGCAAGATCCAGCAAAAAAACCTAAAATAAATAAATAAATAAATAAATAAATAAATAAATAAATAAATAAATAAACAATAAAACACTGGGCAGAACTCAATAATGAATATAATAACTTTGAAAATGGTGGACTCCACCACTGTAACCTCATAGCTTTGCTTCCTACTTTGAGAACGATGGCTCAAGGGCACCAAACCCAGCTAAGCTACAGTCACAAGAAAAAGAAAGTACACTCTCCTTCAGTTCTATGGTCTTATTTATCAGCAACTAAATAATAATATCGTGTGGTCCTCAGCAACTTCTATAAACAAACTACCTCAGGTGTCACAAAAAAAACCCAGATTTATATATATTTTCAGTAACATGTAGAATCACCTTTATCAAAAATAACTTGAAGTAAACGTTTTCTGTAGGAGTTCAGTGTAGAACCCCGTATCAGTGTAGAACCCCGGGGTGTGAGGTTGTGCACATGCTTCTTTGCGTGTGTACGTGTTCGCCATCTCTTACTCGCTTCTCAACTGAACACAAGTTCACAAATAAATAGATTGCTGGTAATAAGGCACGGGTGAGAATCATGAGGCATTACTTGCCGGTTCGACCCGCCTCCTCTCCGTCCCCAGCTGATGCTCAACCACGCCCCCACCACCACAATCAGTGTCTCACATCACTTTGGAGAAATTTTGGCCCACTCTTTTTTACAACATTGCTTCAGTTCTTTGATGTTTGAAGACATTTGCATACAGAGCTCTCTTAAGATCCCGCCACAGCATTTCAAATGGGGTTGAGGTCTGGACTTTGACTTGGTGATTCCAACACCTTGATTTTTTTTCTTCTTTAACCATTCAGATGTCAATTTGCTGGTGTGTTTGGGATCATCGTCCTGTTGCATGACCCAGCTTCAGCTGCTAGACAGATGGCCTCACATTTGTCTCGAGAATATTCTGGTATAAAGTGGTGTTGATCGTTGTCTCATCTACTTCATGTTTCCCAGATCCCATGGCTGCAAAACAAGACCAAATCATCACCATGCTTGACAGTTGGTATGAGGTATTTTTGGCGATACACTGTGTTTGGTTTTTGCCAAACTTGGCGCCATGCATGATGACCAAACATCTCCACCTTGATATAATCAGTCCAAAGGATATTGTTCCAGAACTTTTATGGTTTGTTCAGATGCAATTCAAAGTCATTATTCTTTTTGGAGAGAAGGGGCATTTTCCTAGCCACCCTTCCATGAAAACCACACTTGTTCATTCTTATTCTCATTGTAATGACATGAACAAACATTTAATGTTCTTACAGAGGCCTGTAGGTCTGTTGGTTTTCTTTATATCACTGAGCAATAAACCGTCTGTCCTTGGACTGAATTTGCTGAGATGCCCACTCCAGGGAAGATTTGCAACTGACTTAAAGGCTCTTCATTTGTTAACAATCCTTCTCACCGCAGAATGGTGAATTTCAAATTGTTTGGAGATGGCCTTATTACCCTTCCCAGATTGATGAACAGCAGCAATCGCTTATCTGGGGCCACTGCTGTTGGCGGGGGGCATGGTCAAGCATCAGCTGTGGATGGAGAGGAGGTGAGTCGAACTGCCAAGTAATGCAATGATTTTCACCTGTGTCTTATTACCAGCAGTCTACTTATTTGTGAACTTTGCTCAGTTGGTCCCGTAACCCGCAAGCAAGAGAGAGACAGAGTGCAAGATGGCTTGGCAGGACTTGCGAGACACACACACAAACACGTACACATGGCAAGAAGCGCGAACTTAATCTAACAGAGTGGAAGCCACGAGATTTGTGTTGTTGCCTGGCAATGGCTGATGTCCTTTCTGCTTGGCATGATGTAGTGCTCCAGAACCCCAAACTGCCAAAACGTCTGCTTTTATAGAGGTAGTCACACTTTTTAATGACTAACTAATCTTGTGCATTTCATTTGTAACACCTGGCTGCTAATTACTTTGTTTATGATTGTGGAACTAGGAAGGGTGGCTATTTATTGTGGTTTTTTTGTTGTGTTTATTTTTCTGGTTTACTTTTTGGGACAAAATGACAGCATATTGAAATCTGTTGTGTTTTTTTATTGTCATCTGATGTTATTTGTTTGTTTATAGAAGTTGGTGAGGACCACACAATTTTTAATTAGGCCCTGATAAATAAAAACATAGTATTGAAAGAGGGTGTACTTTCTTTTGCGGGAGTGCAGACATGATACAAAAGCTTGTCTATATAATCCGAAATCTCAAGACCTTGTTCAACTTAACTGACACACGCATCATACCAGAGGTGGCTTGTGAGCATCAGGCTCACTGCAAAGCTACAGAATCTGAAGTGAGGCAACATTTTTAGTAGTACATGAACAGACAAAAACCTGTGGTTCTAATCAGAGCTGCACGATATGGACAAACAAAAACACGATATGAACAAACAAAAACACAGTATGTGTTCAAGTTGTTGAATACCACAATGGCACAAATATTAGCCCTATGCCTCAAAAAACATCATCAGTACGTTCAGAACATTAACAGTGTATAACACTTGTACATAATACACTACATGTAAAGTACAACATTTGAGGAAAAAATGTCAGAAACAGCTGAATGCAGCATTGTTAAAATAAATCTGTCTTTACATACTTATTTAAGTAATATTAAAAAGGACTCCCCATTAAAACTACTTTTAAAAGCAAACTTTATTTAATAAGCCACCACTGCTAGATATGTTTTACACAAAACATGGGTTAAAATTAAACTGGTGAATTCATGCTCATAGTTTCGCTATCTTTCGTTTTCTGACACTCAGCCTAACAACACTCATCTTTTTCAGTCAAACATAGCAGTGTTTCTGGATGTTCACATGTGTATGTTTTTGCACTTCAGTCCTGTCCTAATGATGTCACTTGCACACACGCTCACACTAAAACACACACAGACACATCTACTGGTTGAGGGACTCTACTGCTCTTTGTGGGTGAAGCCCTTACTGCAGTGCTATTAGTGCCAACTTTTAAGCCAATCTGTTATTGCAGCCCTTTACAATGTGTTCCTCAAGGAAACTCAGTGTGCAATAAAAATGCAATTAATCAAGCAAACCTAGTTTTAAATAATGGAAACCTCAATATTTATTGATAAATGATTAGTAAAATTGCTCATCATCCCAACCCTGATTAACAGACATACAGTACTGTGCAAAAGTCTTGGCACTTTTTTTTTTTTTTTTTTTTTTTTAGTACAAACTTTGTTATAGATTTTTATTTTATGACTTCTGCATTATTGATTCAGTACAAAACATTAGTTTTTCCAGCACAAAATTAAATGTTACAGAACAATGTTTGTATGTCAGTAAAGAAAAGCAGCAGATTGCATAAGAGACACTTAACAGACAAAAAAAAACATAATGAAGGCTGTTGGGTTTCGCTGCAGAAATAAGAAGTGAGTCGACAGTCAAAGAGCTGTGGCTGCTTCTGCATGATGCTCAGTAACAGCTCATTTCCTTATAAAACTGCACACATTGTACCTGAGATACTGTTTTATGTTTTTTTTAAAAAGTGAAGGACTTTGTTTCATTTATTACTGTTTACTGCTCTTTATAGTATTTTTTTAAGTAGAAACATTTTTGAACATTTTATTTTTGAAGGCATCTTTGCTCTACAGCATTTCTTTGCATGTGCCTAAGACTTTTGCACAGAACTGTATCTAAAGTACCTGAGGGGAAAAAAACACGCACAAAGTGCTGTGTTGCAGCTCAGAAAACACTGCTTTAACACCACTTCCATAGATTAGGATGTTTTCACCAGAAAGATGTGAGTGGCTGAATGCTACCTGACCTGCAGGAGGAGCCGGCTGAATGGTGACGGGTGCAGGTTTGATCACCGGCACTATGGTGGCCTGCACTGGTTGGATGATGATGGTTTTGGTCTGCAGGGCAGCTGCAGTCTGAGCAATGGGCAGTGCTGTGATGAGTGGTTTAGGCTGAATGGAGACTTTAGGGCTCAGATGAATTGGCCTCAGGACAGGTTTAGCTATAAGGAAAAGAAAAACACCAACTTACATAACACTAATACCATTCTGACTGGATGAAACAATAGATCATATTAGCATAAACATGAGCTTGACACCAAATAATACACGTATCTAACCAGGGGCAATACAACAGTGTGCTATCCTTATTCTAAAAAATTGCACGACGGTGTGCTTTGGTGTTCATATTGTCAGAATAACCATGAATTATGATTACATTGAACTCAGTAAAGCAGAGTGAACTCAGATAAATTGGGACAGTTTAACTTATAAGTGTTTATTTTCTGGATGACAAGTGTAACTCAAAACTTAAGCTATTAAGCCCTTATAGTGGAATTGCTCGATAGAAATGACATGATTAGTCCATCATATAAAAGGTGTGGTCTGCATCAAACAGAAAAATGACCCCAGGTAGGAAAAATTCTATACGCTTTTGCTATTTTTTTCTAAGGTTATAAAATTGTTATGAATTGTACATTACAAATATTTATGATGCCATACAGACAGGTCCATAACTATTTACATATTGACAAAGCTATTGTTATTTTAGCTGTCTTCCATAGTGTATTGGAGCTGAAATTAAATAATGAATGCTTTCTCATGCTACAGTTCATTTTTAAACACTAATCTTTCAGAGAGTGTGTGTGTTTGCTTAGTGCATAAAAGTCAGTGAACAGAGCGGAATAAATTGTCAGTATCTAACATAGTGATTGACTGAGTGTTTTCACCTTTTATCTGATTGATCTTCTTGACTGGCTTCTTCTCAAGAGGTGGTTCAACAAAGCTGCTGGAGTCTGAGCAGACAGAGAGTGGAGAGTGCTGAGACTGACTGGAGAGTGGAGAGTGCTGAGACTGACTGGAGAGTGGAGATAGAGCTTCATCCTGCAGAAAAGAACAGCAAGACACACAAATATAGCATTGAGACTGCAGGTATTCACATGGTAATGCGTAGGTAGCCACTCACACTCACTCACACACACACACACACACACTTGCTGGAGAGAAATGCAGGGTTAAAACTAAAAACAATCATCAATGAAGCCACGAAACCTGGGACTGAAGACAAAACAATCTAACAGGAAATAGGCACTGATGGAACAGCACTACTGTAGGCAATTTAACTAAACTGGACTAGCAAATGCAATTGGGGTTGTAAGTTTACATATGCCTTACAAAATTTAATAATTAAAAAAATAAATAAGAGGAATCATAAAACTTGCATTCTGTCTTTTATTTAGTTCTGCCCTGAATAGGCTATTTCACATAACAGATGTTTACATATAGTCCACAACACACAATAATAACTGAATTTACACAAATGAACCAGTTCATAAGTTTACATACACTTGATTCTTAATACTGTGTGTTACCTGGATGATTAACAACTGTTTTTATGTTTTGTGATAGTTGTTCATGAGGCCCTTGTTTGTGCTGAGCAGTTAAACTGCCCACTGTTCTTCAGAAAAATCCTCCAGGTCCTGAACAATATTTGCTTTTCCAGCATCTTCTGCATATTTGACCCCTTTCTAACAGCGGCTATATGATGTTGAGATCCATCTTTTCACACTAAGGACAACTGAGGGACTCGAACACAACTATTACAAAAGGTACAAACATTCACTGATGCTCCAGAAGGCAACACGATACATGAAGAGCCAGGGGGTCGTAAACTTTTGAACAGGATGATCGGATGCTGTAAACTGTTATTATTTTGTCTTCCGGGAAACATATTGATATCTTATGTAAGACCTTTAAACAAAATAATAACAATTTACACTGATCAAAATTTTACACCCCCTGGCTCTTCATGTATCATGTTTCCTTCTTGAGCATCAGTGAATGTTTGTACCTTTTGTAATAGTTGTGCACGAGTCCCTCAGTTGTCCTCAGTGTGAAAAGATGGATCTCAGCATCATATAGCCACTGCAAGGTGTATGTAGACTTATGACCCCAACTGTAGATCCAGTTGTTTGTCACTGGGTTATGAGTTTTACTGGGCCACAGAGGAACATCTGGAATGAAAGCTCAAAATTACACAGATGAAGAGCTAAATGCCTCCATCATGATCAAATTAAATGATACTTTTCCCACAACTGATTACGAACAACTAATGTCTTATAACTCATGACGTACAATGTGATGGTTCTGTTGCACTTTCATTCAGAGTCCATGCAGCAGCAGTTTTCTGTGTTAAACAGAAATATGCAGTTCTGTTACATATGACATGCAGGAGCAAGATGTTCCTTATGCAGCTGCTACAGCTATATGACTCGAGTCCTGTCTTGGGAATAAGATGACTATAACCATTTTCCCACAGCTATGATTAGTCACTCTCAACCAATCCCCTTTCTTCTGGAAACAGACCTTGATCTCATTCAAGGTAAACATCACAAAATGGCAAAAGACAAGAGAGATCACAATAAACTTCAAATTAATACTGTTTAAACACAGTATTTCCTTCTTCTAGAAAACACAGCCTAATCATTTGTGCAATGTAAGAATAAAGCCAACTCATCAGAAACAAAAAAAAGCATGACGTTTCTTAAATTCTGGTTGAAAGAATGTACAAAGATTTCTCATACAAATGTCACTACTAGAAATGCACTGCTTAATGTTATGTGCAAATGACAACTTGATATTTGAGAAACTTTGAGCTTTGATATCATTTAAAATCCTATTATTCTGTCAGTCTGGTATATTTTGCATAAAAATGCATGCTGACAATTGAAGCCCTAAGGGCAAGCATGCATTTTCACAAAATACACCACCCAAAAAAAAAAAAAAAAAAAAAAACCCCAAGCAGCTTTTTCTAATGTGTTTGTGTAGTAGTGTGTGACTGGCAGGATGAAAGGAAGAGTGCTCTCTATGTCCTCAATGAGGTTCATTAGTGATACACTGGCTGCTTGGTATGATAAAGTACTCTGAGCTGTCAGCGGGTTGTCATCACCTCTCACGATGGGACTAATGAGCATTGTGACCTGAGGGGTGACTGAGACTTTCGTTAACACACAGTCATCGTAATTAGATGGCATAACTATGACAAAGTGTGGAAGTGAGCATCCAGATTTTAGTCTCTTTTGCTGTGTTTTTCACTTGCATGCTCTCTCTCTCTCTCTCTCACACACACACACACACACACACACACACACACACACACACACACACACTGGACCATCTGGACAGGTCAATACTTATTCTCAGGACAGCTGTGAAAGGTCAATCTTCATTATTTCTCAAAGTTGATAACTATGTGTTTCCTCAATGACGTACACATTTTGGCACTTTGGTCAGTTATACTAACCATATAGCTGCAATTTCCAGGTATACAGTTCTGTTGTTATGCACATTTTACACAAGTGTATCAGGTCTAGCAGCACTGCTGCCCTTTTCCCAGTCTGTGTACAATTACTGGCTACACCTTTTAGGTGTACAGCTAGAAACTACAGCTCACTATTTTCACGGTGTCAGTTTCTGACCACAGGACTGCCATTAGCTTGGTTGGAGTACTGATTCTCAGCTTAGCAGTGACACTGAGGTGTTCAAAAATCCCAGCAATGCTGTGTTACGTGATACTGTCACATTAGTTACACACCCACAATGAGGCCATTGCTACATCAGTGTCATTGCTGCAGAAAAAAATAGTGCACTATCTGGTCACCGGTATTTCCTTTGCAACGATGGACCATGCAGAAAATAAACAAGACAGGGCATGCTGAAATCAAACAAAAGCATGGTGGTGTAATGTTAAGTGGAGTTTCTGTTACTGCCACAAAGTTGATTATTTTCCTATAACAGCACATCCTGAAGTGGTTTTTTTTTTGCCACCGAATGCAACTGTTTATTTATTAAAATTAAAAAAAAAATTGCTGTTTATTGTTGTGGAACACCAAAGTTATGGCAGCTACATTATGGCAGCTATGAACATTCCCTCATTCAAAAAGAAGATAAAACAAGTCGAACTCGATGCAAACGGGAAGCCTCCACCACATCTTGTGCTTCATGTTACTAATTTGTATGTCAGAAATACCCCTAAATATATAACAAGAAAGAAGCTGAGAAAAAAAAAATCTATTTTAGACATTTGACCTTACTGTGACCTATTTGGATAAATTCCAAAATTTAATCTAATCAGTTCATGTGCTGGTTATAATATTAATTCCACATAAATCTTGCAAACATTCCACCACTTGTTCTTAAGATATCAGCGGAGGAACAGAGGGATGGACAGACAGAGGGATGGACAGATGGATGGACAGACAGAGGGATGGACAGACGGAAAATATCAGTGGCGGAGGCATAACAATGTAGCTTGTTACTGAGATTCCTCAATGTGTTCTATCCTGAAGAGTTTCTTAACCTGAAAAAAACTTAACAGCTTTACCTCTGACTGTTACAAAGCGCTGACTGCCAAGAATCTGTCCAAAATGTTATATAAACGTCTTCTTACAGAAAACATCACTGTACCAATGACAGGGCAGTACATCATTCCACATGTTTAAACATGTTTAAACAATCTAACACGGTCTCAAAATGGCTGAAGAGGTTTATCAGGTTCTGTGTTAAATATGTACAGGATTTCTGTTTATTAATATTATTATTAGCTATAATAATAATAGCATAATTAGTCCATCATAAAGAATCCTGTTAATAAGCTGATACTATAGAAACAATGTATTAGAACAGGTGCGTGATCTGAATTATAGCTGGAAGTACTGTCAGAGCTGCTGTTATAGAAAATACCTTCTGACCAATCAAATTTGAGTTACTGGCAGTGTACAGTACCTTATAAGCAACATCCACCTGTTATAGTGCCTACCTAATACTGTGACTGTAACTATTAAACACACTTGCATTTAAAAACATTTTGCAGCCTATAAGGACAAACATTATTTCAGTGCTACATCATTATTAGTGCTACTAACGCTTCTTAAGGTTTAATGATGAATCTTAAGGAATCTTAAGGTATTAATCAGACCTGTACATAATTCAAGGTATTCAACAATGTTTCTAAAACAGAATTATGCACAGCACGCTGCACAACAACAGTAGCAACTGATTTTCAAGTAAAGGCCTGCAGGTTTGTAAATTCCCACTAAGCAGTTATACATTATTCCACATGTTTAAACAATCTAACGCGGTCTCAGAATGGCTGAAGAGGTTTATCAGGTTCTGCTCCTGTTTGGTCTAAATAAAAACCTAACACATTCTGATCATTTTGGACACTCCTTAGAATATATCTGCAAGCCTCTACCCCTGATTAAACAATACATGTTGGGGCTGGATTTGTAAGCTGCAGACAAAACTCTCTGTAGAAATGTGTAATGGCTAGTAAATGGAGATTAATAGTTAATTACACCCACATAATAGTTTAATTATGCCCACACCCTTTAAAATAAATCTCAGTGGTGCAGGATGACAGGATAGGAGCGATGAAACCTTTTAAAGACTACGACTAAGGGAATGCCTACAAACACAAACAGGTCATGACAAAAAAATTTCCAAAACAAAAAAGGTGGAAAGGGACACACTGAACAACACCGACTGGCTTAGAACAAACTCAGGCTGAAAACATGCAGATGTAAAAAAAAAAAATAATAAATTCTTTTATTATGCCCATTGTAAATCTAGGCTTCCCACACATTATCCCCAAATATACACACACCCAATGAGTTTGCTTACAAGTAGAGAGTAGGGCGAATGGGCTTCCGTTGATGTGGGTGAAGGGACAGAATTGAGTGTGTGGGTCGGAGAGAGGGAGTCTGCTGAAATGTCTCCATCTGCAGGTTAAAACAAATAAATGACAATTCATGATAACACCACTGAGTGGAAATAAATAAATAAAAATGTAGAGTCACAATATAATTTTGAAGCCTAAAAAACTTTGTGGGATGTATAGTGATTCCCAACTCTGCAGCTGGAGTAAAACATCATAAAATCATAGAGTAGAACATCTACCTGTACACATGCTGCTGGTTTCTCCCCACCCGTCAGAGCTCCAGACAGGGAGCTCGATGTCTAAGTTCAGATCAACAGCACTCCCCATCTGCGAAAACATGCAGAACAGCGGCTCTTCTTAGCATCCGGGAGAAAAAAACCCATGCTGTTTTCAAAGATTAAATCATGCTCTCATGTGCAGGACGAACATCAATAACACCAACAAGCAAAACTCAAGAGCAAGAAATTTAAATTAGATTCGAAGCTCAAACTCAAAAGCACCTTTGAGCTGGGGTCTGTTAATAATAAGCTGATAAAGCATGTTAAACGAAAGCGATTTCAGAGGAAGACAGAAAAAGAGCTGGAGACAATGCAAGTGTTTGCCTGCAGTACAGTAGGACAATTTAGAATTTATTGTATAATCATATAATTTGCAATTATTTACACTAGTCAAAATTTGAAGCGATCTTTAATTGTTAAATTCCATAATCATATGTTTCCATAGAAACACAAAGTTCATTCTCCATCATATTTGCATAATTTTTTTCTCACTCAAAGGCTATTTTTATTTTGTTGTGCAACACAGTAATAGTGTTATAACAGTGGAGCTGCCCCAGTTTTACGAGTTAGTTGAGTTAGCAGGTTCAGTAGTACACAAGGAAGAGTGAGGGAAAATCACGCTAGCAGCACACATTTACACGACTGCTGGTCAACTAGACGGCAGGGTCGATATGGCTGAACCAGACCCAGTATGGAGGCAGAGACATGAGTGTTTTAGTTCTCAGAGCAGTGAGTGATGGCTAATAAAACTGGCAGTGCTAATAAGGAAATGACCATACCGAAAGTAAATCACACCATAGAGTTCCATAACATTTCACTAGAATGTTACTGCAAATGACTTATTACAGTAGTACAGAAGTGTTTATTACGTTTATTTCTTATTACAATTATGTTACAGTACATTATAGAGTTCATTGTTACAATGTATTGTCTTATAACCCATTTGTCTGCTTCAGTTTTATTTAGGTTATCTGTTCAAAGGCCTCTTTTTGCAATGTTTCTACAGTCTGAAAGGAAAAACAGAAATGTTATCTACATGTTTATTTGGTAAAAGGCATCATTACATTACTGTTCTGCTTAGATCATAAAAATGGCATAGAAGAAATTAAAGCACTCATTACAATCATGTGTGACATTACATTAAGCTTAAAGAAAATTATAACTATATTAAAGATTAAATGGGGTCTGGAGGTGCGAGTTGGGTGTGAAAAACGGTAAACTAGCCCGGATGATGTATTAATTAGATGGTAGGTGGAGTCAGAGAGCACCTCCTCTATTCAGAGATGGTCGTACCAGTTTAACAGAAAAAGCCTCCTCAAATGTGCTGTTAAACCAGTTTAGACCACAGACTGGGAAGCTGCAGCCTCGAGCATCTCCGACTTTAGGATCCACACAGTCCACAAGTCTGGTTCTCGTGAATTATTTATTTGTGATATAGATAAGTCTATCATAAGTATTACATAATCAAACATAATTGCAAGTGTTTTAGATCATTAATTGTACATTACGTGAATCCACAGTAATATTTATCAATATCAATGTTTGTTTCTTGATATAATCAAATGTGCCATAAATGTCAAGTTTCTGCGCATTAGTATAGAATTGTGCATTCCTCATTTAGTTTTTGCCTTTGTTTATTGTCCATTAATGTATTTATACATTTCAGTAATAGGTTTTACTCATTCATTGTCAGTAACAGTGCCATTTACACACACACACACCTACAAGAAATTTAGTGTAGTCAGTTTAATGAAGCTTCTACATCATAACAGGCCTAAATGATAAACTTAATTTACCCACTTTCTGTTCAAATATAAATTAAATGAACATGTTTATAAATGAAGGTTTAATCCTGTTCATGCTGTTGCTAGCCAGGTGAAGAACTGAGAAAATCGGCCAAAAGAAGAGAGATTTCTCACTGTCCAACTGCAACCTGCTCTTTTTTTAATTTTACTGATGTATTCACAGCTTTAGCTCATAATGTCTGTAAATGTGAAAGTTGTAGTTAGTACTTAACACGGCTTATTTTGAATGAAGTAGACATGACAAATTAGAGGCACCTCATTTAGGTGACCATTACTTCACTCACATTCAAATATCTTTAGATACTATATCTAAATACCTAAAGATTGTGTGCTGTCCTGCAGTGACTTATTCTTTTACAACTTGTCATCACAAAACCAGGTTATTCATGAAGGAAGTAGAAATTCTTGCAATAAAGATATAGAGAAATACACTGCT
>JAKKZN010000019.1:529502-565033 GCA_033441825.1 Pangasius elongatus
GTATCAGCCTCTCTCTATAGGCAGGCCGTGGCTGCTCTGTCTGTATCTGCTTTTCTCTCTATAGGCAGGCCGTGGCTTCTCTGTGTGTATCTGCCCCTCTCTCTATTGGTTGATATATTTGTCAGTCAGGGTATGCAGTGTAAAGAGATGGTCGTCTGATCTGTAATTTACTAAGAATCCAGTCTGACTTTTGCTTAAGACATTGTGCTTGGTAAGGAAGCGTATGAGTCTTGTGTTGATGGTGCTGCAAAACAACATTCCCAGATTACTACTTACACAGATGCATCTGTAAATGTTTGGATCTAATTTGTCTCCACTGGTTGTTATGAGTCCTTTATTCCAGGTGTCAGGCATTTTATTGGGTCCCTTGAGGAATAGTGCTTAGGCCACAGCCCTCTCACCACTGCGGCCTGGGTTCGATTCCTGGCCAGGGAACCAACCCAGGCCACTGGAGTTGCATACAACAGTGCGTTCTCAGTGCTGGTCCCAAGCCCAGATAAAAATTGGGGAGGGTTGCATCAGGAAGGGCACTCGGCGTAAAACCTGTGATCTGCAGTGGCGACCCCCTAATGGGAGCAGCCGAAAGAGGAACAACATTCTTGAGCATTTCGTTGAGGATGCCATCTGGTCCACTCGCTTTTTTGGTTTGCAGGGCCTGTATTTTAACAATCAATTCTTTTTCTGTAATGGGGTAGTCTAATGGGTTTTGGTATTTACCAGTTGTTTGTTCCATATTGATAATTTTTTTTCATATATTTGGGTTTGTTCTGGGTTCATTTTTATTTTGTTGTGAAGTTGTTCAAAGTGATTTTTCCAGGTGTCTCCATTTTGTATGGCTGTTTGTTCGTGTTGTTTTTTATTCAGAAAATTCCAGTTGTCCCAGAAATTGTTAGAATTTACGGATTCTTCAGTAGTTTTTAGCAGATTTTGGATGAACTAACTCTCTTTTTTTTCTGAGTGTATTTTTGTACTGTTAAAATCTGCACCATCAATATCAATATGTTTTTTTTAAATTTTTTTTTTAAATTTGATAACTATCATAATTTTTTCCTCATATTTTTCCAGTCTAAATCAAACCATTTTTTGTGCTCTTGTTTGGCCTTATGAATTTTCTTTAGGGCTGGGTGATAAATTGATACTGATATTTATTGAAAAAATAACTCCATGATTGATAATAAACCTTTTGAGCTTACGGAGCTGAAAGGTGACATACATTCCAAAACCAGGAAGAAAAAGAATTTTCAGAAACTTAGGATATGGTAGTGGTTTGGATTTCAAAAGCTGGATATAGAGCAGAATGATATTTATTGTAGAATGTGCAGGCTACATGTGCAAACAGAGACAGGAAATACAAACATACCTTTTCTACCACTAGAAGGTACCAAAGTCTGCGGTCCAAGACTGCTAGCACTAGCATTCAAACTCATAAACAACCCTCTTATTGTAGTCTGGCAGTGAATCCCCTGCAGCAGTCGCTCGTATCCGCCTTTTCAGTGATGAGTTCAAAAAGAAGCAAGGAAGTAACGAGCGCAATTTCGTATTTTATAGCGAAAGACATAAAAACTGGAGGAGCAAGTTAAAGATGTTACACATTTTGCCATGACCACTGACATGTGGTGTATCCACAATTCAGAGCCTTACATGAGCCTCACTATCCAATACATTGATGAGGAGTGGAATCTTGTAAACAAATGCATGCAAACAGATTATTTTCCTGAGGACCAGACTGGTGAGACAATAGCATGAGGGTGTACAGAGTCACTCGCATCATGGGGCCTCCGCGAGGACAGGCTGGTGTGTGCTATGACAGACAACTGGGCTAATGTAGTCCAAGCCATCTTCCTCAATAACTGGACCCGACTGCAGTGTTTTGGGCACCAGCTCCACCTAGCCATTGGTAAGTTATAAAGTTAGATAGTGATAATATTGTTATAATGTTTTTGTTTACTTATTAGGTGAATTGAACATTTATCATATAAAGGATTTACGGGGGGTTGTTCTACATGCTTTTTATTCTAAAATACACTTATTTAACATACATGACATTTATATTGCATTTTTTGATTATCCTCAGGGAGAAGTGGGAGAGACAAGAGACTGGAAAGAGCAATTGGGTTGTGCAAAAGAGTGGTCAGTGCTTTCTCTGTTTCCTGGAAGAAGAAGAGAGACTTGTCAATGGCACAAGAGGAATCTTCTTTACCTCAGCACGAGTTGGTCATAGAATCACCTACCAGGTGGCCTTCGCGGCTTAAGATGTTAGAATGGGTGCTTGAACAGGAGAGGGCCATTACGAAGGTCCTTTAGTTCTTATTTTTAGTTCTTCTTTTGTGTCTTCTTGTACCTCTACTAGTGTTTGACAGATGCTCAAAAGTCTTTTCTTTATTAGGAACCAGACCAGTACTTGTCACTTAAGTCACATTTTTCTCATTTGTATAGATATGCAGAGTGATTTCATTTTTACTGTATGCAATTTATGTAGCACTTAAAAATAAATACAACAGTGTGACAGTGTCAGTGTGCAACAGCCATAATGTGCATGTTGATCTTTTGTGTTATGTTTTTCTAAAAGCATTTTTGCCATTGCCTTGAGGTGTAAATGCCATGTTGGTTATGGAAAGTACCAACTTGTTTAAGAAATAAATAACTGTTCAGAACCAGATCAGACCTGTTGTGATTTATGGAGTATGAAATCTTAAACTGAGTATACTTCTTGAACTTCAAATTAAAAGGTAGCTTACCCTGTGCAGTTTCCTTGTAAACAAGCAGGTTATGTTTACATTAATTCTTGAGGTCTGACAAACATGTAGAATGCATTTCCATTCACATTAATGGTATGAAATTAATATTGTGATAAATAGCAATATCGAGCAATATGAAAAATATATCGATTATTTTTGGGCCATATTGCCCAGCCCTATCAAATATTTAAAAAAAAAGAAGCTACATAGGAACTTCTCTACAAGTAAACATACTTTTGGGTGGCCAATTGCTGTCACATAATTTTCTGTGCTGTTTTGCACCCATCTGTAGTAAGATGTAATGTTATACAGCTTACTGAATGCGTGTTAGTATTTTTTGTTTTTTTTGAGATACACAGTAATTTGGCTGTAATCTGATAGTGGTGTTAGTGGTTTGACCGTGAATGCTTTGAAAGAGAATAGATGTAAGTCTGTAATCATGTAATCAACTGTTGAGCAACCATGAAATGAACTATAGGTGTACCTTCCAAGAGAGTGTCCTCTCACCCTACCATTGACAAGGTACAGACCAAGGCTTCGACAGAGCTCAGTCAGAAGCATCCCATTTTTATTCGTTTGGTCATCAGAGATATTCCTTGGGAAGTTTACTATGTTTTGTGGGAAGCTCTGTCTAAAGATGTAGTCAGTGTAGATGTAGTGTTCTAGCATTTACATTCCCACAGATCAACACACTTCAGTGGGCCTAGAAGTGGTTAATTTGACTGGGCCTTGATGGCTCCCAGGTTGGTGTGGTTTGGTCCTGGTTTGGTTTCAGGGTTGCAGCATAACTAGGCTGCTCCTGCCCTTCAGGCCAGTGTGTGTGGGTGTGTGTGTGTGTGAACTCAGAGGCTGAGAGGCTGCTGCTCTGTTGAGGTGCTGTTGCTTTTTGCTGAAGCTGGTGTGGGTTTTCTGTGTTTTTGCTGCTGTTGTTGCCAGGGAAAAGGGCCCTGGTTGCAGGGGCAGGATGTGGGTGTCGAAGCCCAAGGTGCGTGCTTGGGGCACAGTGAGGGCCGTAGTGTAGAGCTCAGCTGAGTGTGGAGAGATGATGCTTTGTTGCGGTGCTGGGAGAAAGTGTCTCACTGGCTGAGGGATGGCGGTTGCTCTGACGCTCTTTGGGGGGCTGTCAGGGGTTGCCTCAGGGCAACGTCTTTAAGGGGTTTAACACATGAACACTGTCTTTATGGAGGTGGACATGGTCATGGAGGTGGTGAAGATCTAGTGTAGGATTATGTGCCAGGTGAATGTTTGGCATTCCAGCACATCCACATGAGATGTCTGTGTTCATCCTTTCACCATACAAAGAGTGGAAGACTGTTTCTGGGTAGGATGGTGAAGATAAATATTTTTGATATTCGGAAGGTTTGTGTTGCTTTAATGGCCACCCATGTTGCTGATTGTGCTACTCGCTATTGTTGTGCTTCAGGTCATTCGTCCCCACATGGATGATGATGTGGCTGGATTCACCCAGATTTTCCTTGTTCAGTTGTTGTAGGGCACTGTCTGTTTTTGGGTACCAGACTTTTAATGTTTTGTGGCTAGGAAGAGCTGTTTTTCATTGATGAACCTGCCGTTTGAATCAATTAAGATGACCACTTCTGCAATCTGGGGCACATTTTCTTGCTCTTGGGGGCTCTCTCTCTCTCTCGTGTCCTGAACACAACTTACTGTCATATTTATGGGTTATCATGTGCGTGTGCACGTGTGTGCATGCATGGTGATTATAGAGTCTCCAACACATGGCCCCTCAGGCACATAGCATTTCTGCAACGTTACAGTTCTGTGCTTTGGCTCTTGTAGGTCAGTTTATAGAAGCTTACATCTACAGAATAATGTCACCCTCAACATGGCAGTCGGGTCAACTTGGAGTCAAATCTCCCATTGCAGGTGAACCACACTGGAGGGCAACTGGAACCGGACTGGGACCACCTCAATCAGATGGTCTCAGAGCAGTTATTTCAGTCCACACTTGAGTGTGATTTGAAGTGGTCTCACTCAGCTTACAAAAATAAATTGTGTGTTTGTCTCATATGGTTTCTTTTCTTTTGTGTTGTATCCTATATGAACCTTAATGACCTGCTGTCTGACTACAGAGCAGAGCAACAAAACATCTCCCTTCACTTGTCTGTGCTGCTAAACAGTTAAAGCTGTGAATGTCTTCACTCTCAACATGAACAGGGTTTAAAGTAAAATGACATAAAAGATTTCACTATACAACAATTCAATAAGTAATCTCTGCCACTGTTCACCACAGAGCACATGCAGGGTGTAGTTTATATAATTTTTAAAAAAAATTATAACAAGCTTAGTTACAGCTAATAACTCGTTAGGTTTATTGAGAGTATTGACTTCATATTTGTAAACGTTCCTGGCTGGGTAAATAAAAAAACAAAAAAACAAAAAAAAACATGACTGTAGCTACAGCCGTCTTGTAACAGGCCTCCATTCTTTTTCCCACTGTGATAAATTAACATGGTCGTGAAACATGATACATATGTTTGGCCACACCCCCTTCTTTTCCCCCTCAAAGTGACAAGCCTGTTTGACTGGCCACTTGAATTCAGTGGGTTTAAATCCAGACCTCAGTAGCTATAAACAACTATACATTCATGTAACATTCAGGATTAGAAAGCTCTATGGCTCTACTAAATCAAATAAAATATTAAAAAGATAAAATATTGTACATGTTTAAGTGTGCATGAAATGAAAGTGTACAGAGGCAGCCTGATGAATTTATTATACAGTTAAAGAGGTCTCTGTTTATAACAATTCTTAGAAACCCTGATGCAGACTAGTACAGGTCTCCTCTCCCAGGAGAACTTTTGCATCTATAAACAGGATTTGAGATCGCTATTTAACACCTAGTTTAATCCACATCAAGTCTTCTTTATTAACAAACAAATGCCATGTGGGTGACGGGGACATAACATCTGCTAATCATGTGATAGATTTGCTCCGCTGTATCTAGAAATAATGTTTTAGTGACATTGCGATATAGGCAGTTGTAAAATCCTGCTAGCAGTGTTACTATCATGACAGTATTTTATCTCAGCAGAATCCCCAGTGCTGAGTGAACACCTACAGTGTCCAGGTGACTCGGGCAGAGATTATAAACATCTAATCTCAACACAATGAAATCATTCATTCATTTAATTATTTACTCATTCATTCATTTTCAGTAACCTGTTTGGGACACCACACCATCACAGGGTACCATTCTCACACACACACACACACACACACACAGTCAGTCTGCCTACCTGCATGTTTTTTGGAGGAAACTGGAGAAGACATGCAGAACAGTAACCAGGGACCCTGGATCTCTGAGGCGGCAGCACTATCCACTGCGCCACTGTGTGGCTCACATTGTTAATTAGGCTGATTTAATATTTTAAAAGTAAATTCAGCACATTTTATCATTTTCACCAGGATGTAAAAATGTGTGATTTCAAAGGTTGTGATTTCATATGGATTTGGGTGTACATATCCTCAAATTAAAGCTGAAAGTATGCACTTTGAGCTCATACTCATAATTTAATTTCCATATATTACAATGAATATATGGTAGACAACTTAAACAACCATAACTTTGTCAGTGTTCAAATGTTTATGAACCTTCCTCTTTTTATCTTCATCTCTTAGACCTGCTCATATTATAATAAATCATAGGCAACCGGACAGAACATGGAAAAAATGGCTAATTAAGGTGAACTTTAAAAGTGTGAGTGATAGCATGACTCTACCTCTTGTTTTCTATCTTCTCTTTGGGGAAAAAAAAAACTAAAATGAAGGCATGTTATGAAGTAGTGACCACCCTGTGTGAGTGTACAACACTCCCAGTGCACACGTCTAACACCACTGAAGAACTCTGACCTTGCACAGACGGAACTTTGAGTGAAGGCAGCAACAAGAGGGCTGTCAAAAACTGCAAGACCTAAAATGTTAAAACTGTGCAAGTTTTACACTCAGAATTGAACAACTCAGATGCAGTGAGGGCTTCTGTCAGTAGGCTTGGGACGATTGACGGTAGTATCAGGAATCACCGATTCATTACAGCTATCACGATGGCCGTCAGATTATCCTGCTGTCTGACTTCAGAGCAGCGCAACATAACATCGTTCTCTGATGGGACTTCGCTTCGATTTCATTGCTGCTGAACAGATAAAAGCACGAAAGTCTTGCAAAACATGAACAGGGTTTAAATTGAGAAAATAAAACACTGTGTTGTATAACAAGACAACTTCACTATACAACAGATCTGTTAGTACAGTATCTCTTCTGCTGTATGTGCAACCCTGTTACTAAAACCCATTTACTCGGCTAAAGGAAAAAAGTAAAACCAGCAAGTCACATGAGAAACAGGAAGTTTCCTCTCAACTATCTGGCATATTTTTCAGATATTGTCAGCATTGCTTGACTTCCAGCTCAACAACACAATTAACCCTGTTAATTGTATAGCTACAAAGAATATTTATAGAATTTCTTTTTTTTATTGTAAAAATGTGTTTGTCATGTTGAAAGCAACACATAGTTAGCATCATTTACTGAAAAATGGCTAATATTAGCCTGGATCTTCAACCATGTAATGAACAAGCTGATGCCTCTTGCAGAATATTGATGCCTCCAGTGGTGCTCTAAAGGTGTAATTTCCCTTATATCATTTTAGTTCAATTTTACTTTACTTTACTTTAGCTTAATTACAGCCGATAACTTATGCTTATTTACAGTCATGACTTGTGTTGCAAGCATTCCTGACCTTGTTAACAAGTGGTTTATAATAATAATAATAAAAAAAACTAGCAGCTACATCCCTTTTGTAACCAGCTTCCAGTACGTGGCATAAAGTCACAGGTCAGCATTAAATGATGCTGATGTTGACAAACATTTTTCACTGTAAACATGTAACAGTAGTCTACGCCAGTGCTCACACTACACAATGTTTGATTTAATGTTCTGATGTGTCAGTACTTGGCTGTGACCTGTGACAGCTGTGACACCCTCTTTACCCACAATACAAACTTTCATCAGCAGCAAACTCGTGTGACAACTGTGCCAGAATCAGACAGTGTAGGCTCGGCTTTAGAGATTAGCTGCTGTTCCTTTTTTACAAAAGAATATCGCACATCCTTTCTTTCCTCACACTTGGCAAATTTGCTGAACCAGTATTCAACTTTACAAAAATTGCAAAATTACAAAAAGTCTTTATAAAAAACTGCTATCAAGAGCGAATTTCTTTTTCACGTCTCACATGCTTTTGAATTGTTGTCTGTTTTTTCCCAGGTGAATTTTGTTTGCCTTCAGTTGAGTGCTGTTTAAGATGATGTTTAATGGTTATTTAAGCATTAATTAAGTGAATATCTCAGACTATGGTTTTCTCTCTTAAACACACTAGGAATGCGAGTGAGTGTTTTCACCATACAGATTGTAATCATAATTGCAATATGTAAAACAAACAATAAATAAATAAGCAAAACTGAGGTCATTTTCCTTTTTCATTTTAGTTCATTGTTTGCAGTTCTTAAACGTGTTTAAGAAGAAAAATAAGAAAAACTAAACACTGGGAGAAATGAATTTTAACATTAAAACAGATTGTTGGGTAATAAGAGCGATGGTCTGGTCTACAGTGGCAAAGTTTATTGTGTTGAGGATACCATTTTGCCCACCTCTTAACTCTCACACACATTCTACAAGTCTTCTTGCTTGATATTGTGTTGCTCAGATTAAGTCAGTGTTATTTTTAATCTGCTGACACTGGTAGAAAATCTTGACTTCTCTCTCTCTCTCTCTCTCTCTCTCTCTCTCTCTCTCTCTCTCTCTCTCTCTCTTTTTTTTTTTTTAATATAACAGCACTGTTTGCTTTCTTCGTCTCAGAACCCTGTGTCTATATTTATGCTCAGCGGGGACTGGTGATTGTTCACATTTATTGCAGAGTAATTATGCTGGGGGGGGGGTGTAGGGCAGAGTGTCAGTGAAAATATCCAACCAGTGCAGTAGTAAAGGCAGACGCTATTATGAAATGCCAAGATGTTTTCTTAATTTTTGTCTGTGAGCAAGAGAGATGGTACTGTAACTACGAGCTTTCTCTTCTTTGTCTTTGAATACTGACTTAAACAATGCAAATCTACCGTGGTACCCTGGTCCGAGGACAAAAACACAAGAAGTCTTACATGTTGACACGACACACCCTGAGCAGCTCATGTGTGTTTTAGTCATCAGAGTGGGGGGAAAAAACCTTTTTGGGCTATCCGCTGTACACAGAGCTGCAGAGCACGCAGCACAGCTCCAGCATGTTAAACAGTACAGCTTTATACAAGACCACACTGAGAAACACAGCATCTTAGAGCCACTGTTTAAAAAAACAAAAGCACAACATTTTGACAATGAAGTCGTATATTACAACCTTCTTCTTGAAATGTATTAATTAATTAATTTATTTTTTAACTGTGGCCTGTTGTAAAAAAAAAATAAAACACTGCTAAATCTGACATTAGGGATTGAATTTAGTGCAGTTGCCATAGTGATATTCATTCACTACACAAAATGCTGGAGTGTCTGTGATTGGTCAGGAGAGTGACGTCATACAATATAAATATGATTTCTGAGGTCTCACCTCATAGCATTTAGGATTTCCTGTGAGTTTTAATTTTAAATCTTAAATCTTAAATCTGGTTGGTCAGAATGTGTTGATTAATTCTCTGTAACAGCAGTTCTCTCAGTAGAGCTGGTTGTAATTTAAATCACAGGTTTACATTAATGCGCTCCTTTTAATATGTTATTGTTTCCATAGTAACAGCTCGTTCACAGGGCCTCATACGGTGGATGCGTCGCATAATCCAGTCTAATCACTGATGTGGTTAAGTTTTCTGTAAGGCATTTGTTTTGCATTTGTGGAAGGGGTCTCCAGTGTCAGCTGGACTGACTGTCAGTAAGTTTTCCATCACATGTCAGAGGAGGTGCTTTCTGGTTTCTTGGTGACAAACTGCATTTTTTTTTGTCTTATTAACTTCAAGAGAGAGAAGAAACAGGCTGGTGAGGGAACGACTGTTTATAGCTGCTATAACGTAAGACGTAAGTGAGATCAGAAACAGGGACTTGTTTCACGGACATTATAAGTAAATATAAACAGATAAAAGTATGATGATGTTCATTAATAAATTAAAAATTGTAACCGTCGAAAATTTGCTGTGGTATTAGGGGAATAAAACACTTTGTGCTGTTATTAGAGCATAAACGTAGTGAGTAACTCCCCCCCAGTGTTGATTATTGTTTCTGAGAAAAGAGCTCACATTTCTCTAGTATGGCAAAACCTCCACACTCCACTTTTTTATCCTAAATGCTTTTTAAGTGTATTTTATGAAGTTGGGTTTTAGATAGCTGTTGAAGGTTTTGTTAATGAAAAGGAGTGAGTGAATATAAGGTTTATTTAATATTTAACAGTTCCTTAACAGACTTGTATAAGAGCAGCATGAAATGCTCTGCCAGCACAATAGCAGCACAATTTGCTGCATCATTAGGTTACATACGTGCATGTAAAGGTCCCAGGTTAATAGTCCTGGTGTGAACCATTTGGTTGATGTACTGGCTAAGACGTAGCTCTTAAAAGCTAAAGGCATATGACTTAGAATTACTACACAAGTCCAATTTACATTTACATTTATGGCTACCTGGGGTAAAAAGTAGAACTAGTTTACCTCAAATCTATAAGGTAAAGGTATAACAAGCTAATTGTGTACATGAATCAAGATTATAGACAATAAATAAGTACTTGAATCTCTGTGAGGGGCGACTTTATGTAGAAGAGAATAAAGACTGTCTCTGATGATGGAGCTTTGGGTTGAAGACGATGAAGGCACAGAGTTTTTGCCTTCTCTTGGTGCAACGTGAAGACCTTACATGTGCTGCATTCGACTGACGTTGGAAGCGGGACGTTAGAGTTCGGAATGATGTCATTTTCAACCTCTGCGTGTTTGAGCTACAAAGTGGGGGGAAAAAATCACAGAAGCCTCTATGTTTGTCAATGGGTGACACATATTTTCCTTCTCAGAACAGTGAACAGTATAGTCAGTGCTTCTCTATCCTGATTGATTTGACGTCACTTGCAGAACTTGCTGAGACCGTCCTGAATTTCAAGTTTTCTTTGTTTTTTCCTAATTAGAGGTCATAAATTATGAATTCTCAGTTTCTTGGTAGATGAGATTAAATTTTCCTTTAATGTGTCGTGGTACATGGCTGCATTCATGTTTCCTTCAGTGATGTGTAATGCCGCAGTATCATTTTGTGGAGAAGCAGCCTCATATCTCCCACTACCGTGCTTCACAGTGGGTCTGGTGTTCTTGGGATCTTATACACAACCCTTCTTCCTCCAAACGAGCTGGATTATTTCAGAAGAGTTCTATTTTATGTCATCTGACCAGAGTATTGTTTTTCCAAACAAGTTCTGATTTGTCAAATTGCTTTTAAACATGCATTTTTATGCTTATTTTTTTAGCAGAGAAGTTTAGCATTCCTCCTAAACTGCATATGACTCAGAGTGTGGTTTGTTTAAACAAACATTTCAAATGGAAGATTTTCTTTTGTGAAAGGAAGTAGTGCATTTTCTTTCTCTGGGTGTTGGATGAGCAAAGTAAAACTCTGGTGGCCAACATATCAACCTTAACAAGAAGCTGAAAAACTGAGAGAGAAAAAACGCCAGGATTGTGGAGTGGACAAATTGTTAGCCTTCACACCCAGGACAAGCAGACTGACATAGAAATCCTGCTTCACGAGCAGTGGATTCTGGGTATCTTGTCTCCAGCTTTGTGTCTGACTCAGTCCTGATAGTAATTCTGATTTTGATAATGTCTTTAGCTCCTTTTAGATCCACTTTATCAACCATATCTCGTCCTTAATTAGCTCTTAGTATATATTGATGTTCTTGTGGGAGCACTTTGTGATTTAAAGGACTCCTGTGAACACTGCGCTGGTGTGTTGGTGTAGCTGCAGATAATCGCACACCATTGGAGCTTTATCTGTGTCACTGAACCATGTGATTGCATTCAATTATGTCTATATGGGCCGTTTCCTTTATGAGCTGACATATTTTTAAGAGGTATATTTGTTCAAGTTGCCCTGAAGGTGTTCTCTTTGACTACCATCTCCATCCCCCTCTCATGCTCACGTTTTCTCTTTATTTCTCTGCAGGAAATGTGCCATGTGTAAGTTTTGCACCTTCACATATGAACATACTGTGTGTGTGTGTGTGTGTAACTGAGGTTATGAAGTGACTTTCGACCTCTGTACATGTGTGTGGGGGGAGAAAACCATAGACACCTCCATGTTCATCTTTTGCTAGCAGCAAGCTAACTGTGATGTGTGATGCATCTTTTCAGGACAGTGAACTGTGTAGTCAGTGTTATAGATTTAAGGAGCGAATGTCTGTATGCTGATTGATTGATCAGATACATTATAACTCATTTAAAGTTAAGAGGTGCTGCAGTGTGTGTACTGCTGATGCTGCATGCTGCTTTGACATCACTTCCAGCACTTGGAGTTGAGGAGACCATCTCAAGTTCCCGAGTAGGAATTCCGAGCTAAGGTTGGTTAATTCCTAGTCTGAGGTTGGGAATTACCAGTTAGAATCTGTACTTGAGTGCAGCATTAGTAGCGGTGCTGAACTCTCCTTCTTGCCCAGGGACCAAGTGTACAGAACAGGGATTTAGGGGTGGAGCTACAGGCCATTGATTGACTTGAGTGATTCATGAGTCATGACAATTGTGTTTGACCTTTTTAACTAGACCTGCTTTTCTACCAGACAGAACGGTACGTCAAGTCTGAAAATGAGCCATTGCCGTTACCTTTCAGTCTCTTTTCTTAATGCTTCCGTCACTGGGTGGTGGAGGTGTGTAGCATATAATGCAAGAAATTTGGTATTCATGAATATTTTATTAGTTCAAGAAAATGCTTGTGCTGTATATTTCGCTCCTGAGCGTGTGAATGTTATGTATAAGAAGATTCACTAATGTATACCTTGACTGTGAACCTCAGCTTCAAATCATATAATTGCAGATGAGCTTATTTATTTCAATTGCACACGTATTTAAGAAAACATTTTGTGAAATCCGGTCATTTCATTTTAATGGCCTCAATTAAAGAATTAATAAATAAAAAAAAATGAATAATTAAAGAAAGCAGGCCATGACAAGTTCATAAAAAGGTCCTGTGCCATTCCTGTGAGTGTCCAAATCATGTCAGTGCTTGGATTGATTGATCCTGACACGTTTCAAAAAGAGATAAGTGACTAATCAGGCCTGTCTCAGCGTACAATGAACCGTATACTCCCTGGTGTGCTAAGTGACATCATCAGGCTTCTTCCTGCTTCTTCCTCCTGCCTTTCTAAGATGGTATGTTGGCGGTCGAATCAGTGTACGAAAAGCCAAAGCGTGAGAGACTACTGGCCAGGACACTTAACACAATTAAAAAGCAGTTAAATATAGCAGTTTCCCTATGTGATGTGTTTGGTGTCCATGATCACATTTTCTTTTCATGTCACTTAAGCCTAATTCACATCTAGTTCACTTTTTTTTCTGTAATTTGTTTTCAGATGTTGGAATTTTCAGGTGCTCTTACATTAATAAATAATGTATTTTTTATTGAGTCAACTTCCACTTCTGAGAAATTCTGAGATTGTAAAATCTGGCAGGAATATTTCGATCTGGTTTAAGGAAATGTTTACTAGATTGATAAATGAGGCTCTGTGTGTGTGTGTGTGTGTGTGTGTGTGTGTGTCCAGCTGATCTGCAGCAGGAAGCTAGGAAGCTTATCCACTGAATCATGGGTCATCTTAAATAATCCTACACATGCCACAGGCTCCTCCATTGCATGCACTCAGACAGCTGCTAAACACACACACACACACACACACACACACACACACACACACACACACACACACACACACTTGTACTCATTAGTATAGCCACTGAGGTTGTGGTCAGCACACATCACGGGTACACAGCCAGAGTGCTGGAGTAGTGCTGAATTACCATGGGTCATTACATGATGATGTTATTATTATCACAGACGCTTCAGCACTGTGTTGTTACTAGTGACTGTGTGCAAAAAGTGTATTGTGGTCTTGAACCTGGCCCACATTTTAGTGGATTTTACAAAATAACAAAAACCTAGATAGGAAGAAAGAGTTCAGCGATTTCAGCAATATTCAAAATGTTGAAATGTAAAACCTGCACTGGTTCTGCTACGCTTTTCTAAGAGATGAGAAATCTCTGGACTGGAAAGTCTGAGTTAATATTGAACTTGTGACAGAAGAATGTTATTACCTAATAAAGTAGGAGAAATATTCAGATATCCTGATGTGTTTTGCTATAACACTGGTTTCTCAGGGGAAGGGGTGAGGATGTGTAGGTTTGGCCAGACCTTGGAAACCGCAGCCATGATTCTGTGCTTTTTTTTTCTTCTTTTCTTTTCAACAATAGAAATAAGAAAACAAAAATTATGCTACTAGAGTAATTGATAGTTGCAGTCCCATCTATGAGCTTGCATATAGATCTGTAATAATTGTCGATCAGTGATGTCATTTTAAAGACACCATAGTAAACCTCTGCTACATGCTATAGCGTTGCGCTGCATGTCCCTGGTTTCTTTAGTTTTAGCCATTTGCTGACATTCTTCTGGTCATGAATTTAGCTCACCTTTTTTCCGACAAAGCGAGAGTCTTTTTTGCTAATTAGTCAGGATAGGAGTTTATGATTTTGTCCTTAGCTGTGTAAAGTTTATAATGGTATAGCGAGCTGTCTTACATCAGTATGCATCAGAATTTAGACAGAATGTAGAATACAAAATATGTTTGCTAACTGTAGCCTATAACAGATAGTCCTGTCTTTGTTTCATGTGGTGAGTGGGTGGTTTAACGCATGAGCTAAAACAAAATCCAGCTCCTAGTAGCATTGGGCCATATGATGGAAGTATCATATTGTTCTCAGAGACGTTTCTACAATACATACGATATGAATATGTATCATGATATCATGTATAAATGAGATGATTTATACAGGTTTATTAAACTGCCTGTGATAAAGTAGTATTGCATTAAAAAAACTTTAATTTAATCCCTACAAAGTTCATTTCACATTTCAGACAGCTTTCATTCATTCATTCATATTCAGTGAATAAGGTACCTGCCTTATTCTGGTCAGGGTTGCTTTTATTTTATTTATTTATTTATTTATTTATTTACTTACTTACTTACTTACTTACTTACTTATTTACTTATTTATAAAATGTCTGAATTTCTTCTGGAGTGTGCTGAAGTGGGATTTAAAAAAAACAGTCCTGTGCACACACGAAATTACGATCTGCTTTTTTAAATACATTGTGATAAATTATATCACTTGCATTGATATAATAAATGTTGGGACAGAGTACACACTGTTGACTGTGACTTAATGATTTTGGCTTATTTTATGACATGCGCACATATTCCCAGGACATGCGGTGCTACTTTACAACACACAGTTTTTTTTTGTGTGTGTGTATCTTGCCGTTTGTTTCACTGTGGCTTTGGTCAGGCTTCTTAACAGTAGTTCATTTGATTTCACAGCATATTTGTTTGGAGTAGATCAATAAGGAATGGAAGTGCGCTGTCATAGAATGCAGGAGTCTCTCTCATGCCTCTGTGACTCGGGGTATGGCACAAGACCTGGCTTTGATTTGTTTGTTTGGATTGGGTCGAGCGTCTGTATGTGTGTGTGTGAGTGATTTCTTGGTCTGTTGATTACTCTGCAAGTCTCTGTAGATGTCCATGTTTCCTGGTGAATTCAGACCATGTGCAGTTAATCAGTAACATGCTGTAACCTGTTGTTTTTTTGTGACAGTGAGACAGTGAGATAGCCTGGGCAGTAATCCCTAGAGAAAATAAATGGCTTACTGTTTGACCCAGTCATATAGCTTTATGTAGGTTACTTATATAACTAAACAGAGCTAGAGAGGTCTGACATGATAAAAGAATGTTTAAAGACAAATGGACAGAATCAATGCTCCAGTATCATCAGCTCGATGATCCATTTTGCATCGTGATCCTCCGTCATCAAGCAAGCTTCTGTGCATAGGTGAAAGACCAGCTGATCCTGGGGAGCTGCAGCAACCAGAAGCGTTGGCAGTGCTCCTCAGGTGTCCAGCCAACATGCTGCAGGACCGCCCTCCTGACACTGGAATACTCCAGCTGTGTCCACGGTGGCAGCTCCTGGGTGGTGAGCTGGACTTCCCCCGTTAGCAAAGGGAGGAGTCGCAGAGCCCATTCCTCCTCCGAACATCCGCACGCAGCTGGTGCACAAGAGCTCCAGGAAGGCCTCCAGATCATCCACAGAGGCAGCTGCTGCTCGTGGCACAGGTCGAGGATTCAGGCTGCGCTTTTCAGTTTCAAAACTGAACAGAAAACACCCACGGCTTTCACTCTGTCAGGTTCCAGTTCACACTTCTTGGCCTGTAGATGTGTTTGCATTCCTTGCAAGCTCTGCCAAGCGGTCTTGCAATCTGTCTCTCTCTCGCCCACGGGTTACAGGAGTCGCTGAAAGCACCAACAGACAAAAATAAGCAGACTGCTTGTAATCAAACGCAGGTGAGAATGATCAGTGAGAATGATGAGTTGTATTTTATTTTATTGTATTTTATTTTACTTTTTTAATTACTTGTCTTGCTATGTTGGTGTCTGACACCATGAGTCTGAGGGAACCCTTTCAATCCTCTGTGTGTCCTGACAATAAAGTTTGACTTGACTTGACCTGACTTGACTGACATCTTTGAAACAGCAGCAATATGGAAATGAAACAGCTGTTCATTTTCACTCCAGTTTTGTTTGAGTGATTAGTCTGAGCTCGTACAATCGTGCATGACATTCCTGAGCAGAGACACATCACATGCTTCCTTCGTGACAGGAAGTTTTGTAACTAATGAATGTGGGATTGAACCATGTTTGAGAGATATTTAGGGAGATTTTTTTTTCCTGCTATAAATAACATACGGTTTTGCAGTGAGAAGTGTGACGCTCATAACACTGTCAGAGGAAACTGAGAATATACAGAAGATTTACGAGATTCTGTATCATTGTAATCTGCAGATTTAATACAATGATAAATACAGCTGGTGGCTAGAGGTTAGTACAACCATCAGCATAATCAGTATAATTAGCAGAATTCAGAATCAGATTTAGACGTGTTCATAGATACTGTGTTGTATCACTTTCCTGTTCTGCAAAAAGGAGAGAGAGAGAGAGAGAGAGAGAGAGAGAGAGAGAGAGAGAGAGAGAGAGAGAGAGAGAGGGGTTAGTATAGGACACGGACACACGCGCACACACACACACACACACACACACACACAGAGCCTGGTTTCAGTGCCTATGGGTCCAGTCGTGCATGTGAGTGTTTGTGTAGTTTTGACATTTGACATGTGCTTTTGCACATCAGGAACTGTAGAACGCTGGGATCTTGTAGTACTTGTGACAAAATGTCACATGGACTTCTTCCGTTTTTAAGCCAGGGATGTAGGAGTTAGTCTAAGGTCAAAGTTTTTCATATTGCACTTATCATGGCCTGTTTAACTATTGTAGTTCATTTTATGATTATATGCAATTGCTGACCCTGATATACCCATGAGCTTGCCAAGATAAGACAATGATAAACAAACAGTCTTTTTGTTGCTGTAGATTACACTGTAAAAAAAAATATTCTGCTACAAACTGAGCCAAAGAAGGATTATTTTCCGTCTCTCTCTTTCTCTCTCTCTAGTCCTCCTAACTTTTGTGTCGTCTTATCTGTTTCATGACAGCTGGTGAGATGATAAATCCACTAAAGCGGCTTTAGTGCTACGATTGATTAGACATCAACCTAATTTGGAACAGAGCTCTGTGTGTGTGTGTGTGTGTGTGTGTGTGTGTGTGTGTGTGTGTGTGTGTGTGTGTGTGTNCACCTATACAGTACAGTGACGCAGTTCACCTATACAGTACAGTGATGCAGTTCACGTATACAGTACAGTGATGCAGTACACCTATACAGTACAGTGATGCAGTTCACCTATACAGTACAGTGATGCAGTTCATCTATACAGTACAGTGATGCAGTTCATCTATACAGTTCAGTGATGCAGTACACCTATACAGTTCAGTGATGCAGTACACCTATACAGTACAGTGATGCAGTTCATCTATACAGTACAGTGACGCAGTACACCTATACAGTACAGTGACGCAGTTCACCTATACAGTACAGTGATGCAGTTCACGTATACAGTACAGTGATGCAGTTCATCTATACAGTACAGTGATGCAGTTCACCTATACAGTACAGTGATGCAGTAGAGTGATGCAGGACCGTGTACAGTACACTGATAGTGTACTGTCTGACACTGACAGTGTTGCAGTCCAGTGATACAGGACAATTATACAGTGATACAGTACAGTTATACAGTGATACAGTACACTGATACAGTATAGATATGCAGCACACTGATACAGTACAGTTATATAGTACAGTTATACAGTATACCGATAAAGTACATTTATACAGTACACTGATAAACAGAGATATAGAGTATAGTACGCTGATGAAGTACAGATATACAGTCCAGTTATACAGTACACTGATAAACAGAGATATAGAGTATAGTACGCTGATAACAGATACAGTACCATTATACTTTACAGTTGTAAGTACACTGACACAATGATGGATTGGACAGTGTTGGTTTGATTTGTTGCATATCAGGATATTTTATATTCTTATTTTGTTCTGTGGGTATCAACACATACATTAATCATGACAGTCTGCTCTTGCTGCTGAACCTGATAGTTAACTGTTAAAAGCTGCACTTTGAACCCTGACCAACAGGTCATCACTATCACTACAGAAGCCTGATTGTGAAATACTGAATTTGAGGCAGCATTCAGGAAACCCTTGCAGATCAGACACATAGCTACACAGATACACAGCTATGGTGAAGTGTTGGCTTTTTTAGCTACACTGAATTGGTTGTGGTTTTAATACAAGATAGTATTAAACATCATGTCTATATATGTTTGTGAAAACTAAAGGTTCGTATAGAGGCTCCCAAGTGGTTTGATGGAAAACAGTTTACCCTATTGTCTGGAAGATTGTGAGTTTGAATCCTGGAGTCCAAGAAAGCAAATCTGGCCATTCTCTGAGGGTGGGAGGGGTGGCATGATCTCTCCCCTATCAATCACAGTGACACTAGCCAATCAAGGTCATCTGTGAGCTCATGCAGAAGGAGGTGGATAGTACTTTCCTCTGAGTGTGGTACACTGCTCCGTGATGCAGCATGCACAGCAGTTCAAAAAGATGCAGTTGACTGTCTTCACATGTCTCAGAGGGTGATTACCTTCACCCTCCTGGATTGGCAGCTGTCCTATGGTAGGGGAAATCTAACTGTTGGGTGGGAATAGGCCAAGACTAAGGGCGTACTCACACTAGGCGTGGTTGCCTTGTACCATGCACAAGCACGATTGTCCCCCCTCCCCACTCCCCTGTTGGCCTGTACTCACATTGCACTTAACGTTCCAGGCCTGAGCACACTTACATCATTACGATGCGACATTTTGTTTTGAAGAAAACAAGAAGAAAAGCACAATGTCCATCATTGTAAATGACTTGCTTTGTGGCTTATTTGGAATCGTTTTGGAATCGTTTGGGGCGTGGTGCCACACAGCTCTCATTTTGAATGTAAATGCCTAATAGATTTATCATTTATGGAGCTCAGAGTTTTTCACTTAATCATGCTGGGAGGAATTTGCAGCTTTACTTGCCGACTACAATTCCCGTTCATCAATAAGGTGAGAAACCCATTATGAACCCAGATTTTTTCGAATGAATTGAAAAGTATACTATCCAAGTAGTAATAGAAGATGTTTATTGTTGTAAGGATGACAGTAGTGCATACACAAATAGTAGTCTTTACTGGTTAACATTAGCTAATGTTATTGTGATTAGGCTACTGTAATCTGACACAAAATATTGGTCTGTCCCTTAGCATGATGACTGAAACTGTTACAACATAAACAGTATACTGTATACTTCAAAGTGCTGTAAGGTAACAATTAACTTATAATTAACATTACTTCTGTTTTCGGCAGAGATGTGGTGTGTGGTGGGAGCATGTTGTCACCAGCTGGACAGATTGTGATTGGAAGATAAATTTTAGAATGAGAAAGACCACATTCTTGCAGATATGCAACATCGTACGGCCACACTTTTTCAAAGAATGACAACCACATTCAAGAAACCAGTGCCTGTGGAGCAACATGTGGCGATATGCATCTGGAGACTGGCCTTAAAATGTGGAGTTCAGAACCATCTCCCATTTATTTGGGTTTGGCCAGTCTGCTGCAGTCACTACTGCCAATCATGTTGCCTCTGTAATTGTGAACAATTTGCTTCCCCTCTAAATCAGAACACCCTTCGGAACACGAAATCAAGGTCATGTATATTGTAAGTCGCTCTGGATAAGGGCGTCTGCCAAATGCCGTAAATGTAAATGTAAATGTCATAATTCGTGGGACTCATTTTGGGATTTTAGCGTCACCTGACAGCCCTGCAGACTACTACAACCATAAAGGTTTCTGTTCTGTCAGGCTGCAAGGTGTGGTTGAACATCGACTTCGGTTCTGGGACATCAGTGTGGGTTGGCCGAGCAAAGTCCATGATGCCAGAGTTTTCAGCAATTCATCCTTATATGGGAGGGGTCAGAGTGGTGCATTGTTCGCTAATATCACAGAGAGGTTTGCAGGAGTAGATGTGCCAGTGGTGAAGTTGGGGGATGCAGCATATCCACTACTGCCATGGTTGATGAAACCATACCCTGAAAACCAACAACCAAACAACCCCTGCACAGTTCACCTTTAACAACTGGCTCAGCAAGGCATGGATGACAGTTCAGAGGGCATTTGGCCATCTTAAGGGTAAGGGAAGATGGCAGTGCCTAATGAAGAGTTTGCCATTGACAACATCAACACTATCATTGCAGCCTGTTGCGTGCTTCAATTTTTGTCAAGTTAATGGTGAGGAATATGATAATATTGCTGCTGTTGATGTTCATGAAGAAAATGAGACCTGTGAATGGAATCTTCTTAGTGCAGACACCATGCCAAACACCTTATGTTCATTTTTTCTCAAATCTGTAGAGATATTTTTGGCAGATGATGGCAATAAATTCATATTGTTCATAGTATTGCATTTTTTTGATAACATGAACTTTAAATTTTTGGCTGATGCTGGCAATAAATTTATATTGTTCATTCCAAGAACTCTGTGGACCTTATTGGTTTATAACAGACAAAACATTGGCTTATGGCCAAAAGTGGTACTTGAAGTACTTCCAACGGTCAAACGTCAGTACTTCACAGAACACAAACACTGAAGTGGTAACACAAACACATAAAAATAAAAATATATTTGTTCAAATACATGTGTTCAAATATATAGGCCACATAAGTGTAACTGTGTGTTAAGGCACTACTGGGAAAACAATTCTGTGTGTAAAAAAAAAAAAAAACAAGTAATGGTAGCATTACTTATGATAATCGTATGTATGTAGATATGTAGTATGCAGATGTTACATATATTGTTTTACCTTTGAACATAATAAAGTGCATTATAATGAACTTTCTTCAAAATATGAAAAAAGAATTAACAACCTAGTGTTTATACAGACCTATTGGAAATATGTTAGGCCACACAACTATTTAAGGTATTGAAATAAAACAGCAGGTATAACAGGCTTACAATATAGAACAAAAGCAGCATTGTAATTACAATAATACTTGTAAATATAAACCAATTACACAGTATTGATTGTATGAAAACAAAGAACTAGGCCTATAGCTTAAAGTTTATGATAGACCTGTGTTGATTGAACGGGCTAATCAATGAAGGCTGATGGTGTCTCCTCATGGGCAGGGTAGGAATAGTGCAGAGGAGGAAATGGTGATGTTGTGAATGTGAGGCTGTGTGCTGCTGGAATGAAGGCATCATGGCATCAAACAGTCTGTTCATCATTTGCTGGAACATCCTGTTTGATTCTTGGCGTTCCTCCCTCTGTACCTGTTGCCAAGCATCTTCTTCTCTTGCTGGTGATGCAGCTGCTCCCCTTGTGTGAATTCATCATTCTGTTTCTTTTGCATGTCCATAAAGGCCGCCATCATGACACTTACACCTGTCTTCATCTTCCTCTTCCTGCCCTGTTCGGTGTTCTATCAGGTGTAGTACTATCAGAGGTCTCGTGTGTCTCATCACCAGTGTATAACTGATCTGAAGTGAGTGATGTGACTGTCAAAATAAAAGCAAAATACACATTGTAAACACAAATATAAATATTTGCTTATTTTAATAATCACAGGCAAGATGCTCAATGCTCAGTGGGCTAAGCAGGCCAGTGTCCTCCGTAACGTTGTCAGATGGTGCAGATGGTGTTCCTGAATGCGACTCCAAAATTATAGGTTCGCTATTTGGTTTAAGGCTGATTATATTGTCGACAGCATCATACCACTGGAATTTATCCGTTTTGTCCGATGAGCTGGCAGATTTACATCCATATGCTTCATATACTGAACCCACACTTTTTTCAACTTGTTGGCTCCATGGTGCTGTTTTACCAAATATCTTGTAGTTCATGTGTATTGTATCCAAGTTGTATACTCTTGTCTGCCCAGATTTCCAGTAAACACTGCACCTCTGACGTAGACCAAAGTGATCCCTTTGCCGCCATGTTTTAAATGGAACAGTCACATCAATGACGTCATGTTTCTAGTTCTGTGCTTAGTCACAGTTAATGATCACACTAAGTGCGTATTGTGCCTGAGGCCAAGTGAACCATGCCTGAGCCCACCTCTTCAAGCAGGCCTGGGCACGGTTCAGTGCACTGTGCCCAGACACGGTACAGAGTGATCATACTAGTCAAACAAACTGCACTTTGAGGGTCAAACATGCTCAGGCACGGTACAGATCGCCTAGTGTGAGTACACCCTAAATTAGAGAGAAAACTGGGTGTTAAAAAGGTTCATATACACTATCTAGTACCTAGACAGTAACTGGCAGTTCTTGAAAAAGGCAACATTTCTCCACATGAAAGACATCACAGTTGTATATGGTGTCTGCTCTGCAAGGCTTTCTTTCAGATATTTCGCCCCAGATTTACCATAGTCATTAGTTTCAAAAGTGTTTTTAAATTAAGCTAACACGACATCCTCTTTCAAAATATTCTAAAGAGCACAGATGTACCTGTATTATAGGTATACCTTCACACATAATCACACACACCTTCAAGAACATCTGAATATAAGAATCGAATGTGCAAGATGTGCAAAATATTTGCACAATTATTTGGTGAAATTCTGGAATGTTAGTTCTCCTCAAAAATTATCTTAAAATACAGCTGGGTTTTTGAACATCTGAAGTTTAGAGTTCTATTTTGATGGGAGTTAGATTTCTAGATGTGTGTCTGTTGGGTAGGTTACAGTTACCTGTGTAAGGAACTCAATAACCCAAAAAGACACATCCTTTTAAATATTGTCTGTATCTTATTGTTCTGCATTTTACTCAGCTAGTACTTTGTTTTATTGGGAGGCAACAGAAAAGAGCAAATGCTTCCTGAAGTGTACTGAAGAAAAAGTGCAAAGCCTCCTTTCCGAGAGGATTTAACATCTCTTTACCAACATGTCAGTTAGATAGCATATAGTTTAATATTATATTTTATATTGTAAAAAAATATTGACATGACAGATTCAGGCGAGACTAAAATCCAGAGATTCTCTGGTAATAATTACATTACCCCACCTGCCCATATAAAACTAGTCCAATTTGAATAAGATCTTAAGAGCAATCCTGTAAAGTGCAATCTAATAAATGTTCTAGTAATTTTTCCAAAACAAATCATTTATGGGTCATGTAATGCCATCATCTGTGAAAGCTGGAAACAGATACTGTGCTTTATTGAAAATCATGATAGTTTATCATGAATACTATTAACTGTTTGTCTCCTCCCACAGACTCACCTGGGGCACTTAACTCCTCCCTCTCGCAGCCTCCACCAATGAGCTCCATGATCAATCATTCGTCCATCATCGGCACCTCAGGTCCACTCCCTTCGGCTATGGGCTACTCGGTCATCACTTCCTCTATGAGCTCGCCCTCTGTGTCACTACCCTCCACGCCTGCCATGGGCTTTGGCGCCCTCAATAGCCCACAGGTAAAAATGCTAAATTCTGATCAGGCCAGTAATCTTGAGTCCCCTAACAGAAGCTTAGACTGAGCCCCATCTGTCCTATACCAGCAATCTCTACTTTATGACACATGTTGCAGGGCCATTTGTGTAGCTCTGGTAAAAGTGAACATGTTTGGGTTTTATTATTGTAATTTAAAAGAAAAGAACTTCATATTGCCTTACATATTACTCTTGAAGTGCACAGAGTTTTAGCCACATGCTTTAAAACATTGGTATCAGTGGTAACCACTGAGCCATCTACGCAACCAAGGCTGATCTAAAAATAGCCTAGTCTCACGTAGATGTCAAATATCACATTTATTGGCTTTGACAGTTAGAGTAATCCTGGTTAAGGTTGGAGACTAGTTTAAGATGAGGAGTAGATGAGGTTGGTTTGTGCAGCAAATGTTTACTATGTGACCTACCACATGCCTTGTGAGATACAGTTTCCTAACAGAAAATTCAAGGAGTAACTTGAATGTTTTCAAGCCATAAATGTAACAGAGTTACTTCAGAAATTGAGTGTTTTGAAATAAAATCCATTTTCAGTTGTGCAAAGTAACCTTGTGTCTGTTTTGTTTATATTATCTGAAGAAGTCATAAATGTCCACTGAGAAGCCGTTTTTAAATGTGGGCCTCAAGTGGGGAAGGGGGTTTAATAATTCACTATAAACTACACCTCTGGCAAGTCACAGTCCTTGAACAGTGCACGGACACTACAGATTCAGTCATATCAGATGTTTCAGTAGTAATTTCATGTACAGAAAAAAAGCTTACTTTTAACTTAAATGGTATTTTATTGGTCATTTACTAAAAGGAAAAAGTTCACTGACTGTGTTTTATGGCCAGAAGTGCTGACAGAACATGATTGTTTAGTGTTTAGAGTAGAAATAATAATTTATGCTAATAAAAAATAAATCTTTGAATACAGTTTGATTACAGTGATAATCTGTGGAATGAACATCTGATGGAATTGAACATGCTTAAACTACAGTTTATTAATATCCTAACGGAGGAACATATACACTCAGATATAGAAAGTAAGGAGCAGTCAAATGTACAGAAGGCTGAACAGCAAAAGAATGGGAATGATGAGTGTGAAGAAAACAGAAAGCATGTTGTGAGGGATTTTGATGTTGTTATTACATGCACATCCATTACATGTACGTTTGTATTAGAAATACTCTGCATATGTGTGCATTACAAAGCTGTGTTTTCTCTCGTCTTGTTCCTGTGTTCTGTGCTTGTTTCTCTGGACTTTTCAGAGGTGCTAAACATCTAAGGTTTACACATAGCATATAGGAATTTTAGCCACTGGCTACAGACATATGTGTCTTCTTGCTGTACACATGGTCATCACACCAAAAGTTTTGTGTTGTGCATGCACTTGTAGTAATATATACTATTGTTTTAACCTTTATTATAACAGCTTGTTGCAGTTTAGACAGGATATACTGTAGTTTATCTGTGGTTAATCCCATATCTCCTTCAACAGTAGTTAAAAATGTTGTAATCTTTCCAGATGTAACCAAGCACAGTCTGTTAAAAAATACTGACACTGATACTGAACAGATGATTAGATATATGTACTTTATTAATCCCAGTGGGGAAATTTGGGATTTAGACAGGACTAAAATCCAGAGATACTCCAGTAATAATTACAGTACCCTACCTGCCCATTTAAAATTAATCAACTATGAATAGGTTTAAGAGTGATCCTCTAAGGTACATTCTAATAAATAGAATTCAGACAAAACACAAATTAAATTCACCTAGCAGAAATAGGAAAGGATGTGGGAAATGAAAGATGCATATTTGCTTCTGGTTGCAGTTACTTTTCACTTTGCACCATGAACTGTATGCACAAGCCTTTTTTTTTTATTAAAAACACAAATTAAACCTTAAAGCTTGTCCTGCATTTCCATGGTCTACATAGGCATGCGTTTCATTTTCTTCTAACATAGTTAAATGTTGTTTGAACCCATATCTTTGCAGCTCTCTTATATATATATCTCTTACACATGCTCCTTTTTGCGCTGAGGGCAAGAGAAAGCAGTTTACTCAGAGCTGGCTTTAAAACTTTCATAATTAAAAATACTAGTGGTAGTGAGTAAAAGGAAGTAAAAGACCTTGTGAAACCTCAAGTCACTTAATGGCTGAAAACCTCAAAGACATATTTACACCAATCCGCCATAACATTAAAACCACTGAAAGGTTAATTGATTATCTCGTTAGAATGGCACCTGTCAAGGGGTGGGATATACTAGGCAGCAAGTGAATAGTCAGTTCTTGAAATTGATGTGTTGAATGCAGGAAAAATGGGCAAGTGTAAGGATCTGTGACCCTTAGACAACTGGGTCAGAACATCTCCAAAACGGCAGGTCTTGCAGGGTGTTCCCGATATGCAGTGGTTAGTACCTACCAAAAGTGGTCTAAGGAAGGACAACCGGGGAACCAACAATAGGGTCGTCGGTGCCGAAGGCTCATGGATGTGAATGGGGAGCGAAGACTAGCCTGTCTGCTTCGATCCCACAGAAGAGTTACTGTGGCGCAAATTGTTGAAAAATGCTGGCTATGATAGAGGTGTCAGAGCACACAGTGCATCGCAGCTTCAGATCAGTAGTTTCTGAAATACTCATGAGCCCATCTGATACCAACAACCATGCCATGATTAAAGTCACAGAGATCATAATTTTTCGTATATTGATCTTTGATGTGAACATTAACTGTAGCCTTTGTGCTGCTGTCACATGATTGGCTGATTAGATAACTGCATGACTGTGCAGGTGTTACTAATAAAGGGGTCGGTGAGTGTATAGATAGTATTGGAACCTCAAGGCCAGTTCTTTTGTTTTTGTTATAGACTGAAGACATTTGGGTTTTAGATCAAAAGATGAACATGAGACGATAGATCAGAATTTCAGATTTCATTTCCTGATATCTTAGAACATGGCACCTTTTGTTTCAGACCAGCCAATTATTAGTTGAGCAAAATTATTGGAATTAAAGTAAATAGCACTTAATATTTGGTTGCATATCTGTTACTTGTGCAGTGGCTCTGATTGATTTTCCCCTTTTTTCTCAGCTTCAAAATGGCTTGCTTTTCTCCCATAGACAGCTCTCTGGTCTTAATGTTGGTTTACCCTTTTTAACAACAAATGCAGTCTTCACAGGTGAAACTCAGGTCTCAAACCAAGAGCAGACATTTAGAGCTATTAATTCTTTAAACAATTAATCTAACAGGGCACACCTGGGCAACAAGAAACACCTGTCAGTTACATGTTCCAATATTTGTGCTCACTTGAAATGAAAACAAATGAGTGGGTTTAAACAAAAGGTGCCATGTTCTAAGTGTGTGTAACACATCTAGATGTAAATGTCAGGAAATGAACACTGAAATTCTGATCTATTATCTATCATATTTTGATCTACATATATATATAGTGAATTACAGATGTATTCAAACCCCTTAAAAGTCATCCGATTCATCTGGATTACAAATGACACTTACATCGATTGTTCCAGACAGTATTTTATTGCAAACCAGTATGCTCTTAAAGTCACTTTTGAGCTTTCATATGGTTTCATATGGCTCTTCTTGAGCAACAGTTTCTTTCTAGCCATGCCTCCCATATACTCATCAATTATGGAGAACTGTGTGGTGCAGCTTCACTCCACTCTCAGCCACTGTACTCTGTAACTCCTTCAGAGTGACTGTTGGCCTCATTATGGATTCCTTCAATATTCTCTGTGTTGTTTTTGAGTTTTGAGGGAAGGTTTCGTGTATATAGAGCTTGGGTGGTGGTGCACTTCCTCACTATTGATCCAAAAGTGCTTACTTTAACTTTTTTAGAATACTTCTTAGTCTTTTTCACTTATTTCATTCAGACTGACCATCTCTTCAATGACAGTTCAACTGAGGAAATTTTTGTTCAGCTCTTTTAATATTTCACAAATGAAGGCCAATTATAAGTCAGTTGCATCCTCTTTGAGACAATATCTTTCATCTGTCGCTTTCAGAACCTGCGGGTTTGAATACTTAAGTAGAATTTTTCAGTTTTTGATTTTCATTGAAATATTTGCTAACCAATAGTTAATTTTGACTTTGAAGATTCACTGTTAAAGAACATGAATTTGCAATACAAAATATGGGCAGGAAGAATGTGTGCATTTATCATTTGTTAATCAGGGAGTTGAATACTTTTGCAAGCCACAGTAGACATACATTTTGGTTTTCTCTCCCTGTGAGGACCTTCCATTGACCTAAAGATTACTGTAGCTAACTGATGCTGTATTAAACCTAAGCCTAACCTTAACCTCAGTAACGAGAATGAAATGTTTGACTCTTTTAGTTTTTCAAATAAAAGATGTAAAACATTGTATTTTTGTGAGGACCCAGTGATTGTGAGGGCATTTGGTTGTTCTTGGTCAACAACTGAATGTGCATACACACACACACACACACACACACACACACACTTGTTGGTAACGCCTTCATACGGTCAAGGGTATGATAATACGGTAAACAGAAGCTTACAGTCTGGGCAGAAATCATGAAATGATTTTAAATGATTTGTGTTCATAATATGATGAGATGTCTGCCCTGTACTGGCAGCTGTGTAGCAAGCACAATCTTTTGCCATACATCTGAACAACTGAGTGACAGAGTGAGAAAAAGAGATGGCGATATAAAGATATAGTGAGAGAGAGTGACAGAGAGAGAAAGAGGGATGGATGGTGTTTATAGAGTATTGGACACAGGCAGAAAACTTTATAGTTCCATTGTGTGTGCCTGTCGATGCAATAACACAAGACCTGATCTTAGCTCTCTCTCTCGCTCTCTCTCTCTCTCTCTCTCCTTCTCTCTCTCTCTCTCTGTTTCCCTCCCTCTCTGTATCCATAATGCAGGTGAACTCTCTGAGCAGTGTCAGCAGCTCCGAGGATGTGAAGCCTCCTCCTGGTCTGCCGCCTCTGGCCAACGTCAACAGCTACCAGTGTACTAGTCCTGGCTCCATGTCCAAACACATCTGTGCCATCTGTGGTGATCGCTCCTCAGGTAATCGTTGTGATTTTATATACAATCAGCACAGTATGCTGTGGGATATCTTATTAAAAATGCCCTCTGATATAGATACACTGATCAGCCATAACATTAAAACCACCTGCCTAATATCGTGCAGGTTCTCCTTGTGCCACCAAAACAGCTCTGACCCGTCGAGTCATGGACTCCACAAGACCTCTGAAGGTGTGCTGTGGTATCTGGCACCAAAACGTTAGCAGCAGATCCTTTAAGTCCTATAAGTTGTGAGGTGGGGCCTCTATGGATCGGACTTGTTTGTCCAGCACATCTCACAGATGCTCGATCAGATTGAGATCTGGGGAATTTGTAGGCCAAGTCAACACCTTGAACTCTTTGTCATGTTCCTCAAACTATTCCTGAACAATTTTTGCAGTGAGGCAGGGCGCATTATCCTGCTGAAAGAGGCAACTGCCATTAGGGAATACCGTTGCCATGAAGGGGTGTACTTGGTCTGCAACAATGTTTAGGTAGGTGGTACGTGTCAAAGTAACATCCACATGAATGCCAGGACTCAAGGTTGCCTCCACCGACTTGGTTTCTTTCCATAGTGCATCCTGGTGCCATCTCTTCCCTAGGTAAGTGATGCACACCCATCCGGGTCTCCACTTGATGTAAAAGAAAACATGATTCATCAGACCAGGCCACCTTCTTCCACTGCTCCATGGTCCAGTTCTGATGCTCACATGCCTTTGGCGGTGGACAGGGGTCAGAGTGGGCAGCAAGCTGCGATGCACTGTGTGTTCTGACACCTTTCTGTCATAGCCAGCATTAACTTTTTCAGCAGTTTGTGCTACAGTAGCTCTTCTGTGGGACTGGACCAGACAGGCTATCCTTCACTTCCCATGGGCATCAGTGAGCCTTGGGTGGCCATGACCCTGTCACTCTGACCCAGTCATCTAGACATCACAATTTTGCCCTTGTCATAGTCACTCAGATCCTTATGCTTGACCATTTTTCCTATTTCCAACACATCAACTTCAAGAAGTGTTTTCTTCAAGCGACAGTGTTTAATTTTTGATGATAATGAAGCATAGAAAAGATGGTGGTGCCGTCTTAGTGGTGCCATACTATTAAAACCTGTTATTTCAAGTTTTTATTCATTGTTTACAATCAAAAAATTTTTTTCAAATATGTTGGTACAAGAATATGTTTTAATGTTCAACCACTTGCTTCCTGCAGTGATTAACACTAAAAAATTTTAAATTTATCAATTTATTCCTAATGAGCAAGCCAGAGATGACGGTAGCAAGAAAACTGCAGTCTAAAGCTACTATAGCAATTGTAGTCCTGAGCCTTTGTAGCAAAACTGTTCATATCAATTGCACCCAACCATCTTCATGGTTTCTAAGTGGTACCATCCACGGTAATCTCATGTATAAATCATATAAATTTAATATTTTATAATTAAAACCCATTCCGTTTGCCACAGCATCTTCGTTTAATGCTGTGTAACTATTTAGAGCCAGCACTAATTCAGCAACAAAAAGATCCTGTGTCATTCCTGTGCATGTCTTATTTTGACTGTGTTTGAATTGCTTGCAACTGACACATTTCAGAGAGAGATAAGTGACCGATCTGGTATGTATCAACCTACAGTGAGCCATCATCCAGTGTGTTGCTGAATACATCAGAGCACATTCCACCTCCAGCCTTATCCTGACACTGTTACTGCACGTCAGCTCCTCATCATGTGTCTGGTAAACAGAGGTTTTTGGCACAAACAGGAGAAAGTCAGGCATCCGTTTAATTTACATGTCAAGCTCTATTTTCACCTTCTCACATTTTGCATTGATGGGCATATTTGCTTTAAACTTGAACTCATGTCTCTTAAAGTTGCTGCAACCTCCTTCACCATGCTAAGCATAGCGTCCTGCTTTTCCAAGACAGCATCAGTGAGGACCGTTAGTTTCTCTCCATATTTTGGCCTTTTCAGGTGCTGTGACTGTTGTTAATGCTGCTAAATAATATTTTCTTCTATCTACCTCTGCCTCTGAGAAATTCTTCTTTACTTTGGCAATAGCCATATTGCACTTTACACTCTGTGAGCTTTGCCTTTTATGGAGGTTTGTGTGCACCACTAAATGCAAATCAGTTGTGCCACGCATGCACCCGGGAATTTGCGGGTGATTGTCATACATGTGTGAACACGAAGAAAATCAGAGTTTCCCGAATGTTTGTAAATCCAACATAAATTTTAGTTCAGCTTGGTTTACACAAACATTTACACACTATACTAAAAGACTGATAAATGAGGCCCGGTGTTAGTAGTTAACAGAAGTCAAGTGTCAGTCAAAACCATGTCTGTGCTGACTGAGTACATTTGGGGTTGGGAAAATTGGGTCCTTTTTTTGGCCTAGCTATTCCCATTTTGTGTATGCTTTATGAATTACAGATTGTGTTGTGGCTTTGCCGTGAATGCAGGAAAACACTATGGTGTGTACAGCTGTGAGGGGTGCAAAGGTTTTTTCAAGAGGACCATCCGGAAAGACCTGACCTACACATGTCGAGACAACAAGGAGTGTCTGATTGACAAACGCCAGCGCAATCGCTGCCAATATTGCCGCTACCAGAAGTGTCTGGCCATGGGCATGAAGAGGGAAGGTGTGTGTGTGTGTGTGTGTGTGTGTGTGTGTGTGTGTGTGTGTGTGTGTGTACTTCAAATATTGCGTATACTTCAAATAAAAAGGACAATATTTATGTCCCTCCTGGCTTACTATAGCGGTTCAGGAAGAGAGGCAGCGTGGGAAGGAGAAGAGCGATAACGAGGTGGAGTCAACCAGCAGTTTTAATGAGGACATGCCTGTGGAGAAGATCCTGGATGCTGAGCTCGCAGTGGAACCCAAGACTGAGCCACACACAGATGATGGTCCAGCAAACTCTGTAAGTCCTTAACTGGAGCACGGAGTTCATGTTATATTATTAATAACACTAGCAAGCTATGACAACACCAGTAGTTTATGGCTCAAATCATTTCTAGTTTATATGCATTAAGAGTGTGTTTAGAAAACTGATGAGCTTTTTCTTTAATTATATACTGTCACAGTATGAAACTAGATGATTTACAGTATTTTTTATTTCATTTCTGAAGAAAACTGAACTAATATGAGCCTGTGCATGTAGAGACAATTAAGAGTAAATGAGAATAATCAGTCCAGTCAGTCATTTAGGATCATTTGAAATGGTTCTGCTGAAAGCAATAGCAATATCAATATAATGTATAGTAATCTTATGATCTACATTTTGTGCCACATTCTGAGTTGGGTTAAACTCACATAGTGAGGAGTTAATGCTGAAATGGCAGATATCTTTAGACCTCAGATTTATCTCTGGACTTATGCACTGCTTAGGCAGTTACAAATACAGCACAGCAGAGGCAGATATTGCAGTTTTCACTATTCACTCTTACAGTCATGGGAAAAAGAAAATACACCCTCCTTCTATTCTATGTTTTTATTTATAAGGGCCTAAATAACAGTTGTGTGGTCCTCACAAACTCCTCACAAACAAATGACCTCAGGTGACAAAATAGCACAAGAGATTTCAATATGTAGTCATTTTTTCCACAAAGTAAGCCAGCATTCAGAAACCAGGTGGGAGAAAATAAGCAGGGTACACCCTTCCTACTTCCACAATCAATAAGAATGTAATTAGCAGCCAGGTGTTACTAATGAAATTCACAAGATAAGTTAATCATTAAGAAGTGTGACTACCTCTATAAAAGCATAACTTTTGGCGGTTTAGTGTTCTGGAGCACTCAGGTGTGTGTCTACATCATGTCGAGAAGAAAGGACATCGGCCATGACCTCAGAGAAGCAATTGCTGCCGCCCCTCAATCTGGGAAGGATTATAAGGCCATCTCCAAACAATTTTAAATTTACCATTCTACAGTGTGAAGGACTGTTTACTGTTTACTGTTTGGCGAGCCTTCAAGACAACTGCAAATATTACAGGAGTGGGCATCCCAGCAAATTCAGTCCAGGTTCAGGTTGTTTAATGCTCAGAGATATAAAGACCGTAGAGCTACATCATGTGACCTGCAGGCCTCGGTAAGCACATTAAATGCTTATGTTCATGACAGCACAAGCACCAAAACACTGTATAGCTTTTATGGAAGAGTGGCTAGGAAAAAGCCCAAGGTGGAGATATTTGGTTATCATGTACAGCTCCGTGTTTGGCAAAAACCAAACATAACATATCACCACAAACATTCATTGAGACAACGATGAACTCCACTATACCAGAATATTCTTGAGACAAATGTGAGGCCATCTGTCCAGTAGCTTAAGCTGGACTGAAATTGGTTATGCAACAGGACAATGATCCCAAACACACAAGCAAATTGACATCTGAATGGCTAAAGAAAAAAAAAAATCAAGGTGTTGGAATCACCAAGTCAAAGTCCAGACCTCAACCCCATTTGAGATGCTGTGGCGGGATCTTGACAGAGCTCTGTATAAATTAATGCACTCAAACACTGTTGTAAAGATGAGTGAGCCAAAATTTCTTCAGAACGATGTGAGAGACTGATAAACCACTATAGTAAAAGATTACTTCAAGCTATTGTTGCTAAATGTGGTTCTACATGTTACTGAATCAAGGGGTGTACTTATTTCTTCACACCTGGTTTCAATGTTGGTTTACTTTTTAGACAGATGACTACATATTCAAATCTGTTGTGTTTTTTGTTGTCACCTGAAGTTGTTTGTTTGTTTATAGAAGTTGGTTATAAACCATAAAACCATAGAATTGAGGAGGGTGTACTTTCTTTTTTCCATAACTGTAAGCCTTTTTTTCTCCCAAAATATTTGCTCCAGAGCCTCTACTTTAGTAACTGTAATACTATACACATAGTATTATGGGAGTAAAGCAGTACCTCTGTCTGCATTCGAATTTAAAACTGAAGTGGTTATGGCCTTAACTGAAAGTTTTTTTTTTTTTTCTTTTTTTTTTTTTTTAAACTAAATATGAATCCTACCGCTAATGACCCTGGAAACACTGGAAGAAACCCATAGGTAGAAATGTCAGCAGTGTCAGCATAACATTTGAATTCTGACTCTGATGGTTCACTCATGTTCAGAATTGGTCTCATCTAGAGAAGATCGTGGGACTGTTTTTTTTATCTACACATGAATTTAGTTGGTTGGATTTCCCAAAATATAAACAAACTATCAGCCTAATTTAAACCACCACAACCCTGACCAAGCAGCTGTAATGAAGGAACACTGTAAATGCATTGCCACAGCGCTATTAGTTCATGTTAATAAACATGGCTTGTGGGACAAGCTTCATATCTGACCACTTGCTTGTGACTGCATGAAAGTAAAAACCTCATACTCATTCAACTTTTTTGTTGCCCTGTGAACCTTTATGGCAAGCTTTCTTAAAGAAATATATAATAATAAAACGTCTATTCATGTTTGGCTACATCCCTGTTAAGTTTACTTATGCAAGCCATTTCAGTAGCAACTGGTCTCTAATACTAATTGTTGGTCAAAATAATTGTCTCTGCCTGTATCCGTCCATCTGTCTGTCTGTCTGTCTCTCTCTCTCTCTCTCTCTCTCTCTCTCTCTCTCTCTCAGACAAATGACCCAGTCACTAACATCTGCCAGGCAGCAGATAAGCAGCTCTTCACACTGGTTGAATGGGCTAAAAGGATACCTCACTTCTCAGACCTTCCCCTGGATGATCAGGTCATTTTGCTTCGGGCAGGTAAGCCACACAAATACACACACAAAACTGAGGAACGCTATCCTCTGCTCTATAAATATTTCCCACCTGCACCAGTAGACACCTCTTGAGAACATCACACTGCTACACTAATGAAAAGAGCTGTTTGTACAGTGATGTAGACACACAAAGAGAACATGTTATCTACATGTGTCCCTCCTTGCTTACTAATATTTTCTTCACCTCCTGGTGTTTCCTCTTATTGATCTCATAAGGCTGGAACGAGCTGCTCATTGCCTCCTTCTCACACCGTTCGGTCACAGTAAAAGATGGTATCTTGCTGGCCACAGGTCTCCATGTGCACCGGAGCAGCGCACATAGTGCTGGAGTGGGCTCTATTTTTGACAGGTTTGTTTTGCATAGTTCGCTAGCAATGGATGTTTCACAAAGCTGATGGTTCTATATATATGTATGTATGTTTGTCCCTTGTTTGTCCTGAGCAATTAAACTGCCCACTGTTCTTCAGAAAAATCCAACAGGTCCCGCACAATATTTGAACAGGATGATCGGTGTAAATTGTTATTATTTTGTTAAACGATCTTATTTTTTCATTTAGTACTGCCCTTCAGAAGCTACATAAGATATTTACATGTTTCCACGAAGACAAAATAATAACAATTTACAGCATCCGATCATCCTGTTCAAAATGTTACACCCCCTGGCTCTTCATGTATCGTGTTGCCTTCTTGAGCATCAGTGAATGTTTGTACCTTTTGTAATAGTTGTGTTC